>CM038678.1:151580398-152003729 GCA_021605205.1 Aegilops longissima | reverse complement strand
GGGTCCCTCCAAGGAGCCCAAGCCCTCATCCCAATCTCTCACCCGGCGCGCGGACCTAGCGCCCGCACCAAGCTTTCACGGCCCTCGAGATAAGTCACCCTCCGGACACACTAGTTGTTAACCCATCCCACACTCAATGCAACCCCGTGTTAAGCGTGGCTCTCCTTTCTCACGAATGATGGCTGCTTGGCGCCAAGGGGACCCCAGGCATCTCATTCAGAGGCTCTTACGGGACCTCGGGCCGCTCACCTCCCGGCCTGACCACGGCATGGACCTGGCATACCAGCGGGGCTGAAGCCGCCTTGGGACTTCCTGTTGGCGGAGCATCAAGCCCTCATGAGGTGAAAGGAGGCCCGACTAGAAGCGGATGAGCATCTCTTGCCTCACAATAAGGATCATGTTGACAAATGAAGCTACAAACATCTTACAAGCCCCAGCACATTCTTGGCTCTCGCGGGAACAAAAGCAATCCTAAGGAGTCCTATCTCGAGGGACCCACCTTGGCAGCGCCATCATCACATGGGCCACCCGGTCCGAGCCAACCCCATCCGGATCGGGCGGCGGCGACGCGAGCCCTGCTCGGGGGCGGCGGCTCGGGGCTCGTAAGCGTTCGCTCGTCTCGGCGTCGCGAACTCGGGGTCGCTGGATCCTCCAGCGCCTTCGTTGCTGAGGGAGCTATCAAGGGAGTGGGCGGTGGCCTCTGCTCCTCAGAGGACCCGACCACCTCTCCAAGGCAACACTCCAGGCCCGGCCCTCACGTCAAGACCGAAGGACACCACGAAGCACCATGGTACTCCAGGCCGGATCGTGAGGCGCCCCTCGCCTGCGGACCAGGCGACCTCGTCCCAGCCTCGAGTCATGAAGACCTCGCTCGGCAACTCTGCGACCTCTGCCCGGTGGCGAGGTACGCGCGCATCTTTGAGGGGTTCCCCCAGGACGGCGAAGAAGAAGGAAGGCGAATCCAAGACTTAGGAGGCGTGGCGGCGAAGCCTGGCTCCGGCGAGGATCCTCGGTGTGGACTCGGGAGGCGCACCCCGTGACCCGCCGGCGTCGGTGGCGCCGCTCGTGGCGCCCGGCGTTGCTCCCGAGGCCACCAATTTGCTACAAGGAAGAGAAACCCTGGTGGCGGCGCCCCGGGGCATGGGCGCCTCTGGCGGCGCTCTGCCGACACCGGAGCAAGCCGCTTCTTTGGGGGAGCAGGTCGGGATCCTCTTGAGGAGCCTTTCCCTTCTCTTCCCGGAGGCCGGTTGGACCATAGCCAAGGCGAAGCGAGGAGGAGGGAACGGAGGGATGGCGGAAGGGCGCGCCATTCGTGCTTAATTGCGCGAAGGCCGACCGTCCGGCCTCCACGATCACGGTCATCATGACCAACTATGTGCGAGGACTTGTCAGTCTGGGTGGTTACCGAGGCATCGTGGGAAGCAATGCCAGCGTCCGATCAACCGCCCTTGGCCCAAAACCCAGGCTGTTAGGGCCCAAGGCCCGCCCCGCCTCTCCCTTTCGGCCAAGTTAAGGCGCCCGTGGGCCGAGGCTCTTTTGGTGGTTCAGGGCAGGGGTCCCAGACTTGCCTGCCGGCTGGCGTGGCTCAAGGAGGCCAGGACAGCCATCTTCATCAACACAAGCTCAAGACCCTCGCGGGGGCCAAGCCTCATGGGGCGGGCGACAAGGAGCTTCCTCGAGCCACGGCCTGTCAGCTGGCTCATGAGGCCGGAGAGTTCAAGGCAATTACCTTGGAGGTGCCCATGGCCCAAACCATGGCGACCAAGGGCCCGGTGAGCCTAGCCCGTGGCGTCCTCCTTTCCTCTTTGGTGCAAAGGGAGCAAGCGCGGGCGAGAGCATCAACAAAAGGCATCCGTTTGAACAACAAGACCAAGACCAGCCCAACAGTTGGAAGGGAGTCATCGTGGAGCCCAAGCGGCGTCATCACGAGCCTTTGGCGGTGACGACCAACTTTAGTCGGGATAAGTGTACCCGTTGTTCCCCTTCAAAATGGCCAATTGTTGGCGCCTTCCAGCTCAATATTTGGGAAGAGGCCCGGGGCCTTCGCCTATAAATAGGAGTAGCCACACTCGGGCGGGGGATCAAGCGATCCCGGATCTGGAATCGAGAGAAAGACGGAACCCGATCCTCAAGCTAAAGGCAGGGGACACCACCTAGCATTCATCACACCACCAAGAACAGACCCTCGCAGGCTGTTTTCCTTATCTTATTCCTCATCAGCCCGAGGCAATCCACCAACAAACTAAGTAGGAGTATTACACCTAGCAGTGGCCCGAACTAAATATAAATCTTGTGTCTCTTGTGCTGTTACATTTTAGTAGTTTAGGTCCCAACGATTGGCCGAGGTGCGAGGCGGTGGAAGGTTGGATCTCCCGCAGGTGTTCGAACCTCAAAGGGTCTCCCGGAACCAATCCGACACAAGACATCTGGGTGGTGGTGCAATGCGACTGGAGCATATCTTTGGGGTACTTTACATTTCAGACCTCACGAATTACATACAAACCCCCAGAAGAATAAATAAATGAATGAATTACTACATGAAACCGGATTATTTTTTGAAAGAACCGTTCATTGAATTTTGGACATAACAAGTTTATAAAAATGGGAACCTAAACCAGTCTAAGGGCCTCTTTGATTTTCCATAAAAAAGGGCCTCTTTGATTATGAGGATACTAAAAACAAGGAATGGGGAAATTGATGGCGATGAACCGAGGGAAGAACTCTAACTGGTTAGAAGTTAGAGTTAGATTCTAACCTGAACTAACTCTAAACCAAAGGTGTATGGATGGCGGGGTTAGATTGACAATAAATCTCTATCTCAATCATTTGACTACTTTGGACCCTATTTTTAGTAGACTAAATAAGTCCCTTGGATCCAAGCACCCTCTTGGTGTGGCGGCTTTCTATGCCTCCTCCGCTCCAAATTGACATAAGAACCATCTATACAAATCAAGCATGCAAAAATGATAATTTTTACTTTGTCCATACAAATGAGATATCCCCTTAAACATACAAGTGTCAATCAAGCTTCACAAAATAAAAAAAACACTTCATGAAAAAAGAAATAACTCATCACGGAAGTCATTCAGATGGGAGGGATCCCAGGCCCTCACGGGAGAGTAGCCATCGGCTCTAGAGGAAGGCTCTTGGAGCCCAAGCCAGGAACCCCCCTTGGCCCTTGCGAGTTGAGGTCGACACGGCATGGGTAGCAGGGCAGCTTGCCCCTTTTGGGAACTTAATCTTTGGGCCTCTAGAAATAATGCAAGCCTATAACTAAAATACCTAGAAAGGTGAATTTATCTTTGGGCCTCTAGAAATAATGCAAACGAAACTGAAATACCTAGAAAGGTGCTGAATCTTTGGGCCTCTAGAAATAATGCAAGCCAAACAAAATACCTAGAAAGGTGAACTAAATCTTTGGGCCTCTAGAAATAATGCAACCCGAAACTGAAATACCTAGAAAGGTGGCTGAATCTTTGGGCCTCTAGAAATAATGCAACCCGAAATACATAGAAAGGTGAACTGAATCTTTGGGCCTCTAGAAATTCAAGCACAGAAATACCTAGAAAGGTGAACTAATCTTTGGGCCTCTAGAAAGATTTATTACCTCCTCAAGCAACATCAAACAATTCCATGTGCACCACAAATCTATACAAGTTTGATGGGATCTACTTTTCAATCGGAATTAGCGCTAGGCAAAAAAGATCAATGTATGGCTGGTGAAGGAACAAACAAACTCACCCCTCTCACGACCTCCACAGGAATCTTGGGCGTGCCGAGAGGCCAAAAATTTGTGAAGGGGAGGGACCTTCAAGGTCGGAGGATAAAGGCGGTTGGGTAAGGGGGGGCCGGAAGAAGGCGGCGGAGGAGAGGAGGCGGCAGCAAGGGGGCCCTATAGACAGAGAGGAGTTGTCGAGAGGGGAGGCGATCGGTGGGCGGTGGATTTTTTAGTTCTTTTTAGTGGGCCGGGATAACTCCCAATTAGAACCTCTCCACGGGCTAGTTTTTTAGCTGGGTTAAGCAAACTAGCTCAAATTAACCCCTCTTGTTTTGATAATTTGGGCTATTTCAACCCAAACTAGCTCTAACTCGGGATCCAAACAAAGAAGGTTCTTTACATGCTAATTGTGGACCGTAACATTGTTTTTATGGATATCCCACATTGTTTTCTCTGCTGGTTCCTTTGGGCTACCGTGGTTACCTTTGGTTCCGGGATGCGTGGTTCCTCCTCCCAAGGTAGTACTCCCTCCGTTCCTAAATATAAGTCTTCGTAGATATTTCCTCTGGACCACATACGGATGTATATAGATGCATTTTGTAGATTCACTCATTTTTCTCCGTTGTGGTCCATAGTGAAATCTCTCCAAGACTTATATTTAGGAAACGGAAAAAATTAAACTATATAACATCATTCTTTGCTCCTTCTTACTACTCGACATGTGGGAGGCCGCATCCGGGTGGCGGTCATCACCAGTTAGGCGGAGCGGAAGGGCTCACCCGGTCCACGGTAATTCATGACTATAGTGGTGGTCATATCACAAGTCTTTCCGTGTGGTCAAATCCAAAGCCCCTGCTCACCCCCTCGCCTCTCTAAACCCCTCCCCTCCCTGTGCTGCGGGAAAAGCCGCCCTCAAATTTTAACTATGAAAATAGTTCGAGCTTATTCTATAAATATTACTTAAATGTTTATTCACCCTGGGGTTGTTCAATGAATGGAGGCGGGGGCACAAGTGAACAATCTTTGTCCCTCCGTAAAATACTTGTCCTAGAAATGGTTGTATCTAGACTTATTTTATTATAGATACATCCATTTTATCCATTCTAGGACAAGTATTTTTAGAACGAGAGAATAATAATAGGAGTCGTAAGTAGTCACCTTAAATAGAGAGTTTCTTTTCTTTAATGCCACGTACACAAATTGAAAGCGCTTGTTGTGGAGAGAAAAAGATAATCACTCCACTATATATGGGCTGAGGGCTGGCGCTTGCTTTACTAGGGTTGCTCTCTTCATTCTCTCATCCTCTCGGATATAAACAAGCAGTAGCGACATTTCTCTCTACTCACCGGTCACAGATCCGGCCGGATCCCTTGGCGGTGTGTGAAAGGACTAAAGGTGCATCGTTCACGCGGTCTTGCCGCCGAGGAGAAACCTACAGCTGCCGGAGGGCCCGATCCTCTGCTCGTGCCGTTCTCTTCGACCTGGCGGCTAGGAGGTCCTCGACCCTTCTTCCTCCTGTCGTATTGTCCAGAATCCGACCTGCCGCCCGACATCCGGCGACCCTCGGTATAAGTTTGTCAGGCGGCCTTGATCTCTGCCGCAGCTCCCCACGTGCTGCATGTGCATCTTTTCTCCCATCAGCTCTTCCAAAGCCACCTAAATTTTAGTATTATTAGAGGTAAAGCTACTTCATGCATTGAATCTAGGGCTTTGTTCAAACAACGAAGAAAGGGGAAAGTTGTAGCATGAATCTAGGACTTGATTCAAAGAGGAAATACTATGGTGAAAGTAGTAGAGACGGATACCAACGGTCTCTTGGTTGAAAAAAGGAAATAATGGGAAAAGCAGTACAAACTGGATAAGAACAGATCTATTATTGGTTGAAAAAAGGATAGAAAGTGGCGGCTGGTGGACAAGTCAGCAGTATGTCCAGGATGAGATTTGCTGCCATCACATAGTAAAAGGTCTCGAGATTAGATTTGTTGCCCTCACATAGTAAAAAGTCTCGGATTAGATTTGCTGCCCTCACATAGTAAAAGGTCTCGAGGATTAGATTTGCTGCCCTCACATAGTAAAAGGTCTCGAGGATTAGATTTGCTGCCCTCACATAGTAAAAGGTCTCGAGATTAGATTTGCTGCCCTCACATAGTAAAGGTCTCGAGATTAGATTTGCTGCCCTCACATAGTACAAGGTCTCCGGATTAGCTTTGCTGCCCTCACATAGCGTGAACAAGCTCGGCATCACCACTTTATGCCTCCTTGTAGGTACATTGTCTGATCGCCTCAGTCGCATGTCCTTATACCAACATTTCTTGTTGTTAATGTAAGGCGCATGTAAAATGAAGCAATCACATCTGTTACCTTAGGGACATATGCGAGTCTGAACAACTATAAATGAAAAAGGCTGAGGAGCGACTATCTACAGATCCTGAGGGCACAAGATCGTAGCTGAGGTAACAAGCTAAGCGTCGAAGTCCATGGAACTACTAGCGAGGCCAGCGTCTCTGCAAAACATAGAATAAGCAAGCGTGAGTACAATTGTACTCAGCAAGACTTACATCGAACTAACTACATATGCATCATTATCAAAAAGGGGTGGTGGAGTTTGCGCAGCAAGCCAGCTTTGACTCGGTGGCTATCACGAACTACATTTGCAAGTAACTCTTTTGAGGTGGCGCTTGAGTCCACATATTCACCATATCAATACACCACTATGGACCCGCTCCGTCTCCCTCGAGAGCATCCATAGCACTCCGCTTATCTTGCGCATTTTAGAGTATCCACTTTCACTTGTCTATGAACTGATATAGGCAACGAAGTCCTTCTCCGTGGACCAATAGATCATATTAAAACCTGCGGTGTACTTCTTCACCTGCGCTCACCACTTACGCCGTTTACACGACATGTACTCGGCAACCTTCAAGCGGAAGCCGCGTGGGTGTCGTACGACCTACCTAAACACTCAAGTCCCTAGTCCGGGTTTATCGCCTATCGGGTTCCATCCATGAGAGTCCGCCGAGGTTTCCCATACAGCCCGAGTGTGCGAGGTTCGAGATACCAAGCAGGCACTTTCGGTACACAGGGCCGCAGTGCCTACATAACACAACCCACCTAAGGTCAGCGTTGCGTCTGACTGACATACTACAAACACAAACTACTTGCAACTCGGATGAGGACAAGGGTGGTTAAGAAGCCAGGAGGTCAATTAAGGATCCCAATGCGTGGTAATGCTGTTTCATGGATCACAAACACAGAACTCAGTTCCGAGGGCGGTTTCAATGAGACAACCCACCATGTACTCCTACATGGCCTCTCACTACCTTTACCAAATCGTGTTCACACTTAGCTCACACACAGTAGGACATGTTCATAACAATTCCAATTCATTCCCGATGAATTAGACCCGACTCAACTCTAAGCGATAGCAGGCATGACAAACAAGCATAAATGAGTAGGCACAACATGGCTCAAACAATTCCTACTCATGCTAGTGGGTTTCATCTAATTCTTGTGGAATGAGGTCATGCAAAGGATCAAGGGTTCAGCTACATGACAAGTAACATGAGTCGTTGTTGTCCTAATGCAGTAAAATAGAGAGGAAGAGAGAGTGGGATTGTCGGAATGAACAAGGGGTTTTGCTTGCACAGCACACGAAGATAATATAGTTCTTCATCGGTGTCATCGAACTCATCGTCGGTACATCGTCTACGGGAGGGACAATTACCGGCAACAAGAAGAGAACACAATCAATGCAATGCACATTCACATGAATGACATGTCATGTTAAGGTACTGAATTCACCTAATGCAATAATAATCCAAGTTAGTTGAAGTGGAATTCAAACAAGGTTGAACTCCAACTCAAATGCTAGTTCATAAGTTACCTAATCATGATTCATCCTATTCAGTGAGGTTAACTTGTTCAAACATGCATGATCATGGCATAAACAGATTCTTCATATTTTTCTGATCATTTTTCATATATAAATTATTTCCATCCGAGTTACGGTTGAATTTCTATAATTTATTAAAGTTTAGGGCATTTTCTGAAATTTCTGAATTAAAATAATTCGAAAAAAGGAATTATTACTGCGTCGACATGGCGTTGGCATGGCGTCATCAGCTCAACAGGGTGGTCCGGGTCAAGCTGGCGGTGGGCCCGCATGTAAATAGTTAGTTTAACTAATTGCTTTTATTAGAACTAATCTAATTAGTTAACGAAGTCCACTGTCATTGACTGAAGCGATCAACAGGGGCCTGATCCATGGTGGTAATTGACTCGCGGCGTCTAGCCGCCCGGCGAAAAAGCCAGCGAGCCGGAGCAAAGTAATTTGCTATTCAACGACCAAATGGCCCGGGAGAGCATCTGGGGAGGCGGGAGGAGCGAAGCTCTTGGTGGGGTTAGCCGTGGTCGGGTGGTCGAATGGTACCGGCGGCGAGTTGGCGGCGCCGGAGTTCGGCGAGTCGAACACGGCGCTAAAGGGAGGCGAAGCGCGTGGATTGGCGTTTTCGCTCTGTGGTCGCAGTGAGCGGTGGTGAGCTCGGGAAGCGGCGTCTGTGATTTGGCCATAGCCATGGCAGCGGCGAGCAACCGCTCGGTGGAATCGGCGTTAGCGAAGGAAAAAGAGGCGAGAGGGATCGGCGCAGCAGCTCCAGTGGATCGAGCGAAGGGTTGGCGAGCTCGGGAGGCTTGCAGTGAATTGGCGGCGGCGATCCTCGGTGGCGAGAAGGGAAAACGCGTGGCGGCGATGGAGACTCCAGCAGTCCAATTGGTTGGTGTAGATGGCGTAGAGGCCACTGGGTTCTCTTGGACCCATCGGGAGGCGCAGGATGGACGGTGGCTGCGGTGGAGCTTCGGTGGCGGCAGCTCCATTCAGTGAGCTTCGGGGAAGAGGGCGAGGGAAGAGGAACAGCGAGTGAGGAGAGGCCGAGGGGGTTGAGGCGCGTGGCATCTCCGGCGAGGAGCAGTGGCGCGGGGGAGGAGGTGGAGGCGTCGGCGTGGTCGCCGTGTCCCTCCCTCGCCTTGGCGGAAGGTGGCGTGGCGGTTGGTGGGTGGGCCTGGCTGGGCCAGCGAGGGAGGGAGAAAGGCTGGGCGGGTGGGCTGAGAGGTAAGCCGGTAATCCTTCTCTCTCTCTTTCTTTATTCCATTTTCTATTTTACATTTTGTTTTAGTTTAGTAAAATACTAAACCATTTAAATAAATCGAAAATAATTGTGGGCATTCTGAATTATTGAGAGGCCTTAACTATTTTCAAAATTGTTGGAGCATTTAAAAATATTAATAGTATTTAAATGCCCCAATTCAAATACAATATGGTTTATTCAAAATCCAAAAATGCCTTGGAAAATATCCATCACCTCTGGATATGGTTTCACCCTTTTCCATTAATCATGAATATTTTTGCAAACCAATTTGGGTTTTGAAAATATTTAATTTGAACCTATTTGAATTGCTTTAGTGCTAGGGCTTGATCATCCCATTTCAAATTTCATGGAAATTAGACATGATGCATGGATGCAATGCTACTAATTCTGAGCAAGCTCTAGGGTTGATCTGGGCTGTATGACATTTCGGCGGCGTGGGCAACATCGAGATTCATCGTAAGAGGATTTGTCGTGGAGGCTGGCCAATTTGGGACCGCGAGGTCCATGGTGCATACGCAGAAAGTTCCTCCTTATTACATGTTTGTCACGTGCCTGCACGTGGGAAGGGCTTATGTATTTCTTGAAAAAACATTCCCCCTAATGAGTCGGACCCACCAGCTATATCTTACGCTTGCGAAGGAAGTGCCTTCTTATTCGCGCACCAAAAATGAATACCTGCTAGCTGGGACCCACCATAGTGGGTGGCTGACTAATGGGCCTACTAAGTTGGAGGCCGGGGGCTTTGTCAACTTAGTCAATATGAACGATTCTAGCTCTAGTGAGATCGATGTCCATCCAGCGACCATAGTGCTTCTTCAACCTCTGGTCTTCTTGCTCCGGCCGCCCAAAGCAGCGCCCGGTCGTGCCTGCTCCACCCCGCTCGTGGCAGTTGTGATGCCGGAGGCCTCACCGCCCTACTACTCCCACCGCTGGCCCGAGGTATCTACTCACCCACCCCTGTTATTCTGCAGCGGCGGCAGCCTCACGTCGCAGCAGACAGTGAACCCGTACTCCTCTCCGTGTGGGCATCCTTGCTCGTCTTCCCGGCTCCCGTCGTCCCTTCCTAGCCTGCGCCGTCGTCCACCGCCTTGGTGCTCTCGTGGCGTGGTCAATCTAGTCAACGACCGACTTCCATCGGAAGAATCTTGTCGATGGAAGGCGTGGTGGGTCCATAGCCATAGCCAGTTTTTGTGATTTGCCAAGTAAATCGGCTTTGTCGGGCATGTTGGGCTGCAAATCTTTCAAGGCGAGGAGAGCTTCATTAATTGGCGAAAATAGCCTATCGATAATGAGAAATGGGTTGTACATTTTTAAAACACATCAAACCACAATTAGTTTCAAATATCTTTTTTCATTTGATTTTTAACTTACATTAATTTTTATCGTGGAGAATTTGTTGGATTTTATATTGACATACATTTATTTTTAAATTAGTTTGAATGTGAGTCGAAATTTGGGATTAAAACAGTTCGGACACATCGAAATTTGCAAAATTTTGTATAATTTTTAACCGTGGCCACAATATTGGCTGTAATGCTAACAAAAGAATATGGGCTCCAAAAACCTTAAGTTAGCAAATGGGCTGTAAATTATTAGAAATAATGGCAGATGGGTTGTATCTTGTTTTCCACAGTTGAGGCTTTCCTAAAAAAGTTTGGCCTGGCAGTGGTGTTGGATGTCCATCCAGCGGCCGTCGTCTTCTTCGATCTCTGCTCTTCCTGCTCGGCCGCTCAAACAAGCGCCCGGCGGGACTCCCTCCTCCCCTTGGCCGGCTGTCTGCCACGCGAGCCTCCGCCCACCGTACTCCCATCCTGGCCTAGCCATCCCTCTACTCACCCACTGCTTTGTTATTCTGGCGGCAGTGAGCGAACGGTAAACCCTCGTCACATCATACTCCCCTCCGCATGGGAAAAAATTGCGAGTCTTCTCTGCCTCCGTGTCATTCCTTCCTAGGCCTCGCCGTCGTCCACCGCCCTATTGCTCTCGGGCGTGGCCAATCAACGTGGTCAACGACAGACATGCATCTGAAGTGGCATGCGTGGAGGCCGCAATTTGGGTCCGACCACCGCATGAAATGCCTCCTTATTACAGCAAAAATAATGATTCCTCCACGACATGAGGGACCCACCGAAAGGGCCTCTGTATTTCACGAAAAAACGTTATCGCGGCCAGCAGCTCGGACCCACCACTATATCCATAAAGGAAGTGCCTCCTTATTATGCACAAAAAATGAATACTCCCCTATTAGCTGGGACCCGGTATAGTGGCAGGCTGATTTGTGGGCCTACTAAGTTGGCGGGGCGGAGGGATTTGTCAACTTAGTCAATATGCATGATTCTAACTCCGTGGCCGTCACGATGTCCATCCAACGGTAGTAGTGCTTCTTCAACATCTGGTCTTCTTGCTCGGCCGCCCAAACCAGCACCAGTTGTGCCTCGTGCTCCCTGCCTCCCGTGGCCGGCTGCGATCTGGCGGAGGCCTCACCCTACTACTCCCACCGCTAGACCATCCCTCTACTCACCCACCCCTGTTATGTGGCGATGGCAGCCTCACACCGCAGCGAACCGGTGAACCCTCGTACTCCTCGTGTGGGCATCCTTGCCGCGTCCTCCCGGCTCCGCGTCGTCCCCTTCCTAGGCCTCGCCATCGTCCACCGCCACAGTGCTCTCGGTCTGGCGTGGTCAACATGGTCGAGAATAGCTTCCATCGGACGTGGTATGCGTGGAAAGGCGACAGCTGGGGTCCTGGCAACAAAGTGCCTCAATACATGCAAAATAATTATTCCTCCACGACAGCAGGGACCCACGGACGGGCCACCGTGTTCGCCAAAAAGCGTTTCCCACGACTGGGACCCACCAGCTACATCTTCGCATAAGGAAGTGCGTGCAGGCAAAAAGCGATTCGCCCCCACTTGCTGGGACCCACCAACTACATCTTGCGAGCAAGGAAGTGGTGACGGTCGGGACCCACCTGGTCGAAGCGTGCGTAGCGTTGTCCTCTGCTTTCATGAACTTATGCGTACTTCTGAGTCGTTGTAGAAGCGGCGCGCGTGTCGTAGTAAGCGCCGTAGCATACATGCGTCTGGCGGCGAGGTGCAAGAAAGAAAATCTGACCCGCACCTTTGCTATACGGGCAGGGTCTCGAGCGCCTACTCGCGCATACGTACATGGCTGGGTCGGAGCGGAAAATGCGATACCGTGTTCATGGGAGCCAACCGGCTGGAGTCGGAGCGAAATCGTGGTGCGTGTTCATCGGGGCTTGGGCGGAACATGCGATGGAAGCGAGGCTGGCGTACCGCTGCTGGAGAAGCGGACCTCCTACGTTGGACGGGGTCCTGTTGATCGGGAGGGTGGAGTACCGCCGCGGAGAAATGGACCTCCTACGGTCGAAGCGGGTCTGTTGATCGGGAGGGTGTGGCGTGCCGCAAAACAGAGAAGCAGACCTCCTACGGTGAAGCGAGTCTGTTGATCGGGAGGGGTGTGGCGTACCAAAAGCAGACGAGGCGGACTTGTGTTGGGCGCTTCTGATCCGAAGCGAGTCTGTTCATCGGGAGGGTGTGGCGTGCCGCAAGCGAGTCCACGGGATACAATTCATCTCGTCGACCTCCTCCGGCCTCCACGGGCTACCGTCGACCTCCTCCACCTCCATGGGCTCCTATTCATCCAGCCCTCCACAGCTTCTCCACCGGCTCTTGTTCAACCACCCCTCCACGGCACCCCTATTGTTCATCCACCCTCCACACGGGGTCCTATTCAACCACCCCGGCCACCCCTCCACCGTCTATTGTTCATCCAGCCCTCCACACCACGGGTTCTGTTCATCAGGCGCGCCACCGCTCTCATCAAGCCCCCTCCCCCTTAGCATCCTTTTCATCCAGTAGCATCGATCGGCTTGATTAGCAGTGCGAAGAATAACTCCATCGGGTTCAGCTAACAGCGATCAATCGATTGCTCGGGTTCGATGTAGCGTGCCTGCAGTGTCCTTCCGGTTCGATTAGAGCCCTAACGCTTCACTCGGGTTCAATTAGAGCCAAGCCTACGCACATGTACAAGATAAGCAGCATCGCTCAGCCCCGAGCTCCCAGTAACGGCAACTCCCGAAATTTTCCTCCCCTCGCTTCTACCACGGTTTTTCGTCATGGGCGGCCCAAAGAATGTCATGCAGCTGCGTCTCCGGCCCGCGGGCGAAGCCCATTTTGTCATGATTTTTTGTCATAGAAGTAGGAGCCCACCATCTATCATGATCTGCGTTACATCACAATTATTGTCATAGAAGTGTCATATGTGACGGAAAAAAATTCGTTAAAATGTCACGGATGTGTCTTTTTTTTAGTGATATTTCTAAATGAGATTAGTAACAAGAGGATTATTTGTTAATTTTGATGGGTGGATTGATTCTTAATTATGTGTGTAGTGTGGAACTTATGTCTCGATTTGGCTGATTGCTTTTGAGAAGGATAGGGAGGCGGAAGGAGCATCTTGTCGTGAAACCCGTGAGATAAGATGATCATCGACAATCCGTCTTACTTGACGGTGAAAGACATGGGCGTTGATTATTGTCACATATTGTATAAATTTTGATTTGATGCATATAGAACAAGGCATTATGCAATTCCATAGTTTTCATCCAAACAATATTTGGTATTGAAACCTCCTTGATTCCATGGGCCAATTCCATGACATCAAACAAGTGAAATCGTATTCATGTCCATTACAATTTCCCCTTGAATTGGTATTGAAACCAATTCAATACGAGATCCTCAATCAGACATCCAAATCAGTGTTGGTGTGAAATCTATTGTATTCCAATTTCTCCATGGTTCATGTCCTCGATACTACCCATAGATTCATCAAAATAAGTAAACAACACAATGAAAACAGAATGTCAAAGGCAGAATGATGCAATAATAATCTTGAAACTTCATATATACGTGTCCAAAATTCTGAAAAATTAGGACAATCTAGGCAATTTGTATATCAATCTTGTGTGAAAAATTCAGATCAAAAGCACATTCTAGTAAATTTTCAAAATTCCCGGATTGAGAGCAAAAGTTTACATTTTTCACAAAATCAAGTCAACTATCACCATAGACCATCCCAAAGGTCTTACTTGGCTCAAACACTAATCAAAACACTAAAACACAATTACTACGAGTAATATTGTGTATTTATTGAAAAGAAGCAAAAACAAAACACAAAATAAAATTGGGTTGCCTCCCAACAAGCACTATTGTTTAGCGCCTAGCTAGGCATGATGATTTCAATGATGCTCACATAAAGATAAAAATTGAAACATAATGGGAGCATCATGAAACATATGACTAGCACATTTAAGTCTAACCCACTTACGTATGCATAGGGATTTTTGAGCAAACAAATTATGGGAACAAGAATCAACTAGCATAAGAAGGCAAAATAAGCATAACTTCAAGGTTTTCAACACATATAGAAACTTGGTATTGCAACTCCTACAAGCATATATTCCTCCCTCATAATAATTTTAAGTAGCATCATGAATGAATTCAACAATATAACCATCACATAAAGCATTATTCTCATGATGCACAAGCATATAAATTTTACTACTCTCCACATAAGCAAAATTCTTCTCATTAGGAATAGTGGGGCAAACTCAACAAAATAACTATCATGTGAGGCATAATCAATTGAAAATTAAAATCATGATGACAAGTTTCATGGTTATCATTATTCTTTATAGCATACATGTCATCACAATAATCATCATAGACAACAACTTTGTTGTCATAATCAGTTGGAACCTCTTGCAAAATAGTGGATTCATTACTAAATAAAGTCATGACCTCTCAAATCCAGTTTCATAAATTTATAAGATTTAAAACCCTCCAAAATAGCGGGATTATTAACAAGAGCAGACACTCTTCCAAACCCACTTTCATCGATATAATCATCATAAATAGGAGGCATGCTATCATCATAATAAATTTTCTCATGAAAACTTGGGGGACAATATCATCTTCATCAAACATAGCATCCCCAAGCTTATGGCTTTGCATATCATTAACATCATGGATATTCAAGAAATTCATCTTGACAACATTGCAATCATGCTCATCATTCAATTTTATGCCAAACATTTTATGATTCTTCTTCTAACACTTGAGCACAATTTTCCTTTCCATCATTTTCACGAAGACATTAAAAGATGAAGCATATGAAGCAAACTCAATTCCATTTTGTAGTTTTGTTTTATAGACTAAACTAGTGATAAAACAAGAAACTAAAGATTGATTGCAAGATCTAAAGATATACCTTGAAGCACTCTTGACAGCGGCGCGGAAAAGAGGTTGATGTCTACTACGCAACCTTCTTCTTGTAGACTTCGTGTTGGGCCTCAAGCGTAGAGTTTTGTAGGACGTGCAAATTTCCCTCAAGTGGATGACCTAAGGTTTATCAATTTGTGGGGGCGTGGATGAAGATGATCTCTCTCAAACAACACAGCCAAATAAAAAGTCTCTTGTGTCCCCAAGACACCCAATCACTACAAAAAACACTTCCATGATGATACGTGTTTGTCATAGTAGGACCGTTTTACATCATGCATGTACATCCATGACAAATTTATGACAGAATCAAGATAGTCATACCTATCTTTGTTGTAGAAGTGTTCCATGACATTACGGAATATCATATCACGAAGTGTCCACTTCCATGACAAAATCGCGTCCTGAAAGTCTTGTCGTCAAGGGTGACCGACACGTGGCATCCGTAGCAGACGGCGTTAAGCTATCGGGTCGGTTTTGGATCGATAACCCGTTACGGCCCCAACCAATGGGGATTTTCCATGTGTAAAATCATCATTGGTGGGAGGACACTGCGTGTCGACTCACCATTGGGACAGATGTCATCCACTCATTGGACCCAAATGATGTCGACATGTGTACAGTAGCAGAGGCCCATTCATGTGAAAAGGAGCCCGTTTGACTTGGTCGAAAGGTGGCGGGCCGACCCCTGAAAGCTTTGTTAATGGCCTATTACCTATAACCCATTTACAACCCGCTATCCGGGGCCCATTTACGGCCTATCGAATTAGGCCCGATAGCATCATCGGGCCGTCAATATAATTCCACCGTTTTAACTTCGGCCCATGTGGCCCATGATGTCTTCGGCCCATATGGGCCCTTAGTAACCCTCGGCCCTTAACGGCCCGTGGTAAGCGGCTTTAATGAACAATGTATCACTTTATACCTATTAACGGCCCATTATTCCGTTGGGCGTTCGATATGATATCTCTCGGCCTTCGGGGCCCATTTATTCTTAGGCTCATTTCTAGCATTCGGTTACCACGGCCCATTATTGTCATTTTACGCTTGTGGGCGATTCAGCCGTGGTTACAATCGGCCCGTTTGCGGCCCGTTATCGTTGGGCGTTTTCATGTTGAAAAAACCCGTTGGGCTGTTTTCATAGAGTTATCAAATCTGCCAATAAGCGGCCCGTTATTGTCCCACGAATAGTATGACCCATGATTGGCGAAATGATGATCGCCCGTAGAAGGCCCATGGATCCTCTGACCCGTAAAAGGCCCATGGATCGTGCGGCCGTGAAGGCCCATGGATCCTGGCCCGTATAGAAGGCCAATGGATCCTCTGACCCATAGAGGCCCATGGATCATAAGGCCGAGGCCCATGGTTACAACGATCGTGTGTTGCCATGATTATTTTGGCCTAGTTTCCAAAAAATAGGTTATGTGGCTACTAGAAAAACACGGAAAAATTTGCGGTGACTACAAGCAAACAACTAAACAAGACAATAAGAAATAAATAAGCAAGCAATTAACGCTAGCCTATTACCACTATTACACATATTACATCCCTTTGGGCATCAAAGTTACCACCGATGCAAATATAGGAACAAAGCGGCATATTACATACCTTTGGCGTCAAAATTGTACGGTGCAAAGCAATGACAAAAACAAGAGCATAGCAAACAACTTCATAAGAGCTCAAAGCGTGGTATCCACCATGCGGCAATAAACAGCAAGCTTATTAGCTTTGTCTGTTTGGCGCTAAAATCCTCCAAAGCTTGTTGTTGCACCGAGAAAGTATGCATCTGAATGCTCGAGGACTTCATGATCCTTCCGCTTCTTATCGTACTTACAGTGATCGATGTCTTTCACTTGTAGTTGAGACTCAAAACCGAATTGATTCAGACGGTGAGTTTGAATAGCTTGTGCAAGCGGTAGTGGCGATGCTCCAACACTAAACCAAGCGGGACTTTGGGTTCTCTGTCTTGAGATAGTCTTCCTTAGCTGTTTGGCATTTTTATCGGCTGTTGGAGACCAACAAGGATGTCACTATCCTGACCTTATCGCATTACTTCCTTTACCATTGCTTAATAGGAACTCTTCCCCAATATTACATCGGCATTCTAAAGAAGAAACAATGGACACACTGCAGTTTAGCATGTTGTAGTGCATCTAGTGCCCTTAGTGATTTTGGTGTATTGAAGACTTGTAGGTTAAGGGACTAATGTGTTTATGAGTGTACACAGGTCTATAAGTCTATGAGGATTTTGATATTCTGAGGAGAAGTCGACCCTAAAATGAAGTTCTTATTTGAAGACTTTGATATTCAGACTTTACGAAGACTTTGAAAGTGAAGAAATTGGTGTGACCTTGAAGACTTGGTATTCATTTGAGGAACATGAGCGTGAAGACTTTTGTTTTTTGTTTCGTTTTCTCTTTCTTGAGTCATAAAACACGTCTTATTAAAGGGTCGAGAAATACTAAGGAAAAATTTCCATGTGATGCTCAACTCAAATCCTACACCTACCAATCCCTTGAGTGAAGCCTTTGGAAATCTCATACGATTCGATCAATTCCTTGATGTGAGCGAAGTTCTTACGTGTTGAGAATTTATCTGACGAGAGTTAGGAATTCGCCGGTCGGATTGCCTACAGTGAGGAACATGATAGCCCAGGAATTTGAGAGTCAAATTCCGGCCGTTGTTGTCTTCTTGTGACTGTCCCAAAATATCTTGTCCACCTAACGGTCATATCATTGAAGGGCATTTATGTATTATCATGTCGGCTGCTCCCTAGGCTATAAATAGCCCCTACAACCACTAGCTGGTTGGCTGTTCGAGAGAACTTGACACTTGTCATTTGAGAGCAACCCATCCTCCAGGGACTTTGGCGAAAATCATCAGTGAGGAAAAACCCAAAACCAAACCCTACAAAGTGATTGAGCATCCTTGAAGAGATTGATCCTGCGTGGATCCGGCTTATTACCTTTGAGACTATGCTTCTTCCAGACGGTTAGGCGTCATGGTCTAGACATCCAGAGAGAAATTGGATCATCGGTGAGAAAAGTGAAGGTTTGGAAAGCCTAAAGACTTACCATGAGTGATTGAATGAGGTTTGTGACCTTAGTTCAAGGAGAATCGGTGAGGACTTGGTGTCTGCTGAGCTGCGTGCTCAGCGGTTGGGTGTCGAGGCTGTGTGTCCTCGAGTTTAAATACTCAACCGCTCCAACAGGCGTACAAGCTGGGGCAGATTTGGAACTGGTCTACCAAATCATTGTCTTCACCAACCCTAACTGGTTCTATTTCCTCAACCCTTTCATTTCGTCATTACTGTTTTGAGTGTTCATTTATATACGTGTTTGAAGACTTTGGTGAAGACTTTCTCAATTCCCTCGGTTCAATTTCTTGATCTGTTTGTCTTCATCTTGTGCTATCCGTGTTTCGCTTTACGTACTTTGATTATCTTCACTTCATCATGATGACCATGTCCGCATTCTCTTATGCTTACTTGAGTACTTATTCGCTGCAAGTAGTTCTTCATAGGAATTTCCTCACCGGCAAATTCCTCATTGAAGAATTCATAAAAATCGCCTATTCACCCCCTCTAGTCGATATAGCACTTTCAATTGGTATCGAGCAAGGTACTCCCTTGTTACGTGTGATTTTAGTTTAACCACACGGGTTTTAGTTATATGCGGCCGCGGTATGATCAAGGTCTCGCTGGGTGTCCTACCTTTGATGGGACGGACTACCCCTCTTTGGAAGAACAAGATGTGAATGCATCTTGAGGCAATTGACAACGATATACGGTATGTTGTGGAAAATGGTGTTCCTCAGTCACACCTTCTCGAATCTGCCGATGTGAAGAGATTCAAGCAACTCTATTCTCAAGAAAAGAATATCATATGTGGCCATCGGCGAGAGGACAATATGGAAGAGTGAGTGCTTTGGAAACTGCTAAGCTCATCAGGACAGGCTGTCCAAAGTAAATGAAGGAGTCTCAACTCAAGCGTGACTCTTGAGTTGATGTTCGCCAATCTCTTCAACCGCTTCAAAAGACTTCGACAACGAAAATGTTCAACAAACCTTGATCGCCTCTTGACATCTCAAATGAGCTTCAGCGCTTGGTGCCTTGACATCACCGCCATGAGGTGAAGAAATTGAGATAAGCTTGATTCCTCATTTGATACTCGGCAGATGATACAAAAGTGTCTTGACTACAAGTCACTTGATCGGTGATATCCTCGAGAGGCTAAATACTCATGAGTTCGACTTGCTGAAAGAGATCTCTATGGTTCTAGCTATGGAAAATCACGTGCCACGAGGCCAAGGCTGTGTCGAATCTGATTGTGAAGACTCTGTAGTATGGAGATCTGAAGAATTGAGCAGGGAGCTAGCACTCGTGAAGAAATTCGAAGTTCTCAAGACATGGTCGCTTTAAAATCTGAAGGGCAGATGATTCCTCATCCATTGACTATAAGAAGACTTTGCCACAAATGCAAGAAACCTGGTCACTACATTCAAGATTGTCCTCGTGGGAAAAGGAATTAAGAAGAAGAAATACAAGGATTACAGTTTGCGCTAAGAAGAAGAAGAAATCGTCGAAATCTTCATCATCAAAATCCTCAAAGCCTTCTTCTCACAAGAAGAGCAGCTCAAGGCTCGGGCATTCATTGGCAAGAAATGGACTCTAAGCTGAATCGAGAACATGAGGAAGAGGAGGCATCGAAAGAATCCGAGTCTAATGTGGCAGTGCGGCTCTAAGCTACTACTTTCGTCTGACAAGTCCATCTTCAACTCTGAAGAAAATGAACTCACCAACAAAGTGATGAAGATAGTGATGACTCCCACCTTTGCTTCATGGCAAAGGGTGCCAAGGTACTCAAATATACCTCCTCGAATCTAGTGAAAATGAATCATGAAGATCTAAAGCCCAGCTACTCAAAACTTGCTAAGATTGCTGTAAAACAACAAGGGCTTTTGAAATGGTTCAAAACATGCTAGATAAAAGTGATGATATGTTAGGTGAAGAAATGGATCGCACTAAAGCCTGACGAAAAATCTTTAGAGACTTGGTCTAGGTTTGACAGCCTTCAAGGTCATCATAACACTCTCTTGCGATCATGAGAAACTTTCTTATGAATTTCTTGAAAGCAAGATCTTGAGAAGCTAAGAGTGAGTTATGAAGATCTTGAAGGCGTGATTCATTACTTGCTCAACAAATCAGCGCTTCTCGGGAAGAATTTGTTCCTCCATGCTTAAAGTGCATTGAGCGTGAATCGCTAATTCTTCACCAAATGTTCAAATGCTTCAAGCGTACAAATTCTTCACCTGCCTCTGCTATCACTAATTCCTCATCTGAGGTTTGCTAGTATCATGACAATGCAGGGCTGAAGGAATTGTACATGACAGGCATGTACAAAAGCCTCAAAGGGCATCGGACTCTTTGTGATGTGCTTAAAAGCAGATCCTCAACGGGAACCCTAGGAAGAGGTATTGCCTTTGAGAGAAACTCAATGCGATGGAACATATTGGGCTTTGAAGCGATATCCCAAAACCTCATGGGTTGCTGCAAGGGACCTCCATTGATCCATCTAACTTATCTGGCTTTACATGCGAATCTCCTCATTCTTACGATGAGTCATTTGACTCAACTATAAATTGTTCAAAAATCAGAATGGTGAAGTATTTGCTAGATATGTTGGCACTAGCTACGAGGCAGTTCCCTATGAAGAAAATCTTGGTTCCCAAGAAGTGCCTTGAAAGTCTTGGTGAATGTCCTCATGACACCACAATGAAGAATAGGAACTGGATCAAACTCTTCATATGGACCAAATCCTTCATATGGATCCAAGTCCTCATACGGACCAAATTCCTCACGTGGATCAAATTCCTCAAAAGGATCAAAGTCCTCATATGATTATCATCGTGCTAACAACTACATTTAGCGAGGTAGAGCTAAGGGCTATGAATATGTGCATTATTCTTCAAACCAATATGTTCATAAGTCCTCGAAGAATTTCTACTGCTTATTCATATGCTTACCTAACCCCTCTTATGTGAAAGCGAAATGGATTGGCCTCTATGCCACCATTCTCATATGGTGCTTGAGTGATGAACTCTTTGCCACCCCTTCATATGTGGGTGGTGAAGAAAAGAACTAACCTCTTGGGAAGCTAAACATGTGCGAGTGGAGACAACTATAAATGAAAAAGGCTGAGGCACGACTATCTACCGAGATCTGCCGAGGCACAAGATCGTAGCTGAGGTAACAAGCTAAGCGTCGAAGTCCACATGGAACTACTAAGCGAGGCCGGCGTCTCTCTGCAAAACATAGAATAAGCAAGCGTGAGTACAATTGTACTCAGCAAGACTTACATCGAACTAACTACATATGCATCATTATCAAAAAGGGGTGGTGGAGTTTGGCTGCAGCAAGCCAGCTTTGACTCGGTGGCTATCTGAACTACATTTGCAAGTAACTCTTTTGAGGTGGCGCTGCGAGTCCACATATTCACCATATCAATACACCACTATGGACCCGCTCCGTCTCCCTCGAGAACGCCATCCATAGCACTCACGCTTATCTTGCGCATTTTAGAGTATCCACTTTCACTTGTCTATGAACTGATATAGGCAACCCGAAGTCCTTCTCCGTGGACACGGCTATTGAATAGATCATATTAAACCTGCGGGTGTACTTCTTCACACGCTCTCACCACTTACCGCCGTTTACACGACATGTACTCGGCAACCTTCAGCGGAAGCCCAGCGTGGGTGTCGGCCACGCCTACCTAAACACTCAAGTCCCTAGTCCGGGTTTATCGCCTATTCGGGTTCCATCCATGAGGTCCGCCGAGGTTTCCCATACAGCCCCGAGCGATGTGTGCGGGGTTCCCGAGATACCAAGCGGGCACTTTCGGTACACGAACCCGGTGCCTACCGCAACACAACCCACCCCTAAGGTCAGCGTTGCGTCCCCCAAACATGCTACAAACACGAAACTACTTGCAACTCCCGGATGAGGACAAGGGTGGTTAAGAAGCCGAGAGGTCAATTAAGGATCCCAATGCGTGGTAGTAACTGTTTCATGGATCACAAACACAGAACTCAGTTCACGAGGGCGGTTTCAATGAGACAACCCACCATGTACTCCTACATGGCCTCTCACCGCTACCTTTACCAAATCGTGTTCACACACTTAGCTCACACACAATAGGACATGTTCATAACAATTCCAATTCATTCCCGATGAATTAGACCCGACTCAACTCTAAGCGATGGCAGGCATGACAAACAAGCATAAATGAGTAGGCACAACATGGCTCAAACAATTCCTACTCATGCTAGTGGGTTTCATCTAATTCTTGTGGAATGACAGGTCATGCAAAGGATCAAGGGGTTCAGCTACATGGCAAGTAACACATGAGTCGTTGTTGTCCTAATGCAGTAAAATAGAGCAGGAAGCGAGAGAGTGGGATTATATCGGAATGAACAAGGGGGTTTTGCTTGCCTGGCACTTCTGAAGATAATATAGTTCTTCATCGGTGTCATCGAACTCATCGTCGGTACATCGTCTACCGGGAGGGGACAATTACCGGCAAACAAGAGAGAACACAATCAATGCAATGCACATTCACATGAATGACATGTCATGTTAAGGTACTGAATTCACCTAATGCAATAATAATCCAAGTTAGTTGAAGTGGAATTCAAACAAGGTTGAACTCCAACTCCAAATGCTAGTTCATAAGTTACCCTAATCATGATTCATCCTATTCAGTGAGGTTAACTTGTTCAAACATGCATGATCATGGCATAAACAGATTCTTCATATTTTTCTGATCATTTTTCATATATAAATTATTTCCATCCGAGTTACGGTTGAATTTCTATAATTTATTAAAGTTTAGGGCATTTTCTGAAATTTCCTGAATTAAAATAATTCCAGAAAAGGGGTATTACTGCGTCAGCATGACGTTGGCATGACGTCATCAGCTCAACAGGGCTGGTCCGGGTCAAACTGGCAGTGGGACCCGCATGTCAGTAGTTAGTTTAACTAATTAACTTTTATTAGAACTAATCTAATTAGTTAACGAAGTCCACATGTCATTGACTCAGGCGATCAACAGGGCCCACCGATCAATGGTCGTGATCAACTTCGCCGGCGTCTAGCCGCCCGGCGAGGCCAAGCAGCGGCGAGCAAAGTGAATTTTGCTATTCAACGACCAAATGGCCCTTGGAGAGCATCTAGGAGGAGGCGGGAGGCCGAAGCTCTTGGTGGGGTTAGCCGTGGTCGGGTGGTCGGAAATGGTACCGGGCGACGAGGTTGGCGGCCGCCGGAGTTCGGCTGAGGTCGAACACGGCGCTAAAGGAGCACGGCGCGTGGATTGGCGTTTTCGCTCCTGTGAGTCAGGTGAGGCGGTGGTGAGCTCGGGAGGCGGCGTCTGTGGTTGTAGCCATAGCCATGGCAGCGGCGAGGAGCAACCGGCTCCGGTGGAAATCGGCGTTAGCGAAGGAAAAGGGCCGAGGAGAGAGGGATCGGCGCAGCAGCTCACAGTGGATCGAGCGAAGGGTTGGCGAGCTCGGGGAGGCCTGCGGACGGTGAATTGGCGGCGGCGATCCTCGGTGGCGAGAAGGGGAAAACAGCGTGGCGGCGATCGGAGAACTCCAGCAGTCCAATTGGTTGGTGTAGATGGCGTAGAAGGCCACTGGCGGTTCTCTTGGACCCATCGGGGAGGCAGGATGGGCGGTGGCTGCGGTGGAGCTCGTCGGTGGCGGCAGCTCCATTCGGTGAGCTTCGGGGAAGAGGGCGGGGGAAAGAGAGGAACAGCGAGTGAGGAGAGGAGCGAGGGGGTTCGGGAGGCGCGTGGCATCTCCGGCGTCGAGGAGCCGAGCAGGCGGCGGGGGAGGAGGTGGAGGCGTCGGCGTGGTCGCCGTGTCCCTCCTCTGCCCTCTTGGCGAGAGGTAGGCGGCGGCGGCGTGGCGGTTGGTGGGCTGGGCCACCAAGCCCAGGCCAGCGAGGAGGGAGAAAGGTTGGGCGGGTGGGCTGAGAGGTAAGCAGGTAATCCTTCTCTCTCTCTTTCTTTATTCCATTTTCTATTTTACATTTTTTGTTTTAGTTTAGTAAAATACTAAACCATTTAAATAAATCCTGAAAATAATTGTGGGCATTAACTGAATTATTACAGAGGCCCTTAACTATTTTCAAAATTGTTGGAGCATTTAAAAATATTAATAGTATTTAAATGCCCCAATTCAAATACAATATGGTTTATTCAAAAATCCAAAAATGCCTTGGAAAATATCCATCACCTCTGGATATGGTTTCACCCTTTTCCATTAATCATGAATATTTTTGCAAACCAATTTGGGTTTTGAAAATATTTTGAATTTGAACCTATTTGAATTGCTTTAGTGCTAGGGCTTGATCATCCCCATTTCAAATTTCATGGAAATTAGACATGATGCATGGATGCAATGCTACTAGTTCTGAGCAAGCTCTAGGGTTGATCTGGGCTGTGACATATTCGGCGGCGTGGGCAACATCATGAGATTCATCGTAAGAGGATCTGTCGTGGAGAGCTGGCCAATTTGGGACCCTTGAGGTCCATGGTGCATACGCAAGAAAGTTCCTCCTTATTACGCCTTGTCACGTGCCTTTATGCGTGGGAAGGGCTTATGTATTTTCTTGAAAAAACATTCCCCGCTAACAGTCGGACCCACCAGCTATATCTTACGCATACGCAAGGAAGTGCCTTCTTATTACGCACCAAAAATGAATACCACCTGCTAGCTGGGACCCACCATAGTGGGTGGCTGACACAATGGGCCTACTAAGTTGACGAGGACGGAGGGCTTTGTCAACTTAGTCAATATGAACGATTCTAGCTCTAGTGACCGTACGATGTCCATCCAACGGCCATAGTGCTTCTTCAACCTCTGGTCTTCTTGCTCCAGCCGCCCAAAGCAGCGCCGGTCGTGCCGCGTGCTCCTGCCTCTCGTGGCCGGCTGTGATGCCGCGGAGGCCTCACCGCCCCCTACTACTCCCACCGCTGGCCCAGGGTATCCGTCTACTCACCCACACCCCCTGTTATTCTGCAGCGACGGCAGCCTCACGTCGCAGCCGAACCAGTGAACCCTCGTACTCCTCTCCGTGTGGGCATCCACTGCTGCGTCTTCCCCGGCTCCGCGTCGTCCCCTTCCTAGGCCTCGCCGTCGTCCACCGCCTTGGTGCTCTCGGCGCGGCGTGGTCAATCTGGTCAACGACCGACTTCCATCGGAAGAATCTTGTCGTGGAGAGGCGACAGTGGGTCCATGGCCATAGCCAGTTTTTGTGATTTGCCAAGTAAGTCGCTTTGTCGGGCATGTTGGGCTGCAAATCTTTCAAGGCGAGGAGAGCTTCATTAATTGGCGAGAAAATAGCCTATCGATAATGAGAAATGGGTTGTACATTTTAAAACACATCAAACCGACAATTAGTTTCAAATATCTTTTTTTCATTTCGAGATTTTAACTTACATTAATTTTTATGCGTGGAGAATTTGTTGGATTTTATATTGACATACATTTATTTTTTAAATTAGTTTGAATGTGAGTCGAAATTTCGGGATTAAAAACAGTTCGGACAGCATCGAAATTTGCAAAATTTTGTATAATTTTTTAACCGTGGCCACAATATTGGCTGTAATGCTAACAAAAAGAATATGGGCTCCAAAAAACCTTAAGAATTAGCAAATGGGCTGTAAATTATTAGAAATAATGGCAGATGGGTTGTATCTGTTTTCCACAGATTTGAGGCTTTCCTAAAAAAGTTTGGCCTTTAGCGGTGGATGTTGGATGTCCATCCAGCGGCCGTCGTCTTCTTCGATCTCTGCTCTTCCTGCTCGGCCGCTCAAACAAGCGCCGGCGACTGCTGCTCTCCTCCTCCCATGACCGGCTGTCTTGCCACGCGAGCCTCACCGCCCACCGTACTCCCATCACTGGCCTAGCCATCCCTCTACTCACCCACACTGCTGTTATTCTCTGGCGGCGGTGAGCGAACGGTAAACCCTCGTCACATCATACTCCCCTCCGCATGGGAAAAAATTGCGAGTCTTCTCGCCTCCGTGTCATTCCCTTCCTAGGCCTCGCCGTCGTCCACCGCCCTATTGCTCTCGGGCGTGGCCTGGTCAACGTGGTCAACGACCGACATGCATCTGAAGTGGGTATGCGTGGAGGCCGACATTTGGGTCCACACCACGCAAGAAATGCCTCCTTATTACAGCAAAATAATGATTCCTCCACGACATCAGGGACCCACGAAAGGGCCTCTGTATTTCACGAAAAAACGTTATCGCCGCTGACAGCTCGGACCCACCAGCTATATCTTCGCACGCAAGGAAGTGCCTCCTTATTATGCACAAAAAAAATGAATACTCCCCCTATTAGCTGGGACCCAGTATAGTGGCAGGCTGATTTGTGGGCCTACTAAGTTGACGGGGACGGAGGGATTTGTCAACTTAGTCAATATGCATGATTCTAACTCCAGTGACCGTACGATGTCCATCCAACGGCCGTAGTGCTTCTTCAACATCTGGTCTTCTTGCTCCAGCCGCCCAAACCAGCACCAGTTGTGCCTCGTGCTCCTGCCTCCCGTGGCCGGCTGCGATGCGGCGGAGGCCTCACCGCCCCCTACTACTCCCACCGCTAGCAGACCATCCCTCTACTCACCCACACCCCCTGTTATTCGGCGGCGATGGCAGCCTCACACCGCAGCGAACCAGTGAACCCTCGTACTCCTCTACGTGTGGGCATCCACTGCCGCGTCCTCCCCGGCTCCGCGTCGTCCCCTTCCTAGGCCTCGCCATCGTCCACCGCCCTGGTGCTCTCAGTGCGGCGTGGTCAACATGGTCAAGGAATAGCTTCCATCGGACGTGGACTGTACGTGGAGAGGCTGACAGCTGGGTCCACGGCCGCAGCAAGGAAGTGCCTCCTTATTACATGCAAAATAATTATTCCTCCACGACAGCAGGGACCCACGGACGGGCCACCGTGTTTCGCCAAAAAGCGTTTCCCCACGCTGCTGGGACCCACCAGCTACATCTTCGCACGCAAGGAAGTGCGTGCAGGCAAAAAAAGCGATTCGCCCCCACTTGCTGGGACCCACCAACTACATCTTGGCGAGGCAAGGAAGTGGTGACGGTCGGGACCCACCTGGTCGAAGCGTGCGTAAGCGTTGTCACTCTGCTCGCGAACTTATGCGTACATCTTGGTCGTTGTAGAAGCGCGCGCGTGTCGTAGTAGAAGCGCGCCGTAGCATGTACACGCGTCGTCACTGGCGAGGTGCAAGAAAGAAAATCTGACCCGCGTCCTTTGCTCTGGGCAGGGTCTCGAGCGCCTACTCGCGCATACGTACATGGCTGGGTCGAACGGGCTCAACGTCGTCGTCGTGTTCATGGGGAGCCAACCGGCTGGAGTCGGAGCGAAATGCGTGGTCGTGTTCATCGGGAGGCTTGGGCGGAACATGCGATGGAAGCGAGGCTGGCGTACCGCTGCTGGAGAAGCGGACCTCCTACGTTGGAGCGGGGTCCTGTTGATCGGGAGGGTGTGGAGTACCGCCAAAGCGGAGAAATGGACCTCCTACGGTCGAAGCAGGGTCTGTTGATCGGGAGGGTGTGGCGTGCCGCAAAACAGAGAAGCAGACCTCCTACGGTCGAAGCAGGGGTCTGTTGATCGGGAGGGTGTGGCGTGCCGCATAAAGCAGACGAGGCGGACTTGTGTTGGGCGCTTCACAGTCGAAAGCAGGGTCTGTTCATCGGGAGGGGTGTGGCGTACCGCAAAACAGGAGTCCACGGGATACAATTCATCTCCACCGTCGACCTCCTCCAGCCTCCACGGGCTACCGTCGACCTCCTCCAGCCTCCATGGGCTCCTATTCATCCAGCCTCCACCACGCGCTACTCCACCGGCTACTGTTCAACCACCCCTCCACGGGCACCCCTACACCGTCTATTGTTCATCCAGCCCTCCACACCACGGGGGTCCTATTCAACCACCCCTCCACGGCCACCCCTCCACCGTCTATTGTTCATCCAGCCCTCCACACCACGGGTTCTGTTCATCCGGAGGCAACGCCACCGCTCCTTTATTCATCAAGCCCCCCCTCCCCATAGCGCTCCTTTGTTCATCCAGTAGCATCGATCGGCTTGATTAGCAGCGATGGCGAAGAATCGCTCCATCGGGTTCAGCTAACAGCGATCAATCGATTGCTCGGGTTCAGTAACGCGTAGCCTGCAGTGCAATCGCTCGGGTTCAGTTAGAGCCTAACGCTTCACTCGGGTTCAATTAGAGCCAACGCCTCGCACATGTACAAGATAAACGCGCATCGCTCAGCCCCCGAGCTCCCACCGTAACCGGCAACTCCCCGAAATTTTCCTCCCCCTCGCTTCTACCACGGTTTTTTCCGTCATGGACGGCCCAAAGAATGTCATGCAGCTGCGTCTCCGGCCCGCCCAGGACGGAAAGCCCATTTTTTGTCATGATTTTTTGTCATAGAAGTAGGAGCCCACCACATCTATCATGATACCGGGTTCTGTCACAATTATTGTCATAGAAGTGTCATATGTATGACCGGAAAAAAATTCGTTCGGCCCAAAATGTCACGGATGTGTCTTTTTTTTGTAGTGATATTTCTAAATGAGATTAGTAACAAGAGGATTGACTGTTAATTTTTGATGGGTGGATTGATTCTTAATTATGTGTGTAGTGTGGAACTTATGTCTCTGATTTGGCTGATTGCTTTTCAGAAGGATAGGGAGGCCAGAAGGAGCATACTGTCAGCAAGAGCCAGCGAGATAAGATGATCATCGACAATCCGTCTTACTTGACAGCGAGAAAGACATGGACGTTGATTATTGTCACATATTGTATAAATTTTGATTTGATGCATATAGAACAAGGCATTATGCAATTCCATAGTTTTTCATCCAAACAATATTTGGTATTGAAACCTCACTGGGATTCCATGGGCCAATTCCATGACATCCAAACAAGTGAAATCGTATTCATGTCCATTACAATTTCCCCACTGAATTGGTATTGAAACCAATTCAATACGGAGTCCTCCAATACAGACATCCAAATGCAGTGTTGGTGTGAAATCTATTGTATTCCAATTTCTCCATGGTTCATGTCCTCGATACTACCCATAGATTCATCAAAATAAGTAAACAACACAATGAAAACAGAATCATCAAAGGCAGAATGATGCATGTAGTAATCTTGAAACTTCATATACTACTGTAACTCCAAAATTCTGAAAAATTAGGACAATCTAGGCAATTTGTATATCAATCTTGTGTGAAAAATTCAGATCAAAAGCACATTCTAGTAAATTTTCAAAATTCCCGGACTGAGAGCAAAAGTTTCTGTTTTTTTTCACAAAATCAAGTCAACTATCACCATAGACCATCCCAAAGGTCTTACTTGGCTCAAACACTAATCAAAACACTAAAACACAATTACTACAGAAGTAATATTGTGTATTTATTGAAAAACAGAAGCAAAAACAAGAAACACAAAATAAAATTGGGTTGCCTCCCAACAAGCACTATTGTTTAACGCCCCTAGCTAGGCATGATGATTTCAATGATGCTCACATAAAGATAAAAATTGAAACATAATGGGAGCATCATGAAGCATATGACTAGCACATTTAAGTCTAACCCACTTACATTATGCATAGGGATTTTTGAGCAAACAAATTATGGGAACAAGAATCAACTAGCATAAGAAGGCAAAATAAGCATAACTTCAAGGTTTTCAACACATATAGAGAAACTTGGTATTATTGCAACTCCTACAAGCATATATTCCTCCCTCATAATAATTTTAAGTAGCATCATGAATGAATTCAACAATATAACCATCACATAAAGCATTATTCTCATGATGCACAAGCATATAAATTTTACTACTCTCCACATAAGCAAAATTCTTCTCATTCGGAATAGTGGGAGCAAACTCAACAAAATAACTATCATGTGAGGCATAATCCAATTGAAAATTAAAATCATGATGACAAGTTTCATGGTTATCATTATTCTTTATAGCATACATGTCATCACAATAATCATCATAGACAGCAACTTTGTTGTCATAATCAGTTGGAACCTCTTGCAAAATAGTGGATTCATTACTAAATAAAGTCATGACCTCTCCAAATCCAGTTTCATAAATTTATAAGATTTAAAACCCTCCAAAATAGCGGGATTATTAACAAGAGCCGACACTCTTCCAAACCCACTTTCATCGATATAATCATCATAAATAGGAGGCATGCTATCATCATAATAAATTTTCTCATGAAAACTTGGGGGACAAAAAATATCATCTTCATCAAACATAGCATCCCCAAGCTTATGGCTTTGCATATCATTAACATCATGGATATTCAAGAAATTCATACTGACAACATTGCAATCATGCTCATCATTCAAAGATTTTATGCCAAACATTTTATGATCGTCTTCTTCTAACACTTGAGCACAATTTTCCTTTCCATCATTTTCACGAAAGACATTAAAAAGATGAAGCATATGAAGCAAACTCAATTCCATTTTTTGTAGTTTTGTTTTATAGACTAAACTAGTGATAAAACAAGAAACTAAAAGATTCGATTGCAAGATCTAAAGATATACCTTGAAGCACTAACCCCGACAGCGGCGCGAAAAGAGGTTGATGTCTACTACGCAACCTTCTTCTTGTAGACTTCGTGTTGGGCCTCAAGCGTAGAGTTTTGTAGGACGATGCAAATTTCCCTCAAGTGGATGACCTAAGGTTTATCAATTTGTGGGGGCGTGGGATGAAGATGATCTCTCTCAAACAACCCTGTAGCCAAATAAAAAAGAGTCTCTTGTGTCCCCAAGACACCCAATCACTACAAAAAAAAACACTTCCATGATGATACGTGTTTGTCATAGTAGGACACGTTTTCTGTCATGCATGTACATCCATGACAAATTTATGACAGAATCAAGATAGTCATACCTATGCTGTTGTAGAAGTGTTCCATGACATTACGGAATTATCATCACGAGTGTCCACTTCCATGACGATAAATCGCGTCCTGAAAGTCTTTGTCGTCAAGGGTGACCGACACGTGGCATCCACCGTAGCGAACGGCGTTAAGCTATCGGGTCGGTTTTGGATCGATAACCCGTTAGGCCCCAACCAATGGGGATTTTCCATGTGTAAAATCATCATTGGTGGAGGACACTGCGTGTCGGCTCACCATTGGGACAGATGTCATCCACTCATTGGACCCAAAGCACCTGATCGTCGACATGTGGCACAGATAGCGAGGCCCATTCATGTGAAAAGGCCAGCCCGTTTGACTTGGTCAAAAGGTGGCGGGCCGGCCCACGGCAAGCCTGTTAATGGCCTATTCGCCTATAACCCATTTACAACCCGCTATCCCAGGGCCCATTTACGGCCTATCCGAATTAGGCCCAGTAGCATCATCTGGGCCGTCCAATATAATTCCAGCCCGTTTTAACTTCCGGCCCATGTATGGCCCATGATGTCTTTCGGCCCATATGAGGCCCTTAGTAACCCTCGGCCCCTTAACGGCCCGTGGTAAAACTGGCCTGTAATGAACAATGTATCACTTTATACCTATTAACGGCCCATTATTCCGTTGGGCCGTTCCCAGCCCATGATATCTCTCGGCCTTCTCAGGGCCCATTTATTCTTGGGCTCATTTCTAGCATTCGGTTACTTACGGCCCATTATTGTCATTTTCTGCTTGTGGGCCAGATTCAGCCCGTGGTTACAATCGGCCCGTTTGCGGCCCGTTAATACGTTGGGCCGTTTTCATGTTGAAAAAACCCGTTGGGCTGTTTTCATAGAGTTATCAAATACGGCCAATAAACGGCCCGTTATTGTCCACGAATAGTATGACCCATGATTGGCGAAATGATGATCGCCCGTAGAAGGCCCATGGATCCTACGGCCCGTAAAAGGCCCATGGATCGTGCGGCCGTGAAGGCCCATGGATCCTGGCCCGTATAGAAGGCCAATGGATCCTCTGACCCATAGAAGGCCCATGGATCATAAGGCCTGAGAGGCCCATGGTTACAACGATCGTGTGTTGCCATGATTATTTTGGCCTAGTTTCCAAAAATAGGTTATTGTGGCTACTAGAAAAACACGAAAAAAGAATTGCAGTGACTACAAGCAAACAACTAAACAAGACAATAAGGAAATAAATAAGCAAGCAATTAACGCTAGCCTATTACCACTATTACACATATTACATCCCTTTGGGCATCAAAGTTAGCCACCGATGCAAATATAGGAACAAAGCGACATATTACATACCTTTGGCCGTCAAAATTGGCCACGGTGCAAATGAACACAGCAACAAAACAAGAGCATAACAAACAACTTCATAAGAGCTCAAGAAGCGTGGTATCCACCATGCTTGCAATAAGCTTAGCAAGCTTATTAGCTTTGTCTGTTTGGCGCTAAAATCCTCCAAAGCTTGTTGTTGCACGGAAAGTATGCATCTGAATGCTCGAGGACTTCATGATCCTTCCGCTTCTTATCGTAGCACAGTGATCGATGTCTTTCAGCTTGTAGTTGAGACTCAAAAACCGAATTGATTCAGACGGTGAGTTTGAATAGCTTGTGCAAGCGGTAGTGGCGATGCTCCAACACTAAACCAAGGCGGGACTTTGGGGTTCTCTCAACGTCTTGAGATAGTCTTCCTTAGCTGTTTTATCAGCTTTGTTGGAGACCAACAAGGATGTGTCACTATCCTGAACCTTATCTCGCATTACTTCCTTTACCATTGCTTAATAAGGAACTCTTCCCCAATATTACATCGACATTCTAAAAGAAGAAACAAGCGGACACATAACAGTTTAGCATGTTGTAAGTGCATCTAGTGCCCCTTAGTGATTTTGGTGTATTGAAGACTTGTAGGTTAAGGGACTAATGTGTTTATGAGTGTACACAGGTCTATAAGTCTATGAGGATTTTGATATTTAGAGAAAGTCGACCCTAAAATGAAGTTCTTATTTGAAGACTTTGATATTCGAAGACTTTACGAAGACTTTGAAAGTGAAGAAATTGGTGTGACCTTGAAGACTTGGTATTCATTTGAGGAACATGAAGCGTGAAGACTTTTGTTTTCGTTGTTTCGTTTTCTCTTTCTTGAGTCATAGGAAACACGTCTTTATTAAAGGGGTTAGAAATACTAAGGAAAAATTTCCATGTGATGCTCAACTCAAAATCCTACACCTACCAATCCCTTGAGTGAAGCCTTTGGAAATCTCATACAGATTCAGTCAATTCCTTGATGTGAGCGAAGTTCTTACGTCGTTGAGAATTTATCTGACGAGGAGTTAGGAATTCGCCGGTCTGGATTGCCTACAGTGAGAACATGATAGCCACGAGGAATTTGAGAGTCAAATTTCCGACCGTTGTTGTCTTCTTGGCATGACTGTCCCAAAATATCTTATCCACCTAACGGTCATATCATTGAAGGGCATTTATGTATTATCATGTCGGGCTGCTCCCTAGGCTATAAATAGCCGCCCCTACAACCACTAGCTGGTTGGCTGTTCGAGAGAACTTGACACTTGTCATTTGAGAGCAACCCATCCTCAGGGACTTTGGCGAAAATCATCAGTGAGGAAAACCCAAAACCAAACCCTACAAACCCAAAGTGATTGAGCATCAGAAAGAGATTGATCCTGCGTGGATCCGGCTTATTACCTTTGAAGACTATGCTTCTTCAGACGGTTAGGCGTCATGGTCTAGAAACATCCAAGAGAAATTGTGGATCATCGGTGACCAAGTCTGTGAAGGTTTGGAAGTCGCCTAAAGACTTACCATGAGTGATTGGACGAGGTTTGTGTGACCTTAGTTCAAGGAGAATCTGGTGAGGACTTGGTGTCTGAGCTGCGTGCTTTCGGCGGGGGTGTCGAGGGGCTGTGTGTCCTCGAGTTTAAATACTCAGCCGCTCCAACAGACGTACAAGCGAGACAGCAGTTGGAACTGGTCTACCAAATCATTGTCTTCACCAACCTAACTGGTTCTATTTCCTCAACCCTTTCATTTCCTCATTCTGTTTTGAGTGTTCATTTATATCGTGTTTGAAGACTTTGGTGAGGACTTTCTCAATTCCCTCGGTTCAATTTCTTGATCTGTTTGTCTTCATCTTGTGCTATCCGTGTTTACGCTTTACGTACTTTTGATTATCTTCACTTCATCATGATGACCATGTCCGCATTCTCTTATGCTTACTTGAGTACTTATTCGCTGCAAGTAGTTCTTCACTTAGGAATTTCCTCACCGGCAAATTCCTCATTGAAGAATTCATAAAATCGCCTATTCACCCCCCTCTAGTCGATATAGCACTTTCAATTGGTATCGAGCAAGGTACTCCCTTGTTACGTGTGATTTTAGTTTAACCACAGGAGTTTTAGTTATGTCGACCGCAGGTATGATCAAGGTCTCAGCTGGGTGTCCTACCTTTGATGGGACGGACTACCCCTCTTTGGAAGAACAAGATGTGAATGCATCTTGAGGCAATTGACAACGATCTACGGTATGTTGTGGAAAATGGTGTTCCTCAGTCACACCTTCTCGAATGCTGCCGATGTGAAGAGATTCAAGCAACTCGATTCTCAAGCGAAGAATATCATATGTGGCCATCGGAGCAAGGACAATATGGAAGAGTGAGTGCTTTGGAAACTGCTAAGCTCATCAGGACAGGCTGTCCAAAGTAAATGAAGGAGTCTCAACTCAGCGTGACTCTTGAGTTGATGTTCTTGCCAATCTCTTCAACCGCTTCAAAAGACTCGACAACGAAAATGTTCAACAAACCTTGATCGCCTCACGACATCTCAAATGAGCTTCAAGCGCTTGGTGCCTTGACATCACCGACCATGAGGTGGTGAAGAAATTATTGAGATCGCTTGATTCCTCATTTGATACTCACGCACGATGATACAAAAGTGTCTTGACTACAAGTCACTTGATCCGGTGATATCCTCGAGAGGCTAAATACTCATGAGTTCGACTTGCTGAAAGAGATCTCTATGGTTCTAGCTATGGAAAATCACGTGCCACGAAGGCCAAGGCTGTGTCGAATCTGATTGTGAAGACTCGGTAGTAGCCTTGGAGATCTGAAGAATTGAGCGAGGAGCTAGCCTTTCTCGTGAAGAAATTCGAAGTTCTCAAGACATGGTCGCTTTGGAAAATCCTCAAGGAGCGGTGATTCCTCATCCGATGACTATAAGAAGACTTTGCCACAAATGCAAGAAACCTGGTCACTACATTCAAGATTGTCCTCAGTGGGAAAAGGAATTAAAGAAGAAGAAATACAAGGATTACAGTTTTGATGACGCTAAGAAGAAGAAGAAATCGTCGAAATCTTCATCATCAAAATCCTCAAAGCCTTCTTCTCACAAGAAGAGCAGCTCCAAAAAGGCTCGGGCATTCATTGGCAAGGAAATGGACTCTGAAGCTGAATCTGAGGAACATGAGGAAGAGGAGGCATCAGAAGAATCCGAGTCTAGTGTGGCGAGTCTGGCTCTCGCTACTGCTTTCGTCAGCAAGTCCATCTTCAACTCTGAAGAAAATGAACTCACCAACAAAGCTGATGAAGATAGTGATGACTACGCTCCCACCTTTTGCTTCATGGCAAAGGGTGCCAAGGTACTCAAATATACCTCCTCTGAATCTAGTGAAAATGAATCTGATGAAGATCTAAAGCCCAGCTACTCAAAACTTGCTAAGATTGCTGTAAAACAACAAAGGGCTTTTGAAAAGGTTCAAAACATGCTAGATAAAAGTGATGATATGTTAGGTGAAGAAATGGATCGCACTAAAGCCACGACGAAAAATCTTTAGAGACTTGATCTAGGTTTGACAGCCTTCAAGGTCATCATAACACTCTCTTGTCGATCATGAGAAACTTTCTTATGAATTTCTTCAAAAGCAAGATCTTGAGAAGCTAAGAGTGAGTTATGAAGATCTTCGAAGGAGCGTGATTCATTACTTGCTCAACAAATCAGCGCTTCTCGGGAAGAATTTGTTCCTCCATGCTTAAAGTGCATTGAGCGTGAATCGCTAATTCTTCACTGAATGTTCAAATGCTTCAACTGTTACAAATTCTTCACCTGCCTCTGCTATCACTAATTCCTCATCGAGGACATTGCTAGTATCCTTGACAATGCAGGGCTGAAGGAATTGTACATGACAGGCATGTACAAAAGCCTCAAAGGGCATCGAGACTCTTTGTGATGTGCTTAAAAGCAGATCCTCAACAGGAACCCTAGGAAAGAGGTATTGCCTTTGAGAGGAAACTCAATGCTGATGGAACATATTGGAAGCTTTGAGCGGTATCCCAAAACCTCATGGGTTGCTGCAAAGGGACCTCCAGTGATCCATCTAACTTATCTGGCTTTACATGCGAATCTCCTCATTCTTGATGAGTCATTTGACTCAACTATAAATTGTTCAAAAATCAGAATGGTGAAGTATTTGCTAGATATGTTGGCACTAGCTACGAGGAGCAGTTCCCTATGAAGAAAATCTTGGTTCCCAAGAAGTGCCTTGAAAGTCTTCAGGTGAATGTCCTCATGACACCACCTGTGAAGAATAGGAACCCCAGATCAAACTCTTCATATGGACCAAATTCTTCATATGGATCCAAGTCCTCATACGGACCAAATTCCTCACGTGGATCAAATTCCTCAAAAGGATCAAAGTCCTCATATGATTATCATCGTGCTAACAACTCTGTTTCGCAGGGTAGAGCTAAGGGCTATGAATATGTGCATTATTCTTCAAACCAATATGTTCATAAGTCCTCGAAGAATTTCTCTGCTTATTCATATGCTTACCCTAACCCCTCTTATGTGAAACGAAATGGATTGGCCTCTATGCCACCATTCTCATATGGTGCTCGCAGAGTGATGAACTCTTTGCCACCCCTTCAGATGTGGGTGGTGAAGAAAAAGAACTAACCTCTTCTGCAGGGTCAGGTCTCTAGATGTGCTTTAACGTCTGAAGAATTTCTGGGGGCCTGACAAAAATGCTGAAAGGGCCTGAGGCTAATCATGAAGAAATGAACTTTCATTTCACACGTCCTCATCTTGCTTATCATTATCTTTGCTGATGAAATTCATCGATGAACTTGATATCATATTCTTCACGGATGAAGTATATGAGATCGTAAGTTACACTAATTCATCTGCGGGATGATCAACCCAAAGCCAATGAGTGGGTCCTCGATAGTGGATGTACAAATCACATGACTGGTGACAAGAATCTATTGATGGATGCTCATCACCGTCACATGTGAAGCATATCATCTTCTTGACAAAGGCAAAAGTCGGTATTGGGTCTTGGTAAGGTTGCGATCTCTAAGGACATACACATGGACAAAGTCATGCTTGTTGAGTCCTTAGGATACAACCTCATGTCGATCTCAATGCTTTGTGATCTTGATATGGTTGTTGTCTTTGGCAAATATCGTTGTGTTGTGATCATGGAAGCTGACAATTCCAAAGTCTTGAAGGCTTTAGGAGAGGAGACTTGTATATTGTTGATTTCTCTCTGAGGACCACAACCAGCCGTTTGTCTACTTGCAAAAGCTTGAGAAGGCTGGCTATGGCATCGGCGACTTGGTCACGCATGAGCATGAGGAATTTGTACACGCTTGCGAAGAAGAAGCATGTCATTGGCATTGAAAATGTCAAATTCCTCAAGGATCACTTGTGTGGAGCACATGAAGCTGGAAAAATGACCAAGGCCAAGCATCCGGCAAAGACTATCATGACCACTACTCGTCCATTGAATTGCTTCACATGGACCTCTTTGGTCCTAATCATTACTCAGCGATCACTAATGATGCATCTCTATATGGCTTTGTTATTGTTGATGATTACTCTCTTTACACATGGGTACACATTATTACTTACAAAAATGAAGTGCAGGAAGTCTTCAAGCGATTTTCCTCGAGGGCTTCAACTAACTTTGGTGTGAAGATCGAGACACATCGGGGTGACAATGGAACTGAGTTCAAGAATTCGGTCTTGATGCCTATCTTGATGAACTTGGTATTACTCATGAGTTATCTGCTCCCTATACACCTCAGCAAAATGGTGTCGTGGAGCGCAAGAACAGAACTCTTGTTGAGATGGCTCGCACTATGCTTGATGAATACAAAATGCCTAGTCATTTTTGGATTGATGCAATTGATATCGCGTGCCACATCATCAACAGAGTATATCTTCACAAATTCTTCAAGAAGACTGCCTATGAACTCCTCACTGACAAGAAACCCAATGTGAGTTATTTCAAAGTCTTTGGTGCTAAATGTTGGATTAGAGATCCTCATCACAATTCTAAATTTGCACGAAAGCACATGAAGGTTTATGCTTGGTTCGGAAAGGACTCGCACACCTCTGAGTCTTCAACATCGCTCTTCACAAGATTGTTGATCTTGTAGATGTGCGGTTCGATGAAACTAATGGCTGCAAAGAGAGCACCTACCTTCGTGTTAGATGAACCAGCTCTGAGGAATCTATCAAGTTCAAGGCAACGAGGATGTCATTCCTCTTGAAGAATCTGTGAAGAATTCATTCACAGCCACGAAGAGCGTCGGTGATGCACTGAAGAATCTGCTTGAAGACAATGGTCTTGAAGAAAATGCCTCGGCGACAACCAGCTCATCCTCGTGTTGCAAAAGAAGTGCAAGTTGACAAGATCATCGATGACATTGAAGCGCCAGTCCTCTCACGCTCAAAAGCTTCACATTTATCTAACTTTTGTGGGCACTATGCTTTTGTCTCTATCTCAAAGCCCACTAAGGTAGATGAAGCATTTCGAGCTGAGTGGATTCAGGCCATGCAAGAAGAATTACATCAGTTCGAACTCAACAATGTCAGGAACTGGTCAAACGTCCAGATCCTCATAAGCATAATATCATTGGCACAAAGTGGATCTACCGCAACAAGCAAGATGAAAATGGCCTTGTGGTGAGGAATAAGGCACGAATTGTAGCTCAAGGCTACACACGGTTGAAGGAATTGATTTGATGAAACTTTTGCACTGTTGCTAGACTTGAGGCTATTCACATATTACTTGCTTATGCTAACCATCATAATATCACTTTATATCAAATGGATGTGAAAAGTGCATTCCTCAATGGTAAGCTTGAGGAAGAAGTATATGTTGCTCAACCCCAGGTTTTGAAGATCCAAAGAATCCCGACAAAGTCTTGAGACTCAACAAGGCCCTCTATGGCCTCAAACAGGCCCCAGGGCGTGGTATGATACATTGAAGGAATTCTTCGTGAAGAATGGTTTCACACCAGTTCACTCGACCCTACTCTCTTTACTAAATCATATGATGGTGAACTGTTTGTGTGCCAAATATATGTTGATGATATTATCTTTGGCTGTCTTGACCAGCGTTATAGTGATGAATTTGCCTATATGATGAGTGAAGAATATCAAATGTCTATGATGGGAGAGTTGAAATTCTTCTTAGGTCTTCAAATTAAATCAACAACACAATGGCATATTCATATCTCGGAGAAATACCTCAAAGATGTCTGAAGAAATTGGCATGCAAGATTGCAAAGGCGTCAAAATTCCTATGCCCACAAATGGCCATCTATGCCTTGATGAAAATGGTATTGACTTGATCACAAGGTATACCGCTCCATGATTGGTTCTTTATTGTACTTATGTGCATCTAGGCCAGATATAATGCTTAGTGTTTGCATGTGTGCCCGATTTCAAGCTACACGAAGGAATCACACCATAAGGCTGTGAAGCATATTCTTGATATCTAGCTCACACACCAACACTAGGATTATGGTACCCCAAGGGCTCTACTTTTGATCTCATTGGATATTCGACTCGACTATGCTGGTGATCGTGTGGACCACAAGTCAACATCTGGTATTTGTCATTTCCTCGGACGATCTTTGGTCCATTGGTCCTCGAAGAAAGCGAGCTGTGTATCACCGCTCTCTGCGGAAGCTGAATACATTGCTGCTGGCTCTTGTTGTGCTCAATTGCTGTGGATGAAGCAAACTCTCAAGGACTACGGCATCAACGTGAAGAATGTGCCTCTCTCTTGTGACAATGAGAGTGCCATCAAGATTGCTCACAACCAGTTCAGCACTCCAAGACAAAGCACATTCAGATTCGTCATCATTTTCTTCGTGATCATGTGTTGAAGGCGACATCTCCATCGAGCATGTGAAGACTGAAGAACAACTAGCGATATCTTCACAAAGCCCTTGGATGAGAAGAGATTTAGCAAGTTGCGGTGTGAGCTAAATATCTTAGAATCTTGAATGTTCTTTGAAAGGACACACATCGACACATATGCAAAATTGATGACTTAGATGTGCAACACATGAAGAAACGTTTTCTTCAATCAATGAAGAATAACACTCTAAGTGTGAAGAAATTAATGAAGAATTTGATTCTCGAGAACCCTCGACAATTATGCAGTGTGTGAAAATCATCATTCTTATCTGATGGGTCACGCCACCACCAAAGTTAAAATCTTCAATTTGAGTTTTCCTCAGTTTTGAAATTCTTCAATTTTCAAATTCTTCAACTTTTCAAAATCTTCACTGTTTCCGTCGTTTTTCTTCATTGGCTATATATATATATATATATATATATATATATATATATATATATATATATATATATATATATATATATATATATATATATATATATATATATATATATATATATATATATATATATATATATATATATATATATATATATATATATATATATATATATATATATATATATATATATATATATATATATATATATATATATATATATATATATATTTATGTCCTCTATGTCAGCATTCACTTATGGCTATTTCTTCAAGTCGCTTTCTTTTACGCTATGTGAATGTGATGGGACCCTTTCCCTCTATGCTATACTCAACCCAATCCATTCACAAATTCTTCATGTGCGTTCTATTTGAAACTTGTTCAAAATCTTCACTGTGTCCTTGTCAGTTGAAGAAATTGCGAGCGAAACTTTAAAACTGATCTTATCCAAACTTTCGTTTTTGCCGCTCAAACCGTTCCGCATCCCATGATAGATTTATCTATTCACCCACGATCTAACACAATCTCCACTTCTCAGTACGTGGGTGACACATCTCAAGCGAATGAGAAGGGTCGAGAGCACGTTAGTCCCAAATCTTGAGCGAACAGTTTTTCACCGTGGCTATATACCCCTCTCCCCTTCCTCACTTCCTTTACTCCGCTCGACCGCTCTCTCTCGCTCGAGCATCTCAAACCCTAGCGCCGCCACTACTCCATCGTCGCCGGTGAGGAAGAGCTTCACCGCCTCGACCTCGTCGCCCGGCGTACTTTCGCGCCGACATGAAATCTTCACTCCGCCGCCGCCGTAGCTGTCTTCCTCCGCCGAGTTAGGGCGTGGAAGATCTAACCTGACGAACTTCCCATCTGTTCTTCTCAGTTCATCGTGTTCTTCAGTTCGGGTAATTAAAAGTTACTTTTATTACTCGCTTTGATTCTCAAACCTTCCTGAAAATCTTCAAAGGTGTTTATTCTTCAAATCTTCACACATATGAACACCTCAAACAAAACATGCTCTTGATTCGTTTCTCTAAGCAATGATTTTCTTCAAGATTCCTCAATTGTGTGGATCCTCGATCTATACAACTCTGGAACCTAAGACAAAGATCGCTTAGTGAAATTCTTCAAGGCTCATCTGGTCAAATTCCTCAAACTAGTTCTTTTTGAAAAACCTTCTGAGAACGCATATGACCTCTCGAAATTCCTCGCAACTATACTCTATTCACGGTACTCATGTCCGCTGCTTTGAATCACTAGGTTCTCATCAACTTAACTCATTTGCAGCGTTCCTCGAAGAAAAGTTGCATACTTCTTGAGAGAATTCGATTGTTCAAATTCCTCGGTGAAGAATATGGCGAAGGAAAGAAGCAACGAAAAGGAGGAAAGAAGCCCGAGGTCATGACTGCGTTTGAGATTCTGAGAAATCTATCTTTGACTATTGCACACTGATTAAGCGAGTTCGCAAAGAGAACAAAAATCAGCGCAAGGTGCGCATTCAAAGGATTGAGCGGAGATGGGCAGGGAATGGAGGAGTACAGATATGTTACTCCAAAGTACATGAAGAAATTCACTCTCAATCCTCCATGCCCAAGAGCTCCATTGGCACCTGGTCAAGAAGTCGACCCCACCAACATCAAGCGTGGTGAGGACTTTCTGAAGAATGGGCCAAGCGCCAAGCCAAATTGGCAAGACAAGCCAACGAGGCGGTGAGGAAATTTAATGAGGACTCTGCTCTGTTGCTGCCACCGAGGCCTCTGTCAAGCCAAGAAAATCTATGGCAAAGAAGCCCGCACAAGCCAAGTGCTTCACCAGCAGTGCCCTCACGGCCAAGTTCTCACCGTGCCCTCACGGCCAATTCCTCATGTTGCTCCAGCTCCTCCCAAATCCTCGGCTCCTACAAAGTCCTCGGCAGCTCCTCCCAAGTCCTCGGCAGTTCCGACAAAGTCCTCGGCATCTGTGCATCGGCCCACGTGCCAAGGACTGCAGCATCTCAATTGCCTCTGGTGTTTGACAAGTTCCTCGGTGCACCAAATTCTTCATCTGGACCGACTCTGCTGAAGACTAAGGCCACAGCTGGACGAGGTCCTCGGCCAAGTCCTAAGAAGAAATAGGTCGCCTTCCAAGAGCCACCTGAAGATGATGAGTCTGATGATGATGAACTTGCGGAAATCATCAAAGACCGCCAAGAAAGGGCCGCTAGAGCCAAAGGCACACCTGTGCCGCTGCTGTTGGATCCAAGAGCGATCCTAGACTACATTGATCTCTGGCACAAGGACCCAAACACTCCTATGCCTGACTTCAAGTTGACACCTGGCCAAAGTCACATGCTGACTCATTTCATCCAAGAGGAGAAATGGAAATTTGATACGGCCAGAGAGATCAAGAAATCACAGTACAGAAAGGAGAAACTGCTGAAGAAAAACGTTGTCAAGATGACAACTGAAGAACTTATCAAGATGCAGGCTGACATCAAAGCCCTCAACGACAAATTTGACTCCTATTATGCTGATTGGCAAGGAGCCAAAGTCAGATTAAATCAACTTTGACGAAGAAGTTCACCAATGTTGCAGCCCCAGCGCAACAAGAAATTCCTCAGTTTGGAGCCTCACCTCAACCGGTGAAGAACATGCCAAGCACCGGCCGATGAAGTTCAGCTCTGTCAAAGACAATGCTAGTTCGGGCTGATGACTCCATTCCAGCCGCTAAAAGAAATTGCGGGGCATCCACTTGTGGTGCGCTGAAGAAATCCCGAAGAAGTCAGAACAATCGCATCGATTCATACTGAGGAAATTCAACCAGATTCCTCGGCTCCTCCTGCGCCTACACCAACACCAATCCTTCCATCGCATCGATGTGAAGAAGACCAAGGCTGCAGAGCGAGCTGCAGTGAAGAAAAGGAAAGCATCTGCTGCTTCAAATTCTTCAGCCCCGAAGAAGATGAAGACAATGACCAGCTCATTTGAAAATCCCATTGATGTTGTTCCAATTTCCTCCATGCCATCAAAGGACCTTGTTCCTTTTGGTGAAGATTATGAGATCCCAAGCGGATCTGATGAAGAAAATCATTCTGCTGCTTCGTCAGAGCAGATTGATGAAGAAATTGAAGTGGAAGCTATCCCTTCAACCCCAATCATTTCCTCGCCTATGCCTCAGTTCACAGCTGAAGAGGCCCGTGTTGAGAAAAATGAAGAAGATGTGGACATTGGAAGCAAAACTCCAGTGATGGACGATGACTTTTGGGAAAGTCAGCATCCAAATTCTCCACTCTTCACCCCAATTCAATAGATTCCTCAGTCCCCTGCTCATCCCAATTCATCTATACATGAAGAAATTCCGGCCACTAGCGCTGATGAACGTGCCGCTGCTGATCCTCAAACTGCACATGTAGAGGAACCAGAAATTCCTCAGCCTGAAGAACCTGAGATTGTGATTCCAGAGGTCGTGATGCAACTCACTGACACTCCACTGCCAAAGCCAAAGAATCCCTTCTCAACAAAGCAAAAGTTCAAGGCTGAAGATTTCTTCGGCGAGCACGTATTCTTCACGATTACAATCCATATGATTACGCTCGCATAAGGAAGAGCGTTTACGGACTGCCAGTCAAGCCAATTTCTATTCCTCAGTGCTGTTCAACAAAGACAAAGTCTTCGATCATGCACATATTCCTCATGTGGACATGGAATCTCTGCCAGGCTTCGAGCCAGTCCTCAGTGTTCTTCACGATGCGGGACTTACAATTTCTGCACCGATATATGTGATTGGAATGAAGAACTCATTCTTCAATTCTATGCGACGCTGCACATCACGGAGGCGCTGAAGATGTGAACTCATGGGTGTTGGACTGGATGTCCGAAAACACTCACTACAAGGCACCGACAACTGAATTGCCGTTCCCTACCACTCGGTCCTCCACTTGATGGTGCTCGTTGTATCTACAACGAACTGAGCTTTCAAATCACTATATGCAAGTCTTGATGAAGCCTTTGAAGCGAGGCAGGCCCAAGAACCAAATTCCTCGTCAAGGAATTGTGTATGTGCCTCGGACTGTCTATCGGATTACAGCGAAGACAATGAGTCCTATCAAAGGCCACGACTCAAATGATGAAGAAGTCGTTGACATCATGAAGAATATGCTTTTCAATATCATTCATGGCGTTCCCGTCAACTTCCATGATTTCTTCATGAGGACTCTGGCCAACATTGCTATGTCACCTTTTGAGCTGAAGCCTTATGCACCTTGGATTATGAGATTCATCAGGACAAGGTCTTCGCTCAATTACAAGGCTGATACTCTGAACCACTGCAGCTACTTGCCCCCGATTGAAGTCCTCAAACGGACATTTACCTCAGCTGATGACAAGGGCAAGGCAACTGCTGTGATAGATGAAGGCACTCGTCCATTGGATGGTCAATTTCACAAAGCTGCATCCTACTCCACCAATGATGACTCTGCCACACATGACTCTGCTGCAAATACCTCAGCCAAGCAATGTCCTCAAGCCACAGCACCCAGGGTGATGACTGATCGTGAGTTACTCCTCAGTCTTCATCAGAAGGTTGACCGCAATCATAAATGGGTCAAGCGTCAGTTTGGTTCAATTCTTCACAACATGACCTCTATACACAATCCAGTGAAGAAAAACCACTACTACCTCCATGAAACCTTCAAACGCACATGGGCTGTTCTTTCTAATGTCTACAGCGCGGAAGAACTGAAGACAATGGGTCTCAAGGAAGACTTTGACTGGTCTGCACCTCCACCGAAGAAATACAAGAAGGTCAAAGTTCCTTCCTTGGTGGCCAACTCCTATTCTTCATCACGAGACACTGATGAAAATGAAGACTTGGACGACACTGCGGCAGGCCCTACTACGACAACTGACCCCAACAACGCTGGCGCTCCTTCATCAACTTGAAATTCTTCAGGGGCGTTAGTCCTCAGTTTTGATCCTTTTGGTCATTCGATGACAAAGGGGGAGAAATGTGAGTTAGTCTTCAAGCGGTTCTATTATATGGGCAATTTTTTGTTAAGTTACAACTCTCGTTCTTCTAAAACTTTTATTGGATCGAGTTGTAATCTTAAAACCGATGGTGCTCTGATACTTTTGATGCACTGTGCTCTGATACTCTTAATGCGTTATTTTGCATGCTTGTTCCTCATTAATGTTATTGCACGCATGCTGAATTTCATCAAGCACCATATTTCATCATGCATTTTCAAATTCTTCATATTATATGTCAAATGCGTGTATGAATTACAAGATATAGGGGGAGATCTCCATGATTCAACTCTTCAAATGTGCATTGCCTCAAAAGCAAATTCCTCACTACGCACATCCTCAGGGGGAGTTCTTCTATATCTTGCAATCAAATTCCTCAATATCAGTAGTTACACTTCATATGTTTATCCCCGTTGAAAACTTAACCTATATTGTCATCAATCACCAAAAAGGGGGAGATTGTAAGTGCATCTAGTGCCCCTTAGTGATTTTGGTGTATTGAAGACTTATAGGTTAAGGGACTAATGTGTTTATGAGTGTACACAGGTCTATAAGTCTATGAGGAGTTTGATATTTACAGAAAGTCGACCCTAAAAATGAAGTTCTTCATTGAATACTTTGATATTACGAAGACTTTTTGAAGACTTTGAAAGTGAAGAAATTGGTGTGACCTTGAAGACTTGGTATTCATTTGAGGAACCTGAAGCGTGAAGACTTTTGTTTTCGTAGTTTCGTTTTCTCTTTCTTGATTCATAGGAAACACCGTACTATTAAAGGGGGTCGAGGAAATACTAAGGAAAAATTTCCATGTGATGCTCAACTCAAAATCCTACACCTACCAATCCTTGAGTGAAGCCTTTGGATATCTCATACAGTTCAGTCAATTTCTTGATGTGAGAGATGAAGTTCTTACAGTGTTGAGAATTTTTCTGACCGAGGAGTTAGGAATTCGCCAGTCTTGGATTGCCTACGATGAGGAACATGATAGCCACGAGGAATTTGAGAGTCAAATTTCCGACCGTTCTTGTCTTCTTGCGCTTGGCTGTCCCAAAATATCTTGTCCACCTAACGGTCATATCATTGAAGGGCATTTATGTCTTATCATGTCGGGCTGCTCCCTAGGCTATAAATAGCCGCCCCTACAACCACTAGCTGGTTGGCTGCTCGAGAGAACTTGACACTTGTCATTTGAGAGCAACCCATCCTCCGAGGACTTTGGCGAAAATCATCGATGAGGAAAAACCCAAAACCAAACCCTACAAACCCAAAGTGATTGAGCATCATCAAGAGATTGATCTGCGTGGATCCGACCCTTGTTACCTTTGAAGACTGTGCTTCTTCCAGATGGTTAGGCGTCATGGTCTAGAGCATCCAAGAGAAATTGATCGCCGAGTGACCAAGTCTGTGAAGGTTTGGAAGTCGCTGAAGACTTACCACGAGTGATTGGGCGAGTGCATGTGACCTTAGTTCAAGGAGAATCTGGTGAGGACTTGGTGTCTGAGCTGCGTGCTCACGGCCGGGTGTCCGGGGCTGTGTGTCCTCGAGTTTAAATACTCACCGCTCCAACCGGGACGTACAACCCGAGACAGCGAGTTGGAATTGGTCTACCAAATCATTGTCTTCACCAACCTAATCGGTTCTATTTCCTCAACCCTTTCATTTCCTCATTACTGTGTTGAGTGTTCATTCATATCTGTGTTTGAAGACTTTGACTGAAGACTTTCTCAATTCCCTCAGTTCAATTTCTTTAGTCTGTTTGTCTTCATCTTGTGCTATCCTGTGTTTACGCTTTCTGTACTCTTTGATTGTCTTCACTTGTCGTGGTATTCTCACGGGGGGTGCAAGACGACATATGCCACAAGGTGGCTTCGTGTGAGGGCAAGACTGCTGCTGATAGGCCCGGAGCGGTACGCCAGTAGCACACGATGGTTACCAGGTTCGGGCTCTCCGGAGAGATAATACCCTACCTCTGCATGTCCGAGTATATCTGGTATATCTGTACAGTGCTCTGGAGTTGTATCTGAGGTCGATGCCGTGAGCATCTGGCCTCGATATGCATGTATGTGGCATGCTAGTGGCCGCCATGCTCATGGCCGTGAGCATGCATGTGGGTGCTCATGCGTGAGTCCATCTCTCGATGGATGGATGGAGCTAGCTTATATAGGCATGGCTAGCTTGATATGTAAGCTATGTGGGTAGCTTAGGAAGTAAGCTAGGTAGGCATGGTGGGTGTCATCCTTGTCCCTGGGTCACTTCATAAATAGTGCCAGGGGACAAGTGACACTGTACATGATGGCTGGGGTGTCACGTGAACAGTGCCAGGTACGGTCGTCACGTCGGGGTCGCGTCGGGCTGCAGTCGGCAGTCGGCTGGTTGGCGTGGGCGGCCGGGGAGTCGGCAGCCCGGAGTCGGCCTGGTGGTGCAGTCGGCAGCTCGGAGTCGGCCTGGGCGGCCGGGAAGTCGGCAGCCCGGAGTCGGCCTGGTGGTGCAGTCGGCAGCCCGGAGTCGGCCTGGTGGTGCAGTCCGCAACCCGGAGTCGGCCTGGGGGGCTTTGCTAGCCCCGATGTCTTGGAATATCGTCTTGCCGTCTTCGGGGTATCCGTGTCCAATTACTCCGACAGTAGCCCCCAAGCCTTCGGGCAACTTGGCAAAGTTGGGCGGAGGTTTTTAGCGGCGTTAAGTGGAAATGATCATGAAAAAAGACAAAGTTAGTCCACGCGGATATATATTGCTTTTAGCATTGCAAGTTTTATGCGAAGGGTGCCGACTCGGTTTCGTCCCGAGCCCCTTAATCTTTTTCATGTTCCTCCGCTTTTGGCTTGTGCTCGCGCTCCCGGACAGCCGCTCAGCTGATGCAGGGGCTGAGAGGGCAGCAAGTGGAGTGTACAATACTCAAAGTCTGGGAGCAGATTCAACCGAGTTGATACTAGTAAAGTAATGGTCGGGTCGCCAAGCGTTTCTCTTCCGGACGTTTTTGCGGGCGGCCTCCAGCGTTCACTCTTGCTAGCGGACAGCAGCTCTGCGATCTGTGGCTGAGAGGTGGGCCTTTGGAACTGCACGCGCTACTAAGCCGTCTGCGGGAAATAACGTGTCGAATGGCCGGCCCCCGGCCAACTCGGCTGGCGCCGGGCGAACGATGATGCAATCTGTAATGAAATGCGAGTAGCCCCGAGCATCGCCGGTGTTATCCATGCTCTTGTGGTGCAAAAAATATGCGGGTGAGGAGCTCACATTGTTTTTCGTGTAGTCGCGGTCGTCGAAGACAGCCGGCGCGGCTCAGCGCTTGCGGAGTGTGCCGACTCACCCGCTGGGTGTGGCCTTCGAGCACCCGGGTGCTCGAAGCGGGGCCCCGGCCGGTCAGGCTCGACCGGCCAGATGGTGAGGCGTCTTGCAACGCCCTTCTTCTTCTTTTTCTCTTCTGCCGGTTGCTGGCAACCGGACAAAACTCTTCTCTTATCTGCAATCTTCGCGGGGGCGCGGAAGACTACAGCTGGTCAGCCTCGAGATTCGGCTGATCTGGCGGCCAGGCGGATCTCCAGAACTACTGTCTTCTTTGGGGCGCGTCAGACTCACTGGTGTAGCCCCGAGATTCAGGCGGCTGGCTGAGCAGTCGGGCCGGATCTCCCGGCGACTACTTTGTCTTCTTCTCTCTCTCTTTTTTTACAGTAAGCCAGCTGGGAACCCGGCCTGACTTTCCGGGCGGCCGGCTGGGCACCCGGCCACGTGAGCAGTCGGCCACCAGGCAATCGGCCTCTTCTTTATCTCTCTCTCTTCTTCCAGCAGCTCTCTCACCCGGTCACTTTTTTTTACAGTCAGCCGGCTGCAGCAAGCAACAGGGCAGCCGGCCCACTTCTCTCTTTTCCTCCCCCCGGCATCATTTTTTATCTCCAGCCGGCATCTCTCTTTTTTTTTCTTTGTCCCAGCCGACCTCTTTCTCTCTTTTTTTTTGTACAGCCGGCTTGGCACTTTTTTCCTCTGTCTTTTCTTCCTTCTTTTCTCCAGCCGACCAGGGGACTGCAGCAAGGACCAGCAGGGGTCGGCCGGAGGCGAATCATGGGCGCGGGGCGTCGCACCAGACCCGCCAGCCGGCAGCCGGCTGAGGCGGGAAGCCGACGCGGAGGCCGGACCAGTCGGGGGAGGCCGGCGTGGCTTGGCGGAGCCGCCCGCCGCAGCCCGGGCGAGTCACGAAGACCAGCGGGAGCGGGGAGCAGCAGCAGCAGCGGCGAGTGGGGTGGAAGCCAGCTTGAGCAGCGAGCCGGCAGGTGGACACGGCTGCCGCGAGCCGCAGCAGGAGCGGCGCGAGCTGGGGTCGGCCATCGCGGAGGCGGCCAGCGGAGTCGGCCGGGCGGGCGGAGGTCGGGAGGAAGCCGGCATGGGCGGAGCCGGCAAGCGGCGGAGCCGCCGTCCGGCTGGGGCGGAGACGCAGCAGCGCTGGATCCGGCGCGGAGGCCAGCGGAGGCGGCCGGGTTGGGGGAGCGACGGGCCTTGATGGAGAAGGCCGGGCGGCGACCTAGCAAAGGGCGCGGCGAGCGAGGCCGGGCCAGCTTGTAGGAGGCGTGGAGCCGCGGGGAATCTGAGCGACCCGCGCGAGGCGGGCGGGTCGACGCAGGGAGCGGACCAGCGCGCCGGGAGGGAGGCAAAACGCCAGCCGAGGCGGAGCTGCCGGGCGGGCAGCCGGCGCGGGCGCCTCGGCGGCGAGGGAAACGCAGGGGTCGACGCGGCGGGCGGGGGCCGGCGACGGGAGCCGCGGCGCGAAGGCGTGGAAGCGAAGTCGCCCTGGTGACGGACGCGTCTGCAGAGACGTTGCCGGGCGGCGGCGCGTGACGGAAACGCGGCGCGGCACCGAGAGGAGAAGGCCGCGGGGCGGCGCAGACGCAGGAGACGGGGCCGGCCGTCGCGGCGACATACGGGAGCGGAGGTGCCCGGGGCAGAGGAGGCCCTGGACGCCTGCCGAGCGCTCGAATGCAGGGAAGAGCAGGAGGGCGATGGCGGGCGTGGTGGCTGGAGCAGAGCGGATGCGAGCGGAGACGGCTGCGCACACGCGTGGGCGGAGCAGAGCACAGGCACGTTACTAGTCTGGCCATTGTCTGACTAGTATCCGGCCATTGCACGGGAAGTGTCTGACTTGGATGTGCAAGTGTATTGTTTGGGCTAGTGCATGGCTATGGTACGACCATACTTTGACTTGCATCTAGCTAGCTTGCAAACATGGCATGTGGAGAAGCTAATGCGCATTCCGGCCATAGCAAGGCGTAGCATGGAGGGGAGCAAACGCGAGCAGCGCGTGGATGGCCACAGCCGGCCGAAACGAGGCAGCGCAGCGTGCGCGGACGGAAGGCCGTCGTCGCAACGGTGGTGACGACGAAGGCGGCGAGGCCGACGACAAGGACGCGCCGTCCAGGGCGACCGCTCCGGGGGCGGGTCGAAGTCGAGCCCCCGAGCGCTACCGGAGAGACGGTGCGACGCCGGGGCGGTGGAGACGAAGATGGTCCCGCCCAGACTGCGAAACCAGCAGCAGCGCGGTAGCATAGTACCGCCCCACGGTGGGCGCCAAATGTCGTGGTATTCTCACGGGGGGGGGGTGCAAGACGACATATGCCACAAGGTGGCTTCGTGTGAGGGCAAGACTGCTGCTGATAGGCCCGGGAGCGGGTATGCGAGTAGCACGCAGTAGTTTACCCAGGTTCGAGCTCTCCGGAGAGATAATACCCCTACTCCTGCATGTCTGAGTATATCTGGTATATCTGGTACAGAGTGCTCCTGGAGCTGTATCTGAGGTCAGTGCCGTAGGCATCTGGCCTCGTATATGCATTGTATGTGGCATGCTAGTGGCCGGCCATGCTCATGGCCGTGAGCATGCATGTGGGTGCTCATGCGTGAGTCCATCTCCTGATGGATGGATGGAGCTAGCTTATATAGGCATGGCTAGCTTGATATGTAAGCTATGTGGGTAGCTTAGGAAGTAAGCTAGGTAGGCATGGTGGGGTGTCATCCTTGTACCCTGGGTCACTTCATAAATAGTGCCAGGGGACAAGTGACACTGTACATGATGGCTGGGGTGTCACGTGAACGAGTGCGAATGCACGGCCGCCACGTCGAAATCGCGTCGGGCTGCGGTCGGCGGTCGGCTGGTTGGCGTGGGCGGCCGAAGTCGGCAGCCCGAGTCGGCCTGGTGGTGCGATCGGCAGCCGAGTCGGCTGGTGGCCGGGAGTCGGCAGCCCGAGTCAGCCTGGTGGTGCGATCGGCAGCCTGGAGTCGGCTGGGCGGCTGGGAGTCGGCAGCCCGAGTCGGCTGGTGGTGCGGTCGGCAGCCCGAGTCGGCTCAGTGGTGCGATCCGCAGCCTGAGTCGGCTGGGCGGCTGGGGAGTCGGCAGCCCGGAGTCGGCCTGGTGGTGCAGTCGGCAGCCCGGAGTCGGCCTGGTGGTGCAGTCCGCAGCCCGGAGTCGGCCTGGGGGGCTTTGCTAGCCCCGATGTCTTGGAATATCGTCTTGCCGTCTTCGGGGTATCCGTGTCCAATTACTCCAACATCACTTCATCATGATGACCATGTCCGCATTCTCTTATGCTTACTTCTGAGTACTTATTCCGCTGCAAGTAGTTCTTCAGTTAGGAATTTCCTCACCGGCAAATTCGTCATTGAAGAATTCATAAAAATCGCCTATTCACCCCCCCTCTAGTCGATATAACGCACTTTCACATGTACTAGTATATGAAACTCATTTCGGTGAACCAGTTCATTAGTAAGGTGGACATGATTAAACTACCAAGTCTTCTATTGCCAAGTACTAGTACATAATAAAAGCATCAAACAAACATATATCTATTTTGTATGGTCATTGCATTGTCTTGCCAAATCAAAATAGAGACACGGTTCCAATCATATCAGTTCAAGACAAAGCAGCAGTGAAAGAATACAAAGCATGGGAAACTACACGACACAACAAGATTTCAGATGGGTACCATGGGTCTACATGTACAACAACACTATTGGCTCTGTTGTGATGCTAGTAATGTGCATGATATGAGAAGTCAACTATATACACAATTGAAATTGAAATGAGCAGAGCTATTGATAAGAGCAAGCCTATTAAAGAAACATGTGTGAATATACCTGCTATGCCATTGCAGTTTCGATTGGATCCTTCAATTTAAAAATAAGTTTGTATGAGTAAATAAAGTGATACAAGAGCAAAGCAGTATGCACAATAGCAATCATAGTTAAAAAAGGCACGCCTAAGCGAGCGCGTAAGCGCGCCTAGGCTCTAGCTATTGGCGAAACGTATTACGCATAACTACGCTTAATCTGTGCATAACTGCGCATAAGCATGCGCTTTGGTCAGTAAAGTGCAAGGCGGTGGCAAAAACGCACAATTAACACCTAGAGCTTTTTTGAACTATGATAGCAACGGAATCTTAAATTAGAACAGTTGTTCTTCAGGTTTAGGCACTTGTTCTACATGAACAGAGTACAGTAATACGCAACAATATAGTACTTAAAATAGAAAATGAGCTCATAGACCTTACCACATTCTTGGTTCGGGACCAGTACAGAACAAGGCAAACCCAGTCATCGTCCAGTAAATGTGTCTCAGGAGAACATAAGGGAATTTAATGAGTTTGTTTGCCGGTGAAGTACGTTTTCTTCAGGTAATTCCTATACTGCCACCAAGCATTCTTGAAGATAGCAGAGGTATTAGCACAGGTTACCTCATCCTGAGTTTCCAAATTGGTCCTTCTCTATATCGAAAAATAGGAAACTTTGCTGTCTTATAACCATCATGGAGGTAGGATGTATGGGACAAAGCAAAGTAATTGCCATGAATAACATTACTTACACATAACTCCTGGACAAACACCTGCAACTGGCATTTTCCTTCATCTTCAGTATAATATTTCCAAGATTTGAAGATACGCACATACGATTTAACAACATCAAATGCGATAGATGCTAAACTACGACTAGCCGGTTGTGCTTCCTCCACAGGAATAGGCGTATTAACTGGTGGAGTTGTGGTTCACCGTGGTAGTACTGGCCCTTTGGGAACTAGAGCTATCTTACTAACTGCTCTTGTTTGGGAGCTCTGTGGTGGAGATGGTGTTGTGTCAACAGGAACTGGGTTACTATCTGCTGGGGTTGGGGTTAGATTGGGTGAAGCTGGTTCTCTGTCCATCGCAGTAGGGGTACAATCTGCGAGAGTTTGGTTATGTGTGGTAGGGCTGGTTCTTGTGCATGTACAACTGGGGTGCTATCTCCACCAAGAGGTAGCACTGTTTTATTTGAAGACCATGTTTTTAGTCCGCTAGATGCTGGCATCACCCGCTCCAATTCAAATGGCTGATAAACAGGAAACATAGTTGAATGTACAGACACTGTATGAGAGACATATGCAATAGATAGTGTGGAAAAAAGAGGGCATGAAATAGTTGACATGCATATTGTTTAACTAAAACAGATAGCATGACATAATTTCATATATATGATGTCTATCTAAACTGGATAGCATAGCATAACATAATTCAAAGATATGATGAATAACTAAACAGGATCGCATGACATAATTCACCTACATGTTATCTAAGTAATCATGATCGCATCATTTAATTCACATATGTGATTTATATGCTAAACAGAGGGCATTAGATATGATGTCTGAACTAAGAACATGGTGTTGAATATTGTGTATACGATGTCTAATCTATGCAATGCAAGACACTATATGCATGATAGGAGCAGTATAACCGTGCCAAGTTAGAGCATACACCTCGGTGGGGGAATAGAACTGGTCATCTGTCTCTGAATCCATCTCTGAGGAGCTATCGGCACCCAACAAGAGATCTGCTTCGACAGGTAGCACTGTCTGCTCTGAAGGCCTTGTCTTCACTCCAGATTTTTCAATCTCTCACCCAAATGGGTGATTCACAGGAGGAGTAGTTTAATGTACAAACATTGTCGACAAATGGAAATGTAATGAAGAAAAGGATGGGAAATATATCATTAAAATATATGATGCCTGGTTAAACAGGATGGCATTGCACATTTCACGTATATTATGGCTGGCTAAAAGACATGAGACTGCACAATTCCCATATATGATATAGAAAGTAAACAGGTGGCATTACATAACATGTCTAAACTAAGCAGATGACATATATGATTTCAAAAGTAGGCACTGCAAGGCAACATATGCATGATATGACTAACATCATCATGCCAAGGTAGAGCAAACACCTTGGGGGTAAATAGGAGTGGTCAGCGGCGTCTGAATAAGCCTCAGAACAGATATATTCCTCTGGATTACAATCTGGAGAGGGGTGGGAGGGATTTGCCATTGAACCCACCATGGAGCGATGTCTGCATGACATTGTATTGCCGCGCAAAACACTTCTCTTTTCCTCTACATGTTCAGCATGACTGTGTACAATATCTGACATGCATATGAAAAAAATATGGTGAGATTATGTAAGGAGAGCATGCAGAAATTTAGAGTGATGGTAACAACTAGTGGATGGATCCAAAAATAATGATAGCCGGCTGATGATTTCTTTAATTTAATAAAAAGACAGATGATGATTGCTTTACTATTTGTTTCCAACCCAAGATGAACAACATAGGCATACCCAATGTGAACCAGATATTAGACAGAGATACTATTCATTGCTTCCTCGATATGTGCCCCACAACTAATTTAGAACTCAAGTTTGAACATTAATTTGGACCTCACTTGGAGTCCAAGGGGTGAACAGGACGATAAAGTAGCAGGTAATTTTAAGCAATGCATAACATAGGCAGAATCAAAAGAGTGCGACCTCTCTTGTGGACCTGTGTACTCCTCAGGTTCATCTGCTGAGTCGATGATGGTGATGCCGTTGCGGTGGGTGCCGGCGGCAGGGAAGGAGATCTGAGACGGCGAAAGACGGTCAGGAGTCGTGATGTCTGGTTTGGTGGATGTTTCTGTCGATGGAGCACCTCAGGTGAGGTGGACGACATCGCACCAGGAGCAGGACAAACCACACAAAGTTCCCTTCGACACCTACCAGTAACTGAAGTAATTCTGTAAGGGCTCATTTGGCTTGCTTGATTCTAAAAACGCAGGGATAGGAAAAACACCGAAATAGGATAGGAATGCACATGGTAAACAGAGCATTTGTAAACATAGGATTTCTGTCAACTTGGGTGTTTGGTTTACAGGAATTGGAAGACCAGAGGAATGCAAAGAAACATGGCCAAAATAAAGTGAAACCATATGAAAGCGTGTATAGTTATAATGTTATTCAGCCACTAATGCACTTGGTCTTGTTTTCATGCATAGGATTTTTAAAAGTGGGTCCATGTGGATGTTTTGCTTCATTCCTTTCAACAAAATGCATGAATAATTGAATAGTAGAGTGCCATTGGAAAATTCCCTATTGCTATGTTTTTCCGTCGAACCAAAATAGCCCTAATGGATCGACATGAATGTATTGTAATAAGTGATGCAACAAGTGTACAACCTCTTTGACGTAGCCGCGTCGACCTCATCATCGTTGGGTTGGTCGTTGAAGCAGTTGAGGCAGAGATGGATGTTGGAGGTGTGGAGGAAGATCTGAAATCTGTAGACGGCATCCAGGGCACTGCTCTGTTGTGATGGATCTTCTATCGTTGGAGCAGCCCCGGTGAGCCGTAAGACGTCAAGGCTGAAGCAACACAAGACATACATCGTCAATCTAACGTGGGATTCTAATAGCATATCCAATAGATGACGTAAAATAGATGTAAAATTTACATCACCAAAAACCACCTGACTACAACAGATGAGGCAAAAACTGTTGACTCTGAACTTAACTGTCGAAACTGAAATTTACTGTGGAATCTGAATGTTACTGTCAAAACTGAACGCAATGGTAGCAGAGAGGCACTTGACATGTAGTTTAGGGAGGGCCTGCAGTTCATCTTCAACCTGCACCCCCCTGAGCCGCCAGCCACCACCGGCCGAACCGCCGGCCCCAGGCCTCGCCACCTCAAACAACTCCCCACCGCCGTCCGCCGCCGCACTGCCAGCCCTATAGGCCCCCGCCCCCACCCTGAACCCTAAGATAGATAGTGGGGTACCTCTCCGGCGAGCCCCCGTCCCCGATGCGGGTGGTTCTTCCTTAACTCCGGTGAGCCCCCCACCCCCTGAAAATCGACTGACCCAAATGTCGATTTAGTCGACTGAAGTGTAGCTAAATCAGAGCAGAGCAGTAGCACGAGCGAGGGGGAGATCAGCAGCAGCAGCCTGAGCGAGCGAGAGCCGGAGCAGCAGCAGTGCTACCTCTTGAGCACTGTGTTGGATTTTCCCGAAGAGGAGAGGATGATGCAGCAAAGTAGCGTAAGTATTTCCCTCAGTTTTTGAGAACCAAGGTATCAATCTAGTAGGAGGCCACACACAAGTCCCTCGTACCTGCACAAAACAATAGCTCCTCGCAACCAACGCAATTAGGGGATGTCAATCCCTTCACGGTCACTTACGAGAGTGAGATCTGATAGAGATGATAAATAATATTTTTGGTATTTTTGGTATAGAGATGCAAATGAAAAGTAAAAGGCAATGTAAAAACAAAGCAAGTATTAAAGTGATGGCGATTGATATGATGAGAATAGACCCGGGGGCCATAGGTTTCACTTGTGGCTTCTCTCAAGAGCATAAGTATTCTACGGTGGGTGAACAAATTACTGTTGAGCAATTGACAGAATTGAGCATAATTATGAGTATATCTAGGTATGATCATGTATATAGGCATCACGTCCGAGACAAGTAGACCGAAACGATTCTGCATCTACTACTATTACTCCACTCATCGACCGCTATCCAAAGATGCATCTAGAGTATTAAGTTAAAAACAGAGTAACACCTTAAGCAAGATGACATGATGTAGAGGAATAAATTCATGCAATATGATAAATACCCCATCTTGTTATCCTCGATGGCAACAATACAATACGTGCCTTGCAACCCTTTCTGTCACTGGGTAGGGACACCGCAAGATTGAACCCAAAGCTAAGCACTTCTCCCATTGCAAGAAATACCAATCTAGTTGGCCAAACCAAACGGATAATTCGAAGAGACTTGCAAAGATAACCAATCATACATAAAAGAATTCAGAGAAGATTCAAATATTATTCATAGATAATCTGGATCATAAACGCACAATTCATCTGTCTCAACAAACACACCACAAAAAGAAGATTACATTGAATAGATCTCCACGAGAGAGGGGGAGAACATTGTATTGAGATCCAAAAAGAGAGAAGAAGCCATATAGCTACTAGCTATGGACCCGAAGGTCTGAAGTAAACTACTCACACTTCATCGGAGGGGCTATGGTGATGATGTACAAGCCCTCCGTGGTGGATGCCCCTTCCGTGAGCTCCTAACAGGCCCCAAGATGGGATCTCGTGGATACAAGAAGTTGCGGCGGTGGAATTAGGTTTTGGCCCCTGTTCGATCGCTTGGGGGTGCGTAGGTATATATAGGAGGAAGGAGTACATCGGTGGAGCAACAGGGGCCCACGAGGAAGGGGCGCGCCCCACCCTCGTGACCGCCTCACTTCTTGGAGTAGGGTCCAAGTCTCCTGGATCACGCTCGTGAGAAAATCACGCTTCAAGGTTTCATTCCGTTTGGACTCCGTTTGATATTCCGCTTCTTCAAACACTCAAATAGGCAAAAACAGCAATTACAGGCTGGGCCTCCGGTTAATAGGTTAGTCCCAAAAATAATATAAAAGTGGAAAATAAAGCCCAATATAGTCCAAAACAGTAGATAAAGTAACATGGAGCAATCAAAAATTATAGATACGTTTGAGACGTATCAGGCATCCCAAGCTTAATTCCTGCTCATCCTCAAGTAGGTAAATGATAAAAAGAGAATTTTTGATGCGGAGTGATACTTTGGCATAATTTCAATGTAAATCCTCTTAATTGTGGTATGAATTTTAAATCCGAAAGATTCAAGACAAAAGTTCATAATGACATAAAAATAATAATACTTCAAGCATACTAATCAAAGCAATTATGTCTTCTCAAAATAACATGGCCAAAGAAAGTTATCCCTACAAAATCATATAGTCTGGCTATGCTCCGTCTTCCCCACATAAAATATTTAAATCATGCACAACCCCGATGGCAAGCCAAGCAATTGTTTCATACTTTAACATTTTCAAAACTTTTTCAATCTTCACGCAATACATGAGCGTGAGCCATGGATATAACACTATATGTGGAATAGAATGGTGGTTGTGGAGAAGACAAAAGGAGGGAAGATAGTCTCACATCAACTAGGCGTATCAACGGGCTATGGAGATGCCCATCAATAGATATCAATGTGAGTGAGTAGGGATTGCCATGCAACGGATGCACTAGAGCTATAAGTATATGAAAGCTCAACAAAAGAAACTAAGTGGGTGTGCATCCAACTCGCTTGCTCACGAAGACCTAGGGCATTTGAGGAAGCCCATCATTGGAATATACAAGCCAAGTTCTATAATGAAAAATTCCCACTAGTATATGAAAGTGACAAAATGAGAGACTCTCTATCATGAAGATCTTGGTGCTACTTTGAATCACAAGTGTGGTAAAAGTATAGTAGCAATGTCCCTTCTCTCTTTTTCTCTCATTTTTTTATTTGGGCCTTTTCTCTTTTTTATGGCCTCTCTTTTTTTCTTTTTTTTTTAAATTTTTCGTCCGGAGTCTCATCCCGACTTGTGGGGGAATCATAGTCTCCATCATCCTTTCGTCACTGGGACAATGCTCTAATAATGATGATCATCACACTTTTATTTACTTACAACTCAACAATTACAACTCGATTCTTAGAACAAAGTATGACTCTATATGAATGCCTCCGGCGGTGTATCGAGATATGCAATGAAACAAGAGTGACATGTATGAAAGAATTATGAAAGGTGGCTTTGCCACAAATACAATGTCAAATACATGATCATGCTAAGCAATATGACAATGATGGAGCGTGTCATAATAAACGGAACGGTGGAAAGTTGCATGGCAATATATCTCGGAATGTCTATGGAAATGCCATAATAGGTAGGTATGGTGGCTGTTTTGAGGAAGGTATATGGTGGGTGTATGATACCGGTGAAAGGTGCGCGGTATTAGAGAGGCTAGAAATGGTGGAAGGATGGGAAAAAGTGCGTATAATCCATGGACTCAACATTAGTCATAAAGAACTCATATACTTATTGGAAAAATCTAGAAGTTATCAAAGCAAAGTTTTACGCGCATTCTCCTAGGGGGATAGATTGGTAGGAAAAGACCATCGCTCGTCCCCGACCGCCACTCATAAGGAAGACAATCAATAAATAAATCATGCTCCGAGTTCATCACATAACGGTTCACCATACGTGCATGCTACGGGAATCACAAACTTCAACACAAGTATTCTTTAAATTCACAACTACTCAACTAGCATGACTCTAATATCACCATCTTCATATCTCAAAACAATTATCAAGCATCAAACTTTTCTTAGTATTCAACGCACTCAAAAGAAAGTTTCACATATCTTGAATACCAAGTATATTAATATTAAGCAAATTACCATGCTATTAACGTCTCCCAAAATAATCTAAGTGAAGCATGAGAGATAAATAGTTTCTTTAAAACAAATCCACCACCGTGTTCTAAAAGATCTAAGTGAAGCACTAGAGCAAAAATTATCACGCTCAGAAGATATAACTGAAGCACTATGAGCAAAACTATCAAGCTCAAAAGATATAAGTGAAGCACATAGAGTATTCTATCAAATTCCAATTCATGTATGGCTCTCTAAAAAGGTGTGTACAGCAAGTATGATTGTGTTAAACTAACAAGCAAAGACGCAAATAATACAAGACGCTCCAAGAAAAACACATATCATGTGGTGAATAAAAATATAGCTCCAAGTAAATTACCGATGGAAGTAGACGAAAGAGGGGATGCCTTCCGGGGCATCCCCAAGCTTTGACTTTTTGGTGTCCTTGGATTATCTTGGGGGTGCCATGGGCATCCCCAAGCTTAGGCTCTTTCCGCTCCTTGTTCCATAATCCATCAAAAGAATTCACCCAAAACTTGAAAACTTCACAACACAAAACTCAATAGAAATCTCGTGAGCTCCGTTAGAGAAAGAAAACAAAAGACTACCTTAAGATACTGTAACGAACTCATTCTTTATTTATATTGGTGTTAAACCTACTGTATTCCAAATTCTCTATGGATTATAAACTATTTTACTAGCCATAGATTCATCAAAATAAGCAAACAACACACGCAAAACAGAATCTGTCAAAAACAGAAAAGTCTGTAGTAATCTGTAAGTAACCCAAACTTCTGGAGTTCCAAAAAATCTACCAAAATTATAAGACCTAGAAAATATGTTTATTGATCAGCAGAAATTGGAATCAGTATTTTATCACGTTCTGGTAATTTTTAATAATTCGGGCACTGAGCGCAAAGTTTCTGGAAATTACAGCAAGATCAAATAACTATCATCCAAGAAGATCCAATTGGTCTAGCTTGGCACAAACACTAATTAAAACATAAAACCACATCTGAACAGAGGCTAGATGGATTACTTATTCCTAAACAGAAGCAAAAGCAAAAAATTAAAAATAAAATTGGGTTGCCTCCCAACAAGCGCTATCGTTTAACGCCCCTAGCTAGGCATTGATAATTTTAATGATGCTCGCATGAAAGACAAGAATTGAAGCACAAAGGGAGCATCATAAAACACGTAAAAACACATCTAAGTCTAACATACTTCCTATGCATAGTCATCTTATAGAAAAACAAATTATCATAGCAAGCAAAAACTAGCATATGCAAGGAAGCGGAAAGGAACAATAGCAATCTCAACATAACGAGAGGTAATTTAGTAACATGAAAATTTCTATAACCATATTTTCCTCTCTCATAATAATTACATGTAGGATCATAAGAAAATTCAACAATATATCTATCACATAACATATTCTCAACACGATCGACATGCATACGAAGTTGACACTCTTCCAAAATAGTGGGATTATCATTAACTAAAGTCATGATTTCTCCCAGCCCACTTTTATCAAAAATTTCGTAAGATTGAATATTCTCCAAATATGTGGGATGTAAAGTTGACACTCTTCCAAACCCACTTTCAATATTATTGCAAACACTATTATCAATCTGATATTCATCACGGGGCTTAAATAAATTTTCAAGATCAAAAGAAGAATCACCCCAATCATGATCATTGCAACAAGTAGTACACATAGGAAAACTAGCATCCCCAAGCTTAGGGTTTTGCATATTATTAGCATGATTGACATCAAAAGAATTTATAGTAAAATCATCGCAATCATGCTTTTCATCAAAGGAACTATCAAGTATGGGTGCAATAGCAACAATCTCATTTTTAACATAAGGAACTATAACAAATTCGTCTTTATAAATATTGGCATCATGGCCACAAGAATAGAAAGCATCATGTTCATCAAGGGATATTTCAACCAAATCATCGGAATCATCATTATCTATAGATTCGTGCATATCATTATTTTCTTCCAAAGCAACGGTCATTCTTTCAATAAATTCTTGGACATAGACATTGTGAGCAAGGTTTTCATTGCAATATTTAAGTATGACGGAATTTTCAGATTTGTTGAGAGTAAAATCATACTTTTCAATCAAAGAAGCAACTTCGTGAGCACCCTTAAAAATGATAAATTCTTCAGTTTGTTCGATATCATAGTAACTATAAACACCCCTTGCATAAGAAGATAAGATTTCATTATCATTGAACTCACATAGGTAGGGAAGGTGTTTTTTAGGGTTCTTAGAGCAACAAGTAAAATCACACATTTCACAAAGATTCCAAGCATAGCATAGAAAACTATTCATATGATACCGTAAGAGTCTCCCCTTTTCATACAAACGATGACGCACAAAATGAGCATGCTCATCTAAAGATTTCCCATCAACTAGGCTAGTTGGGGTTTCGGCACGAGCACATAAGGATCGAAGATGATCCAAGTAGAACACTTTAAGTGGATCCATATCAATAGATCTTCAGCAAGCGAAGATGCAAGCATATAGAAGGCACAAGGAAACACAAACAAAGATACATACCGGAAGAAGGCGAACGAAAAAGAGAGGGCGAATAAAACGGCAAGGGTGAAGTGGGGGAGAGGAAAACGAGAGGCAAATGGAAAATAATGTAATGCGGGAGATAGGGATTGTGATGGGTACTTGGTATGGTGCTTGACTTGCTCTTGCGTGAGCCTCCCCGGCAACGGCGCCAGAAATTCTTCTTGCTACCTCTTGAGCACTGCGTTGGATTTCCCTGAAGAGGAGAGGATGATGCAGCAAAGTAGCATAAGTATTTCCCTCAGTTTTTGAGAACCAAGGTATCAATCCAGTAGGAGGCCACACATAAGTCCCTCGTACCTGCACAAAACAATAGCTCCTCGCAACCAACACGATTAGGGGTTGTCAATCCCTTTACGATCACTTACGAGAGTGAGATCTGATAGAGATGATAAATAATATTTTTGGTATTTTTGGTATAGATAAGTAAAGTGAAAAGTAAAAGGCAATGTAAAAACACAGCAAGTATTAAAGTGATGGCGATTGATATAATGAGAATAGACCCGGGGGCTATAGGTTTCACTAGTGGCTTCTCTCAAGAGCATAAGTATTCTACGGTGGGTGAACAAATTACTGTTGAGCAATTCACAGAATTGAGCATAATTATGAGTATATCTAGGTATGATCATGTATATAGGCATCACGTCCGAGACAAGTAGACCGAAACGATTCTGCATCTACTACTATTACTCCACTCATCGACCGCTATCCAGCATGCATCTAGAGTATTAAGTTAAAAACAGAGTAACGCCTTAAGCAAGATGACATGATGTAGAGGAATAAATTCATGCAATATGATAAATACCTCATCTTGTTATCCTCGATGGCAACAATACAATACGTGCCTTGCAACCCTTTCTGTCACTGGGTAAGGACACCGCAAGATTGAACCCAAAGCTAAGCACTTCTCCCATTGCAAGAACTACCAATCTAGTTGGCCAAACCAAACGGATAATTCGAAGAGACTTGCAAAGATAACCAATCATACATAATTGAATTCAGAGAAGATTCAAATATTATTCATAGATAATCTGGATCATAAACCCACAATTCATCGGTCTCAACAAACACACCGCAAAAAGAAGATTACATCGAATAGATCTCCACAAAAAGAGAGAAGAAGCCATCTAGCTACTAGCTATGGACCCGAAGGTCTGAAGTAAACTACTCACACTTCATCGGAGGGGCTATGGTGATGATGTAGAAGCCCTCCGTGGTGGATGCCCCCCCGTGAGCTTGAACAGGCCCCAAGATGGGATCTCGTGGATACTGAGAAGTTGGGCGGTGGAATTAGGTTTTGGCCTCTGTTCTAATCGTTTGGGGGTGCGAGGTATATATAGGAGGAAGGAGTACGTCGGTGGAGCAACAGGGGCCCACGAGGCAGGTGCGCGCCCTAGGGGGCGCCGCCACCTCGTGACCGCCTGCTTCATTCCGCTTGGACTCCGTTTGATATTCCGCTTTCTTGAAACACCAAATAGGCAAAAACAACAATTATGGGTTGGGCCTCCGGTTAATAGGTTAGTCCCAAAAATAATATAAAAGTGGAAAATAAAGCCCAATATAGTCCAAAACAGTAGATAAAGTAACATGGAGCAATCAAAAATTATAGATACGTTGGAGACGTATCAAGCAGCTGGGCGAGCAATCGATCGAGTGAGAGCCGGAGCAGCAGGAGCGCGAGCGAGCGAGCGAGAGCCGGAGCAGCAACAGCAGGTCCGGCTAGTATGGCCGCCGCCGCCGAAGGGGCCTCGCACTTGGGGAGAGCCGCCGTGGAGATGTCGCCCGCGGTGCCGGCTTCAAGGTAGCCACTCCATGGGGGTGCGGGATGGAGCACCATCGGCACCGGGAGGTCGAGCTAAGGAGAAGGTGCGATGCGATGAGTGCACAACCTCTTTGGTGGCGCCGAGTAGGCCTCGGCTTCATCCGAGGAGTCGGTGAGGATGTTGCGGTTCCGGTGGAGCAGGTTAAGGCGGCTCTGTGGGGATGGAGCAGCCGCGATAGACGAGGCGATCGTCGGAGCAGCTCCTTGGAGGTGGAGGACGGGGCGGCTGAACCGGCGGGACGATGAGATGGACGACGGATCCTCATCCAGGGAGGTGGACGAGGGACGTCGAGCTATTGCGGTGGACGACATCGTCGGGGAAGAGGCTCCGGCTGAGCAGCGGTGAGGTGGCGGACGAAGGAGGGTGGGGTTTTGCGGCTGGAGCGGAGAGGTTATGGCGGCCTGGGATTTCGAATGGCAAAAAGGAAGCGATGGGAGGGGTGAACCACGACTTAGGGACGCGCTTGTCCATAACGTAGGGTGTGTTATAAAAGTACCCCACACCGATTTGAACTAGCGGCCCTTTCGTCTCAGGGTTAGAAGGGGGATTTCGCGTGTCGGGATTTGGCAGCTGGAGGGAGTTTTCGCGCGCGTTGTAGTTTTGGGATAGCAAGGCGCGGGTTGTGAAGGCCCCAGTTTTGGGAGCACGATATCTGAATTTTTGGGATATAACAAGGCGGGGGTTGAAATTTAGGGACAAGCCTAACATGTAATATTGTACTTGTACGTACCAAATCTATTCGCACTTCCCTCAACCAAAAAGAAAACGAAAAAAAATAAAACTATTCACACCACACAAAGAGAGAGTCTTGCCCCGTTTTACTATAAAAAAATGCTATTTAAAGCTACTCATACCAACAATTTAGTGCAATTAAATGCTGTTCGGTAGTATGAATCCATGTTATGTCCAATTAAATTTTTTCGCTTGTTGTATAATGCATGTAACCTACTCATACCAACATTTTAGTGCATTCCAAATGTCTATACTACCGCTGCAATTCAAACTGAATTTGAATTCGTTTCTCTATTTCAATAACAATCTACAATCATGATTGTTGCCAACTTCTACCCTCATTCGTGTATTACCTTAATAACACACCACATGATTACTATAGAGATAGATATGAAGTATGTGTACTACATGAACTTGAATTCTATTTTTTGAATACACTTGATGTTGATTCCAAATAATAGTACATTTGATGCACTAACTATATACTCATAATCTAAACCATGTTCCAGACGTGTACACCGTGTTTATCACACATAGTATAGTGCCCCGCCCCCTACATTATGACAAGTATTTGACCTGAGCTGCAAAAGCCACACATTAGCCCAAATTATGATCAATGTTCTATATGTTATACGTAGTACTAGCAAGATGCCCATGCGTTCCACAGAACATCAACATGATCAAGGGGAGGCCTAATTTGCACATATGGAGAGGGGTGTGGGTATCTTTTTTCAAAATTGTCATAGTTTCCTTCCTATCCGTTAGATATAAATCGGACGACCTATATTGCAGGATGGAACCATCATCAACAACTCCGTTTTTTATAAGAGTAGAGATAAAATATATTATATGTAGTATAACATGTTCATAACCACACCATGTGTACCACCGTTATATATATTCACACATGCGTCGGTTTAAAACACTATGATAAATTATTCAAATATACGAATTCACTTTTTATAATGAAGTATGATCTCTATTCGTCTTTTACACCCACACAATCCTCTTATCTTTGTAGCTAGCTAGCGCTAACTTTATCTCGTGCATGCAGACGCACGCATCCCTCTAACCCTCCCTCAGCATTCTCTAGCTCCATCGCGCAAATTCGTCTTTTCACTTTAGGTCGTTCACCCATGGTGTGTGTAGGCCCCCCCAGCTCCTTCTTTACGGCGCACATCGATCGATATGCCTCTCTAGCCAGGTGTGCCTAGCACAAACACAATCTTCCCCTCTTCTCTTATCACCGTCCATGCCTCACTCCCACCACTCTTTTCATCGATCTCGTACTCACACACTCCTTCCCCCTTGATATAGTATGACTCTCGCACCACCTCCTAGATGCATCCCTCTCTCTCTCTCTCTATCCTTCTCCCCGTGCCTCATTTGCTTCTAGCACACACAAGCATGTATACCGATCGATCTCCCAACATATACCTAGGTCGACTTTAACTATCCCCCCCCATCGATCGACGTACCTCACAAGTTATGTCTCTCCTTTCTCTGACAAAGGACGATTGATCTTCCTATGTAGTTATGTCTGCTTACCACAGCCATATCGCCCTCCCCCCCTCATCATTCGTGCATGCCTCCTGACCCGTATCTCACATGCACGCACACGCATGTGCAGCCATCCCTCTCTATTGGTATTGCAGGCGTGCCCTCCGGTTGTCTAGCAAGCCTATCCCACCATCTGTTAGAAGCAACTCCACTACCACCCCCTCCAACACTCTAGCTCTGTCTCTCTCCCAACCTTATTCCTCTCCTACACATATGCATGGATGCCGATCGATCTCCCTTAATACATGAGGTAGATCGATCTCCCTTAATACATGAGGTAGGCCTCTCTCCTCCACACATATACCAGCCATTGTACCTCTGTAGTTAATTAGGCCTCCTCCCCCATCACACACCGATAGTCGAGCGATGTAGGTAGGTATCCATGCCACAGAGACAAACCGCACATGTCCCCTCTCTCGTTCTAGTAGGCCAGCCACTATATATCTTTGAAGTGGGCACACACAAATTCCATGGCACTCTTTATCGACCGCGCGCGCACACACACACACACACATCATCCCTCTCTTCGCTTCTATGGACACCTCAAGTCGATGGTACCTCCACTCTCTTCTCGTGGATCGCCCCCTCTATATATATGATATATCCAGGACTCTATTTCACACACATTGCATATGTTACATTTTTTGATTGACCCCCCCTCCTAAAAAACTCTCACGAACCCACACACTATATCTCTCTATGTTTGTGTCTCTCTCACACAACCCCGCGTAGGTGGTGTACGTATACAAGAAGAGAATAGGTGCATCATGCACGTACTCACGCTTCGTGCCCAGCCACACCCACGCGAGTACACGGTGGAGCTCATTTCTATACTAAATGGCAGCCCACGTGCTACTTTGAACGCGTGTAGCGGTTGTTTACCTACGGAGGTCGTGTACCACGCGTGCACGAAACAAAGTTTAACTTGATGCATTGGCGCATTATTTTTAAATAAAGTTATTCCGCTCAATGGCACGTACACAGAATATAAACCGATTTTTATGGAGAAAAAGGTAGTCCACTCCACTATATACAATGGAGCCTCCCTGCCTGGTTTGTCTCTCTTCAGAGTATCTCACACAAGGATGCGGTGGCCTCTCTCTCTCTCACTGTTGGTCACTGATCCGGCCGCATCCCGTCTGCCAGCGGAAAGGGAGGACATGCATCGTTTCTCCGTTCGACGACGCCGAGGCAGCACGTCCCGATCTGTGGTACACGTCGTTCTCTCTGACCAAGCTCCGGCGCGATAGGTCCTACGCCACCTGCTCGCTGCCACAGTATGGGCAGATTCCGCCCGCCGCCGCTCACCTAGTTACATCCCGACGACCTCCGTGTATCCCTCCGCCTTGCTCCACCGCCTGCCTTCCCATGTCGCTGCATGTGGATCTTCCATAGTTCTTTGCACAAAACATAGCTCGTCCAAATGTATTTTCCATATTGCAATCTCGTCCTCACACTGCTTTAGACAAACACAACCGTGTTGTTATCTTCCCTTAGGACAAGGAATATGCTTTTTTTTGTCGTCATAATCGTCATCAACAATATTTGTCTTTTACAAATTTCAAATGGGCATATTTTAGAGTGTAGATTCACTCATTTTGCTTCAGATGTGTACTCCTCCGTTCCTAAATATTTGTCTTTCTAGAGATTTCAACAAGTGACTACATATGGAGCAAAACGAGTGAATCTACACTCTAAAATATTTCTATATACATCGGTATGTAGTAGTCCATTTGAATCTCTAAAAGACAAATATTTGAGTAGTCACTGTTGAAATCTCTAGAAAGACAAATACTCGAGTATATTTAAGAACCGAGGGGTAGTGCACAGCCGCATGGGAGACTCAGACCGGTCGTTATACCGCATTAATAGTGAGTAATGAGCAGTCAAATCATAAGCCCCACCTTTCCCAATCGTAAGTTGCTCGGAAGAAGCAACCATCAATACGCTCTTCTTTGAATCCGCCATACTACTCCATCCGTCACTATTTATAGAGCGCGCTTCAGAAAAAGAGAAAATCTCTGGGACCAAGGCGACTAGCGATCGGCCTGAAAAATAGCATTGGTAGTTATAGCACGACGTCTATTACTAGAGGAAATAATGTGTACACACATGCATGCAGTGCTTCCACCCCAGGTACAAACATGCATGCACTTACTCCACTCCGTAGTACTACATCGAGAGAAAATTGTGGTTACCACGCCCTAATTAATTGAGCATTAAACCAAACACGTCTAAAGTCTCTCTGGTGGTGGAAATGCATTGAGAGAAATGCATCATAATGAAGCGCACCCTGTAAACTATGACGGAGGTAGGAGTAGTATGAAGGTGCAAAACCAAGTACGCGTATGGCCAGTCGGTCAACACACCTCCTCTTGGCATATCAATGACATGTGGGACCAGAGTGTGAGCAAACCGATCTCAATTGACGGCAAAATGGCCAACCCACCGTTCCTTGAGAGAGACGAGGAGCGAGAACACACAGACGGGCTCGCACGGAGGCCAAGATATATTCGAGCATGGTTGATCGATATCATCATTACATGTTGGGCTGCCGTTTTCCGCCCTTCTCCGGAATAAATGTGCACTTTATCAAAGATTAAGAAAAATAAGAGTATAGAGGCTCCACCATGCGGTTCTATTAGTAGTACTACTCGTACTACTAAACCTTGCGCTTGGCTCTTCGCCTCTTCGTGAAGTCGAACAATGATGGTACTTCGCATGTTCGGTACTACTGTTGTATGCCTCCGCAACTGACACCGAATGAACTGATGCATGTCCACCGCCTGAGCGAGGGTACGTTGCATTAGTCAAAAGGCGTAAGCGAGCTTCACCTTGTCCTGCAAGCTTATCCTTGTTCTGCGAGTTGACAGGACACACCAACAAGTAGTGCTAGTCCATACTCCCTCCTTTCCGGTTAATATGGCTTAATCTTTTTGCGGGTAAATGAGAGAGCTTTATTCATATATAAGCATTCTTAGGACGATCAGCCAAGACACTGGTCACTAGGAAGCGAGGTACCCCGCAAAAAAAGAAGTAGGAAGCGAGGTGTTTCATCAAGCCAGCTCTCGATCACATTCAAAGTGCAGCAAGCACGGTTCGCACAAAGATGCGCCGAAAGGTTTGCTGACCTATTTACATGCTGAATAACAAAAAAAAGAGGAAATATTACCGAGCGCTCCTATTTGTAACAGGATATGAGCCAGAATTAAGCGAGAATTGTGGCGAGTGTTCCATGTAATCAACTTCCATTATCACATGCCAGAACCCTCGAAGAGAACCAAATGTGTTGAAGATTGCTTTATCACATTTAAAAAATATAATAAGAGTGCAGACGCTCCTCCATCCGGTTCCTAGTACTAGTATAGTACCTCTATAGACTATAGTAGTAGTACTAGTAAACTTTGCGCTTGGATGTTTGCCTCTTCGGGAAGTGCAACAATAATAGTACTAGTATAGTGTATGCTTCTGGCAATCTGACACCGAATTAACTGTTGCACGTCCGCCACCTGAGCGAAGGACAGCTTGCATTAGTCAAAAGTTTCTCCTTGTCCTGCGAGCCACCGCGCGCAAGCTTCTCCCATCCTGCAAGATTCTCCTTGTTCGGCAAGTTGACGTGACACAGCAAAGTAATGCTACTCCATACTGCCTCCTCTCTGGTTAATATGGCTTAATTTCAAACAAGATAAATACACTGTCTGTCACTGTATGTTTGTAAAAATACGGTTAGTGGACTTCGTAATACGCTCACTGCGCTCAATATATACATTTTTCGGTGTTTATATTGTCACTAGCTCACCCTGGCTGAGTATGTGTGTGCATGCATGTGTAGGTTGAGCACTTGAGCGTGACCGTGTGTGTCCCGTCGTGTGCTCGGACATGCATGCATTAGGGCGTCGCGCGCGTTTTTGCGTCCATGTGTACGTGTGACTATTGCATACACGTAGGGGGAGTACGTGTAGGGGCCACTAAAGGAGCGGTCAAATCACACAGTAAGTTAGTCAGAAGAAGCAACCATCATTTCACTCTTCAATGACACCTACGCAATATAAAATGGTTGATATGGAGAGAAAAATAAAACCACTATATATACACTAGCAGGAACCTAAACTACAAGCCTGCTTGCTTGTGTTGCTCTCTTCACAAGCATAGAACGACGGTGGCCACACCGCTGGTCACATATCCGGCCTGATCCCGCAGCTGGGGGAAGGGAACAATGTTCTGCAAAGACGCGGTCAACATCGGCGAGGGAGAAAACCCACAGTCGGTGCGTCCCAATTGGGGGTCACCGCGGTATGGGCCGATGCCGCGTCCCAACCGCCCTTCTAGCTACAGCCCGACGTCCGTTTTGAAAATATTAGTGCATGTCAACAAAAATTATACTAGTATCGCTATTCCGTCTCGAAAAAAAGCATATAAGCTGTTACTTCTTACCCAAAGGATCTTTATATCCAACAGACACAAAATATCCATTCGACTGTTCGAAATTACTTTCACTGTTGATCTGATGTCGAGGTAATTGCTGCATCGCCACCAAAACCCACCATCTCTTAAGCTAAAGTAGATCGAGCTAACCCTATATTAGCATATTACTAAGATAAATGAAGGCGCCAGAATCATTTAGGACGGAGCTTGTCAATCTGAATGTGGAGGGACACCAGCTTAGCCCTGGCCAGCAGCTTGGGCGGAACTGTGAAGAAGGTCAGCTCCTGCACGGCGACGTCGCCGGGATCCCTGCTGCTTGTCACCTCCATTTCCACATTGACGGCGTCGGTCTTGCCTTTGGGATCCCCCGGCGGGCCGTTCGCCCATAGCTTGGCCACGTAGTGGGGCAGTGGGGACGCCCCCGCTCTAATGCAGACGATCGACACGGCGATAGGCGCGCCAATGTCGAGCACGCTGCCGACCAAGAAAAACGCGCAGCCGTCCTCCTCCGCGAACAGCAAGAGTCGTGGCTCCGACAATGGCACTTGTAGCTGGAGCGCCTTGCCGTACTGGATCCTGTGCATGGGCATGGGATGCACGGTGCTGATGTGGTGGGAGAGCCACGGCGGTGGGCCTTCATAGCCGCAGACGGGCACGGGGTATTTGTAGGGCGCGAGTGCACACACACTCTGGTGATCGGCGAGCTTGTGGTAAGTGACATAGAGCCCACAGCCTTCGTGCGGAAACTCCAGCCTCACCGAGGAGAGGACGGCGTCCACCGCCGTGTTCCGCACGTCGAAGCCACCGCCGGCCGCACTTCGCATCGCCATCGTTCCCGGGCGCCGACGCGGCAATCCGCGCAAGCCAGGTGCCCTCCCTTGCACTGCACAAATCAATCGAACAACACATCAATCAAGAAACATGCACCTTGCTCGATCAGCCGAACGGACGAGGTGTATTCGAACCTCATACACTGGAGGCTTCAAGGGGCGGAGGCACAAGGGGCAGTGGAGCAGGATGAGGTCCATCGAGACCATAGAGAGCTCCATCGTCGGGTCATGTTCCGTCTGGATGATCTCGCCCTCCTCGTGCACAACCATCTCTCGCTTTATTAGGGCTAGGGCATTACAAAGCTTTACCATCACATATTCATACTACTTCAAGGTGCATTAAATCAACACATGCAAGTATCAAAAGGAGAGTCACGGCATGCATGCATGCGTTGTAATTAATGCATCGGTAAACGCAAATTATTGAAATATATCGAGAGCAGTGCTTTGATGTGTCGCATCAACTCGTACAAGACCGAGAAGTTTGATTACTACAACGCCCTCTCGCCTTAACGGCACCTACCTTTGGCTGCATAACAGGTGGGCCACCGACCTATTGGGCCCACCTATCATCGACGCAAAGGCAGGAGCAGTAAGTCAATGAAGCTGCGTCCCTCCCTCGCCCATGAGCGTGGTGGCTGCCAGGACTAGGAGAAGCTTTCGTTCGCTACACGCTCTCCCTCCCGTACGCGGTGGACATGCAGCAGTTCAATCAGTGTCATATGGCCAGAAGCATACTGTAGTACTCCTCCACTGCAGTAGCACTCCATCATTTTGTTCGACTTCCCGAAGAGGCGAAGAGCCAAGCGCAGCCCGGATGCTCGTGTGGCAGTTTCATGTGTAGAGTAGTCTAGGATAGCGTGTACCATGCCTGTAAGCTTAAAAAAGTTGGGGTTGGCTCCATGCTATATTTTTTTGATTAAAATTATCTTCTAGCCCTACCTGTCATCCTGATGATTCTAGTTTGCACGCTCATCTGGTCAAGACAGGAATATATATTTTATTGTGGTGGGGTAAATGTTAGAGGTTGCAGCAAATGGAGTATTGTACATCATGGGTCTTTCAGCCAAGTTTAGAGGCAACCATGTGGGGCCAAGCTATGATGTGTCGCACAACTCGCATAACGAGGAGAAGCTTGATTTTACTACTACACGCCTTCTCCCTCGCCCATGCGTGCGGTGGCTCGCAGACGAGGACAGGCTTTTGCTTATATAGTACTACAACAAGCTATCCCTCCGCCATGTGGACGGACATGCAGCAAGGATTCGATCATCAGAAGCAGTAGTAGTAACATCATTGTCCGTCTTCTCAAAGAGGCGAAGAGCCAAGTGCAACCCGAACATGGCATTTGCGAACCTTGGAGCACGCATATAGCCAGGCTCTTGCATGAGACAAAATTGCTATGTGAGCCCACTATTGCAGGAAGTACTTGCTAGTATAGCCCTGTAAACCAGAAAGTAGTATTTTCCTTTCTAGAGATTTCAACAAGTGACTAGACTACACCGAGACGGAGTACATATGGAGCAAAATGAGTGAATCTACACCGTAAATAAATATGTAGTTCTCTCGTTTTCCTCTCGGCCTTGGTCGCGGTGCACAATATTGAGTATACTAGTACTATCATCTTGAAATTTACGAAGTCACCATAGGCACCTCGTCGTCGACGGGAACGTCTCCTGACACGCGATAGACGCGAGCGGTAGTCGCCTCAATAGGTGCTTGAATGCCAAGGAGGGAGAGGGTAGCGGTTCTCGAGACGTTGAACGGTCAATGATGCATCCTCAAATTACTCTACATGCAGAGGGAATTAATTGGAGAAGCAGAATAGAGCCAGCACGATGTGAATGCAACAGAGTTTGGATCCTCATATAAAGGCACCCCACCACTCCAATCCATCTACTCCTTAGTCTCTGTGCAACACTGCTCACTCCAATCCAAGACCAAGTGACTAGAAACCAGAAGCATCGATGGAGGCGATGGACGCGAGCGGCAGTCGGCTGTGCCAAATCATCCAAGGCGCCGGCATGCAGCCCCGCACCACGCAGCGTTTCCAGATAGTGCTGGCGACCACCGGCGTCGTAGCCCTCGACGATGCTGGCTTCGCCTCTCGCATGGACGACATGATGGTCAACTCCATCCATAAAGTCGCCGCCGTCCAGAAGCGCGCGGATGACATTGCCGTACTGCTCCAGCCCGCGCGCCCAGGCTCCTCATTGCCTGCCACCCTCATCGGCCTCCATGGTGACGAACTCTTTCAAGCCCTGGTGGCCCTGCAGTTGCCGGAGGTCGCGATGAAGAATGTGCACTCGAGGTCGGCCGTCGCCAAGCAGCGCCACCATGCAAGAAACCGTCGACCGCACATCCACGTCTACGAGGAAATCATCTACATAGGCCACTGCAAGGCCAGCGAGGATAGAAAGATGTTGGCCTTCTTCCAGCAGCTAGAATCTTTGGACGCCCTTGTTCAGAAGCACGTCGACCTGGCCACGAAAGCCGCTGCTACTTAGCCGTTGCTCAAAGGGTCAAGCGCCTGAGTCGAGGAGGTGGACGTCGTCGATGGATGCATCTCTTCTTCTTGCCTCCTGTAACCAGCACTGCATCACCTCATGGCCTTGATGTTTTATTAGTATAGGAGTATATGGCATTTTTATTCCAGTAGTAATGTTTTCACTATGAGGTGGGGCCGCAGCAGCAAACCGACCATCGGCAATCCCCACCCGCCTACTGTATGCCGGCTGAGTTTAGAATTATAAGAGAGAAATGAGGGAGAAGAGCTAGCTGTAGCACAGACGCTGTTGTCAGATGGGACTCGCGTTGATAGAATAGGAGTACTGAGCACTCATACCTCTTTTTTTTAGGGAAAAAGCAGCCGTATGTCTAGTACTACCACTAGTTGGGTGCGTGCGACCTATACCTGTCATCACTTTAGGTCTCCTTTTCGAACCGCAGCTACGCTTCACCATACATATTTTTTCACGCATTTATCCTCCTATATGTACTCCTAGGCTATTTCCACGTGCACCATTTCGCCGACATGTGGAACATAGAGCATCTGGGTCGTAGTGCATGCATGACTCGGAGCATATGTCGGGGTACTTTACATTTCAGACCTCACGAATTACATGCAAACCCCCCGCAGAAGAATAAATAAATAAATGTATTACTACATGAAACCAGATTATTTTCGTAGAAACCAGAGCACGTTCATTAAATTTTGGACATAAAACGTTTATAAAAAACTACCGGACCTAAACCAGTCTAAGGGCCTCTTTGATTCGCAGGATACTGAAAACACAGAAATGGGGAAAGTATGATGACGATGAACTGAGACGAGGAGAACTCTACTAACTCAGTTAGAAGTTAGAGTTAGATTCTAACCCTGAACTAACTCTAAACCAAAGAGGTGTATGGATGGCAGGGTTAGATTGACAATAAATGTTCTTTCTCAATCACTGCGCAACACTGCTCACTCCAATCCAAGACCAAGTGACTAGAAGCCAGAAGCACCTATGGAGGCAATGATCACGAGCGGCAGTCGGTTGTGCCAAATCATCCAAGGCGCCGGCCTGCGGCCCCACACCGTGCAGCGCTTCCAGACGGTGCTGGCGACCACCGGCGTCGTAGCCCTCGCCGACGCCGGCTTCGCCTCTCGCATAGACGACATGATGGTCAACTCCATCCGCAAGTTCGCCGCCGTCAAGAAGCGTGTAGCAAAAGCTCCTACTAGTCCTGCCAGCCACCACGCCATGCGCGAGGCAGGGGCGCGTAGTAATCAAATTTCTCGGTCTTGTATGAGTTGACGCGACACATCAAAGCATCAAGATTTCGATATAAGTCTTTTTACACATTTCAAATGGACTACTACATACGGATGTATCTAGACATATTTTGCTTCATATGTAGTCACTTGTTGCAATCTCTAAAAAGACTTATATTTGGAAACGGAGGGAGTACAACGCATGCATGCATGCCGTGACCTCCCTTTTGATACTTCCATGTGTTGATTTGATGCACCTTGCCAAATTTTGACTATAAATTTAACTAACCAAATTTTCATGCATGTCACAAAAAATTACGGGGCTGTTTGGATTGTGACTATGCTTGTCTTATGTTGCCACATTATTTTTCCCACACTTGCCACACTTGCCTAACTTGAGTTGCTCAAATTGTTAGATACACTTTGGCTTGCCTAAGGGAATCTTGCCACACTTTTTGTGTCTATGACATGTGGGGTTCACTGCTAATAAAAAAATTCTTGTCATAGGTGTGGCTAATAAAAAAGACTTATATTTAGGAATGGAGGGAGTAGAAAATATAAATAATAATGCATGTTGGGGCAACCCACGTTTCCGGTAATTTTAGCTGTGGGCTTGTTCAAAATTTTTACGAGGGGGTGGTTGTTCATTTAATGGAGGGACTTGTACCAGACACAAGTGTAAAAAAAGTGCGACCTGGCACACCATAACACCACTTGGAACAAGTGGGTAGCTATCTCAAAAAACAATCAACAACTAAAAAACGGCGACCTGGCACGCAGTACACAATTTTAAACGATTGTTTTGATGGAGTGAAAAAGGAAAACTACCCCACTACGTATATATAGGCCGGAGCCTCCGCGCTTGCTTGCTAGGGTTGCTCTATTCACACACTCTCATCCTATCCAGATCTAAACAAGATAGGGGTGGTAACACTGCCTTTCTCCTTCAAAAACACTGCTTTTCTATCCTCACCGCTGGTTACAGATCCGGACGTATCCCCCTCCGCCGGTGAAGGGGAGGAGGAGCAGCGTTTAGGCCGTCGTAGACAGCGAGGGAGGAGACCCACTGCCGGCCGCACCATTATCTCTGGCCGAGCGCCGGCGCAGGAGGTCCTCCGATCCCTTCGTCGTTGCCCTAGTGTGGGCGGATCCGGCCTCCCGCCGCCCACCTATCCACATTCCGACGACCTTCAGGTATATCTTCCTTCGAAACCGCCTTAGCTCTACTTCCCCAGCTCGCTACGTTGCGGCATGTGCATCATTTTCTACCTCTCAACCCCTCTCGATCGGATGGTCCAATGTCACCTATTTTTTCTTCTATTGTTAGAGGTAAAGCCACTTCATGGAGTCGAATCTTGTACTTGGTTCAAACAAGATATAAAGTGGGGGTGGGGGAATCTAGTATGTAGTACATCGGACTTGGTACAAACAGGAAGGAAAGGGGGTGAAAGTAGTATAGGCTGGTCATCCAACCGGTCTCTTGGTCGAAAAGGGATATATAGGGGTAACGTTGTACATAGTGGTATGAACAAGACTGGATTTGCTATCGACACATAGGAGTAGGTGTCTAGAGTGAACAAAAATGGGACCAACCCAGATATGTTTCTTGGATGTTTGTTTCTCGGGGCAACAAACTATGAAACACCACTTTATGCCCCTGTGTAGGTACATGGTGCTGGACTGCTAGTGCACCCACTGTCCAATGCCCTTATACCAAATATTTAGCTGTTCTTAATCTAATGCCCCTGGTAAAAATGAAGCCATGCCATTGTTATAAGCCATGACAAGTTTAGCCAAATGTTTTTGCCTGTAATAGTTTGAGACTCAGACTGTTTCCTCTGTAGCTTTTTGTGCAAACAAGGATATCAATTTCACCGGTTGTTGTTAGACCTTTTGGTGCACAAAGACAAAACTCTTCTTAAAAGAAGTGACTTTTTGTTGTTTAACCGAATGTCGAATGGAACAGTTGGTTCATTTCGGTGGAATTACACAAAGGGAGATCTGTGTTCCAATCCTCATCATCCATATTGGCACCATAACCTTCCTTTAGGTAAGAATGATATTTAAGGCATGTGTTCATCTCTATTTTGCGACTGCCATGAGAAAATAATGCTATTTTTTACTAGTACACTTGTACTCCCTCACTGACAAAACCAATTCTGAAATACAAGGCCAATCATGTACTTGGTTTCACCAACTGGTGAGGAGAATGAGAAATAGGGCATGAAGAGGATGATGAAGAAGAATAAACAGTGCCAAGGCGATCTTGCTGAAGCCAGAGGCCTCAGTCGAGGCCATTCAAGGGCTCCGGCAACAACTACCTTACATGTGAGACGATCCTCCAGGGAGCCCTTCCACTTCTGCCATCTCACTTAATTAATTAGGAGTACTTAAGTACCACTAATTTGTTGCTGCCTAATTTTCCTGTCAGAGTTAAACAAATCTTTAGTAGCACCCTATGATGAATCATGTACGTGTGTATGTTTGTCTATGGAGGTGAATCATGTGGTGGAGCAGGGAGGAAATATTATTAGTGTCATGACATAGTAGTGCTATTGTTTTGCATGTCAATTTATTGCCATTGGTTCAATGAGGCAATGTTTTGCGTATTGTCCATCATGAATTGGATGCTACTGTTAGAGTAATATGCTAATGTATTTCTATCCTTTCTCACTAAGCTAATGAAGGTTTCACCTTGTTCCTACTTGTGCAAACAGGTATCATGTTGTGCCAATCATACATTTTAGTGGAACTACACAAGACAATACAATGAACTATATCCCAGACAGTGCTTTAACTCTGCTGGAAGTTTTTGATAATCTTTTGATATAATCTCAGCACTGGTAAACAAGAGTGATTTCAACCATACATTTGAACTGCACAAAAATATATACTATCGAGTGATTCCAGTGAGTGATTTATTATCTCTTATGGGACTACATGAATAAGCTTTTTTCCTCAGGTTGGTACGGGCCTAAGGCCTTCATCCATATTAGTTTGTTGTCATCTCTATTTGTATCGTGCTGCTGTCATGAGATACTCCTTTATCTTTGCACGTTAAAGTTTTGCAACCTATGATACATCGCAATGCTTTGAGTGTTGAGCTAATTGGCACTGATTAAATAAACTAATACCTCTCTTTAAGCAAGACTACTTTGTTGCTAACTTTACCCATTAAGATAATGAGGGTGCTTCTATTTGTTAGTGTATGTTTCATCAACTAGTCCCACTATTAAAGTAATCTCACTCTCTCAATATATGTGCCAACAGGGATGCTCGATTTTGGTGGAACTGCACAAAAACTTTGGGTGCTTCATGGCCTCGACAGCTTCCTTCCTTTCCAGTTAGTCGCTAATCTCGGCTTGCATTCTTCCTTTGCTATCAGTCGCTTGGCTTATCTCGGCTTCCAGTCAAAGGAACTAGTAATTGATATGCTACCTCACACAGGTTGGTACTGGTCTTTATCCTGATTATTGTGCTTGTCATATGTATTGGTAATTTGGCATTGTGCTACTGTTTGCCGATTTTAAAAAGGAGTAACTTGGAGCCTAAACTCGCAGGCAAATCATTACATTGGGTGATTTCAGTAGAACTGCACAAAAAGATCAGATGGACAGGTACTTATGTTGCTTCTATGTACTCCAAAGTTCACTCAGACAAGCATCGATGTTGACAAGAAGAAGTGCATATATTCATTCGAGTATCAACCGGCGTCAACCAATTGTCAAACTCGCGTTATTAGGAGAGTGAACACCAAAAATATTGCTTGGTGCATAGCCCAGAAAAACGCAGTCCAGTCTTTGGTCCCAACTTGTGCCTTTTGGTGATCGGCACATATGGTAGCGAACTATATGGCATGGATAGTAAAGATTCCAGACAAGTTGGTTGACGCGTATATTCATCTGGCACTTAATTAGTCTGCACGCCAGGGATGCTCCATTTCAGTTGAACTGCACAAAAAAATTGGGTGGTTCATTTTCTCAACCGCCTCCTTTCTCGCCTCGCAATGTAGAATTTTGGCGAGCTACAGGACCAAGATGAGCCAAGAACTAGTTGGATGAAAGTAGTGGCCAAGTTGCTCAAACCTCCCTCGCACGAGGCCACTATTTGAGGATAAACCTACAAGCAAAGTTCAGATTGTCTGTATACCTCTTATGTACTCGAAAGTTTACTTGTACAAGCATTAATTTTAGCAAGAATTACCTCCGATCAACACCATTTACCAGTCGCAATGTAGAATTTTACGAGCTACAGGGCCAAGATGAGCCAAGAAACTAGTTGGATGAAAGTAGTGGCCAAGTTGCTCAAACCTCCCTCGGCACGGGGCCACTATTTGAGGATAAACCTACAAGCAAAGTTCAGATTGTCTGTGCTGCCTCTTATGTACTTGAAAGTTTACTCGTACAAGAATTAATTTTAGCAAGAAGTACCTCCGACTGGACACCATTTACCAGTCTGTACCCTAGGTAATTAAAGTTCGTCCATGGATGATATTGACTGTGATCTCAATCATTTGGATGCATAAACATACTGAAAATGTGTATATCTGAATCTTTTTGTGAATTATCTATGAATATTGTTGTGTGATCTATCAATCATTTGGGTCCATAGACATGCTGAACTTGTGTATATATGAATCTTTTGAGTTGTTGATAGTGAATGTTGGCTATGAATATGAATGTGTCCTGTGAACCAGAGTTTGATACGTATGTTTACCTTTTCTGTTGTGCTTGTGTGTGAACTTGTTAGTATGCCTACTGTGGGGTATGTGACGTGTGGGTGTCAACGGCACACCTTCTTCCTGAGAAGAATTGCACCTGCTTTGTTAGGGTAGCAACGGCGCATCAGCTCTTTAATCTTTTTGCTCTGTCTTGCCCCCTCCCCCGCTCAACCCCTGCCGTAATGTTTCCGGCATCAAAACAAACATAGTACTGCGTTGTTTTTAGGGCTTGATGAAAAATCGAGTGATGGTTTCTGTAGGTTGGCCCGCCCAGCAAAGAGGCTGCTGGTCCACCACGGACTGGGAGGCTAAAAATACAAGTTGTATGGTGCAGAGGCAAGTAAGAAATGCCATCGAGAGCCATCTACTGAAGAAAAAAATCGCTCTTGATGTGCTTCTTCAGTCGTGCCGCCGGCCCCCTCTATAATCCAGTTCGCTCGGGGATCTGGTATCATTTTTTTCTAGAGGGCGAACAAGTATCAGCTAGGCCTAGGTTTTGTATTTTAACATGCGTAGCCCACGACATATAGTGACAGTGGTTTCAACTTATTTTTTGAGGTCCATACCGGCCTATGGGATTTTTCTTAAAGATCGGAAGCACAATGTATTTTTTTAACCACATTATATATATTTATATTATTACTATTATTGTATATTTTATAGAGACTTATATATACATTATAAAAACATCCCACGTGTTATTAACTCATAAAAGTAAATGTTTAACAGAAGTTGGCAAGGAAAATCCTGGTTGTTTTTGACTCACAGGCAAGGAAAATCCTGGTTGTTTTTGACTCACAGGCAAGGAAAATCCTGGTGATTGCGTACAAAAGCTTGCGAAGATTTTAAGGAGCAATGTAATAATAACGCGCTCATTTTTATTTTGAGCAATAAATCGATAATTTGTTAATTATGTATATATAAAATGTGCCTCTCCGGTTTATTTTTTATATTAATTGCTCCTTCTAACATAACATTATATATATAACGAGCCAAGCTAATTCGTGTATTTGAAGGAAGTGCAAATGGGCTGGGATTTCTTAGATAATTTAAATGGGCCACACAGACGCAAAATTATTTGTTCACCCAGCCCAGCAAATGGACTGTGCATTCTAGAAAACATGGGTTAAATGTATGCCACATTTTTGCAGGCTGACATGTGGGCCAATAGGTCGAAGCCTACGCAGGGCGTTGTCAACTTGGTTGGCATGCACCTTCAATCTCTCGTATTCTTCGTCCAGTGTCTCAAGGACCGCCTGGTCTGGCCTCCGGCAGCTAGCGGCTCTGCTTAGCAAGCATTGCTGCGAAGAGCTACCCCACCGCCGGCCAGGCTATCCCTCCACCCCTCCACACCTCCTGTTATTCTCCACCGACTGCGGCCCCACGCTGCACCAGAACCAGTTATAACCCTTCTCCTCCACTCAATCTGCGAGTCCACTGCTGCGTCTTCCCATCTCCGAGTCATTCCCGTCCGGGGCCTCGCCGTCGTCCACCGCCTCGCTGCGCTCGGTGCGGCATGGTCAACAAACGAGAGTCATCGGAAGAGGACTGTACGTGGACAGCCTGATGGCTGGGACCCACGAGGTCCATGGTCGCACGCAAGGATAGTTCCTCCTTATTAAGCTGAAAAAAATGTTTCCTCCACCGACAACCGGGACCCACCGGATGTATCTTTGCACGGAAGGAAGTGCCTCCTTGTTATGCGAAAAAATATTCCTCCTGCTGATACCGGGCCCCGCCGATTTGGTGGCTGACTTGTGGGCCTACTAAGCGGACGGTATGCAGGGCTTTGTCAACTTAATCAACAAATGATTCTAGCAGCTGGACCGTTGGATGTTAATCCAACAGCCGTGTTCTTATTCAAACTTTGTTCTTGCTCCTCGCCTTCCGTGGCGGCACCGCCGTCTTGCCGCCGCACACCAACCAACCAACAGATCAAGTTTCCCACCTCTCCATCTGCAACTCCACCGCCTGTCCGTCCCCATCTCCGGTCATTCCAGCATCGGGCCTCGCCCTCGCCCACCGACCTTTGCGCGCTCGCACGTGTGGTCAACATGGTCAATAAACCGAGAGTCATCGAAAGATGACCGTACGTGAGAGGTCGACATGGGGACGCACCACGCCCATGGACGCATGCATGCAACAGAATGCGGCGTGGTCAACGTGGTCAAGGAATGACTTCCATCGGAAGTGTACTATACGTCGAGAGGCCGACAGCTGGGTCCACGGCCGCAGCAAGGAAGTGCCTCCTTATAACGCGGAAAATAATGATTCCTCCATCTAACAGCAGGGACCCACCGGACGGTCCACCATATTTTGCGAAAAATAACGTTTCCCCCCTGACTGCTGGGACCCACCGGATGGGTCATCGTATTTTGTGAAAAAAACGTTCCCCCCGCTATCAGCTCGGACCCACCGGAAGTGCCTCCTTATTACGCAGAAAAAAATGAATACTCCCCCTGCTAGCTGGCACCCACCTTGGTGGGAGGCTGACTTGTGGGCCTACTAAGTTGACGGGGACGGAGGGCTTTGTCAACTTAGTCAATATGAACGTTTCTAGCTCAAGTGACCGTACGATGTCCATCCAACGGCCGTAGTGCTTCTTCAACCTCTGGTCTTCTTGCTCCAGCTGCCCAAAGCAGTGCCGGTCTTGCCTCGTGCTCCTGCCTCCCGTGGCCGGCTGTGACGCGGCGGAGGCCTCACCGCCCCCTACTACTTCCACTGCTGGCCAGGCCAACCCTCTACTCACCCACACCCCCTGTTATTCTGCGGCGACGGTAGCCTCACACCGCAGGGAACCAGTGAACCCTCATACTCCTCTACGCGTGGGCATCCACTGCCGCGTCTTCCCTGGCTCCGCGTCGTCCCCTTCATAGGCCTCGCTGTCGTCGACCGCCTTGGTGCTCTCGGCGCGGCGTGGTCAATGTGGTCAACGACCGACTTCCATCGGAAGAGTACTGTACGTGGAGAGGCTGACAGCTGGGTCCACAGCAGCCGCAAGGAAGTGCCTCCTTATTACGCGCAAAATGATTATTCCTGCACCTAACAGCGGGGACCCATCGAACTGGCCACCGTATTTCGCGAAAAAACGTTTCCCCCATGCAAGGAAGTGCGTCCGGGCAAAAAAAAAACGATTCGCCCCCTGATTGTTGGGACCCACCAGCTATATCTTTGCACGCAAGGAAGTGCCTGACAGTCGGGACCCACCTGGTCGAAGCTTACGTAGCATGGTCATTCTGGTCGCGAACGTGTACGTACATGCTGGTCGATGTAGAGCGCGCACGTGTCATAGTTGAGGCGCACATGTAGCATGTACACGTACGTACAGCGGCCAATGTGCAAGAAAGAAAATACGGCCACGTACGTACATACGGGCGGGGTCTCGAACGCCTACTCGCGCATACGTATGGCCAGGGCTCGTGTACATGGCTGGGTCAAAACAGAGAAACTGCGTCGTCATCGTGTTCATGGGGAGGCAACGGAGTGCGTCATGTTCATCGGGAGGCAACGGAACGCGTGGGAGCCAACCGGCTTGGACGGAACAGCCGATGGAAACGAGGCCTGGTGTACCGCAAAACGGAGGAAACGGCCTTGTGTTCGACCGGCCACGGTCGAAACGGGATCATGTTCATCGGGATGGGTCTGGCGTACCGCAAAACGGAGGAAACGGACCTCCTACGGTCAAAACGGGGGTCTTGTTGATCGGGAGGGGTGTGGCGTACCGCAAAATGGAGGAAACGGACTTGTGTTGGAGCGCTACGATCGAAACGGGGGTCCTGTTCATCGGGAGGGATGTGGCGTACCGCAAAACGAGACTCCACGGGATACTGTTCATCTCCACCGTCGACCCCCTCCAGCCTCCACGTGCTACTTTTCGTCCACCGTCGACCTCCTCCAGCCTCCACCTGCGACTGTTCATCCACGGGCTCCTATTCATCCAGCCTCCACCGAGCGCTACTCCACCGACTACTGTTCAACCAGCCCTCTCCACGGGCTCCTGTTCGACCACATCTCCACGGGCTACTGTTCATCCAGCCCTCCACCGTCTATTGTTCATCCTACCCTCCACGGGGTGGTCCTGTTCATCTTGCCCTCCACGGGGTCCTGTTCATCCAGCCCCAACCGGCTCGATCGAACAGGGCCCTGTTCATCCAAAGGCAACACCACGGGGTCCTGTTTATCCACCCCCACCGGGAACTGTTCATCCAAACCCCCACTGTCGGTGTCAAAACCGGCGGATCTCGGGTAGGGGGTCCCGAACTATGCGTCTAGGCAGATGGTAACAGGAGACAAGGGACACGATGTTTTTACCAGTGTTCGGCCCTCTCGATGGAGGTAATACCCTACTCCCGCTTGATTAATATTGATGATATGGGTAGTACAAGAGTAGATCTACCACGAGATCAAGGATGCTAAACCCTAGAAGCTAGCCTATGGTATGATTGTTGTTCGTCCCCACGGACTAAAACCCTTCGGTTTATATAGACACCGAATAGGGTTAGGGTTACACGTAGTCGGTTACAAAGATGGTAGGAGATCTACATATCCGTATCGCCAAGCTTGCCTTCCACGCCAAGGAAAGTCCCATCCGGACACGGGACGAAGTCTTCAATCTTGTATCTTCATAGTCTAGGAGTCCGCCAAAGATGATAGTTCGCTATCCGGACACCCCTAATCCGGGATCGTCGGCGCTTCGGGAACGGGGTCCCTGACTTGCCTACCCGTGGCTCTGGGCGTGGCTCAAAGGAGTCCTGTGACGCCCATCTTCATCAACACAAGCTCGAGACCTCGCGAGGGGCCAGATTGCTGGGCGGACGACCAAGAGCTTCCTCAGCACGGCTCGCCAGTTGGCTCACGAGGAGGCGGAGAGTTCAAGGCGGGTACTCGCGAGGTGCCCGTGGACGAAGCCATGACGCACCAAGGGCGCCATTCGCCAGCGCCAGCAGCAGCAGCCCTCCTTTCCTCTTTGGTGCAAAGGGGCAAGCGCAGCAAGGGCATCAAGCAAAGGCATCCGCTTTGTGCAACAAGACCAAGACCAGCCCCAACGGCTGGAATGCAGCCATCGTGGAGCCCAAGCAAAGGCCATCACCAGAGCCTTTGGTAGGCGAGGACCAACTTTAGTCAGATAAGTGTACCCGCTGTTCCCCTTCAAAATGGCCAATTGTTGGCGCCCTTCCCTCTCAATATTTGGGAAGAGGCCCAGGGCCTTTGCCTATAAATAGGGGTAGCCACACTCAGAGAGGAAGGGGGAAGGAAGAGGGGACAAAGGACGATCGGATCGAGCATTCGGAATCCAGAGAGAGAGAGAAATCCGTTCCTCAAGCTAGAGCGGCGGGGCACCACTTAGTAGTTCATCACACCCACCAAGAACAGACCCTCGCGAGGCTATTCTTCCCTGTACTGTTCTTCATCAGCCCCAGAGGCAATCCACACACCACAAACTAGAGTAGGGTATTACACCACAACGATGGCCCGAACTAGTATAAATCTTGCGTCTCTTGTGTTGTTCTTGTTAGTAGTTTAGGTCCCTGCGATTCGGCGAGGTACGAGACGGTGGAGGGTTGGATCTCCGCGCGCACCCCAGAGTTCGAACCTTAAGGGTCTGCCGGAACCCGTGATCCGACATTTGGCGCGCTAGGTAGGGGTGCGCCGGAATCTGCCTTTCATCGCCTCGTTCTTCCCCGGCCACCGCAACCATGTCCGACGCTCGTCGGGCCCGCACCGAGCGCCGAGCAGCTCACCTCCCACGCCGCCTGGCCGCCCTGTGTCGGGGCGCCTCGTCGCTCCCCGTCACCCGCCGTGTCACGCCCAATATGCGACCCTATCCAAAAGGAACTCGACGGTCCCACCAAGGATAGACCCGCATATTGAAACGCTTTTGCAAGGTGGATATCATTACATCAACATTACATAATAGATGGGGATACATACATAAGGCTCAAATGCCACAAGAATACATCAACATCATATACAATATCAACATCCGACTACGGATGAAACATAAACAGTAAACTCAAACGACATCCACCTCGCTAGCCCAGGCTGCCGACCGAACCTATCCCCGATCAAGAAGAAGCGAAGAACTCAAGACAAGCAAGCATCGCCTCGCCTCATGATCATCGCAAACCTGTACCTGCAATCGGTGGTGTAGTAAATCGTGAGCCACGAGGACTCAGCAATCCCATTACCATGGGTATCAAGACTAGCAAAGCTTAATGGGAAAGGAAGGTAAAGTGGTGAGGTTGCAGCAGCGACTAAGCATATATGGTGGCTAACATACGCAAATGAGAGCGAGAAGAGAAACAAAGGAACGGTCGTCAACTAGTAATGATCAAGAAGTGATCCTGAACCCCTACTTACGCCGACATAACCCGAAACCGTGTTCTCCTCTCGATCAACCCCAAAAGAGACACTCACGGTTACGCATACGGTTGGTGTATTTTAGTTAAGATCAACTTCGGTTTTCTACAATCGGACATTAACAAATTCCCATCTGCCACATAACCGCGGGCACGGCTTTCGAAAGTTCAAACCCTGCAGGGTGTCCCAACTTAGCCCATGATAAGCTCTCGCGATCAACGAAGGATATTCTTCTCCCGGAAGACCCGATCAGTCTCGGAATCCTGCCACAAGACATTTTGACAGCAATAAAACAAGACCAGCAAGACCGCCTGATGCGCCGACAATCCCGATAGGAGCTGCACATATCTCGCTCTCGTGGCAACACCGGATGAGACTAGCTACGAGTAAAACCAACCTCGGGTTGCCTCAAGGTGGCCCCACAGTAGCTCGGTTCGGGCCAGCACTTAGAGAAGCACCGTCCGGGGGCTAAATAAGGATGACCTCGAGAGAGCGACTCCCAAGGAAAAGTAGGTGGTGGTGAGGCAAATGGTAAAACCAATGTTGGGCCTTGCCGGAAAAGTCTTATTCAAAGAGAACTGTCAAGGGGGTCCCATAAATCACCCGACCGCGTTAGGGACGCAAAATCCGGGAACATAATACCGATATGACGGAAACTAGGGCGGCAAGAGTGGAACAAAACACCAGGCATAAGGCCGAGCCTTCCACCCTTTACCAAATATATAGATGCATTAATTAAATAAGATATATTGTGATATCCCAACAAGTAAACATGTTCCAACAAGGAACAACATCTCCATGTTCCAACAAGGAACAAACTTCATCTTCACCGCAACTAACAACGCTATAAGAGGGCTGAGCAAAGCGGTAACATAGCCAAACAACGGTTTGCTAGGAAGGGTGCAAAAGGTTAGAGACTGACATGGCAATTTGGGATGGCTTGATAAACAGGTAATAGGTAGCGCAGCATAGCGATAGAACGAAGCAACTAGCATAGCAATGATAGTAGTGAGATCCAGGGTAGCGGTCATCTTGCCTGAAATCCCGCAAGGAAGAAGAACGAGTCCATGAAGAAGACGAACGGATGAAGCCGAACCAAGCGTAGACGAACGAATCCTCACGATCGCAACGAAACGGGAACTAACAAGAAGAAGTACATAACATAGTAAACACTCCACACATAGACAAGACACGATGCACAACACGCATGATGCATGACAAAGCTACATGAAGCTACTCACGGCAGGAGATGATGCAAACAAGAGCAACACATCAAAGCAAGTTTAAATGAGGCCGGAAACAACATATAACAATTCCAGTAAGTCCTCATATGCAAATTTCGAAATTGGTCCAGATCTGAATAAACCATATGTTCAAGTTGTTAAACAGCAAGTTAAGATGCACCACGATGATCTACACGAAATTCTAGTCAAGTTACATATAAAGTTCATTAGATTCGGAGCTACGGTCTAGAAGATATGAGCAAAACAAGATAAGCATGGCATTGGTGCAAAATGCATATAAACATCAATAAAACACCTCAAAACAAGGATGAAACATGATAATATGAAACTACATGCAAAATAAAGCAAGTTTCACATAGAGCACACTCAAAACGGAGCAACGGTTCAACACATACACTCTATACAAGTTTAAGGGATAAGCTGTCCAAAACAGCAACTAGGCATATTGCAAGCATCAAAACAATATGCTACAGCACCTCAATATGAAAACAAAAGGCATGGGCATGATCTACAGGTAAAGCATTACAGAACATGAGCACTGAGCTATCTCCAGAAATCACTAGAACATGCTCAAAAACACATGGCAAGATTGCAAGTAATAACAGTTTCACGCATTGCAGAAATTAACATCAGGTTGCAATGTTTAGAGCTATGAAACAACATGTTACAGGGACTTAACATGGCAAACAAAGGCATGGCATGAATCTACTAATTGCATAGAACAAAAGTCCTTTAGTGACCATAAGCCAAAAAGGATCAGAAAATATAGTAACACCCATGTCAATATCGAAAGTTTCGTTAACAGATTCAGCAACATGGCATGTCAAAAACTGATAACAAGTAGGCATGTTTACAAGCTCAATGCACTCACTACAGAGCCTTATATGAAAAACTAAGCATACATACATCAAGAAGACATGGCATAGAAGACATACATGGCAAGAACAAGAACATGGCATATACGGATCAACCACAACAAGCTTGGCAAAATTGAATAACATGTAAACAATCTGCCAGGAAACATTTTGAAGCAAAAGTAGAGCTTGATTGACTCAAGCTATAGCACTCCATAATTGCAAACAAGGGCATGGATAGAGCAAAACATGCTTTACAAAACATCCTTACTGAAGTATCTCAAAATATGCATGGATAACTCTGTAGTATCAAGTTAACATGGCATCAAAATATCAGCAAAACAGAGCTGAAATCAGCAACATCAAGACACCTAGTTTGCATGCTTGTGCTAGTCACCACATAGATCACAAAAATACATGGCATACACCCCTGGAAATAAGACATGACATATTACAAAACAAATGTAGGACTCAAGTCCATAGGATGCACACATCAATCATGGCAAAAATAACAAAAGTGCAAGTTCTGATAAAAATCAGAAACTAACATCACATAGCACTCTTCCAACAGCATTTCGGGCACCAAGATGAGCTCAAATGAAAATGATGCAATGAGATGAAATGATCTACTCATCGAGGCGAACATTTTGACATATTACACGCGCAAAACGGAGCAACGATGACAGAGATATGATGCAATGAATATGCAACAAAATTACTGCAGATTAAAGACTTAGATGAATTTATACCCTCTCAAAAAGTCAACGGGACCGATTCGTGCGGGATGAGCAGATCCGGGGACGGAGGGGAGGCGTTTGGATCGGATCCCGGTGGATCTCGTCCCACCTGGACGGACCCGACCGGATCCGACTCCGGCGAGGGCGACGACTCCGGCGAGGGGGCGAGGGCCGAGGCGGCCGAGCGCGGGAGGCGAGGCGCCGACGAGCTAGGCGGCGGGCCGCCGAGGGAAACCGAGGGGCGGCGCCGGGAGGCCGAGGGCGGCGATCATGGGAGCGGGCGGCGCGGCGTGGCGGCTCCGGGCGCCGAGGCGGCGGGAAGCGCTGGCGAGGGCTGGCACAGACGCGGCGATCGGAGGCGGCGGGCCGGGCGATTATGGGCGCGGCCGGGCGGAGTGGGCGGCGCGGCGAGGCGCCTGACGGTGGCGGGCGGCGGCGCCACGCCGCGCGAGGAGGCGCGGACGGGCGAGGCGGCGGACGGGCGAAAGCGGCGGCGGCGGACGGGCGGGCGGGCTCGCTGATGGGCTTTCGCCGCCGCGCGCGGCGCGGGAGCGGCAGCGGCGACGTGGGCGCGTGGAGGTTGGCTGAGGCGGCGGCGGCGATGACGTGTCGCCGGATTGGTCCGGCGACGTGGCCGGGCGGACGTGTTCGGCGCGGGCGACGCGTCCGCGCGCATGGCGAGGAAAACTGCTAGGGTTTCGGGGGAATTAGACCGCGAATTTCGGGGGAGGGGCTATATTTATAGGTAGAGGGAGCTAGGAGAGTCCAAATGAGGTGCGGTTTTTGGCCACGCGATCGTGATCGAATGACCGAGAGCATGGAGGGGAGTTAGATGGGTTTTGGGCCACTTTGGAAGGGGTGTTGGGCTGCAACTTAAAGAGGGCTTTGCGGTTAACCAGTTAACCGTTGGAGTACCAAACGACCTCCGAATGACACAAAACTTGACAGGCGGTCTACCGGTGCTATACCAAGGCCGCTTGGCAAACCTCGGGCCATTCCGAGACCGTTTAACACCCGCACATGAAAAGAGGTAAAAGAGGGCGCCGGGAGACATAGGAGTGCCGGATTGCAAAACGGACAACGGGGAAAATGCTCGAATGCATGAGACGAACACGTATGCAAAATGAAATGCACATGATGACATGATAAAAATGCAGATGATGACATGGCAAAGTGCAACACGCAAGCACATAACATGGCAAAGACGGCGAATAACTGGCAGACACCTGGCGCATCGAATCCGGGGCGTTACAACACTCCTCCACTAACAAGAGATCTCGTCCCGAGATCTTAGGACAGAGACGGAAGAGAAAAAGGAAGAGGCGAAACAAGAACTCAAGATAAGAAGCAAAGAATCGAGAGCACTCAAGAAAACGAGAAGAACGACAAGAATGACGAGAATCAAAAGCTCACGGAATCAAATAGACTATGAAACAACTCGTTCTAACCGGAGTGGTTAGAAGGAGAAAAGAAACGAATAAGACTGAAAGGATTTAGGTAGCACTCCGGCTGAACATGGAAAGAATAGAACACAGCTTGAAAGGGTGGAATGATACTTGATGAAGGCATGACAGAGAATCTCCGGAAAGAATTGAAAGAGAATTGAATGGAAAGAACTGGTAAGAATATGACAACTTGTGCCACGAATGAAATAGAAAGCAACCTTAGAAGAAAAGATTGAATGGAGTTGTTGAGAAAATCAACCACGAAAGAATAAGCTTGTTGTGGGCTTATGGAAAACATCTCGAAATTATGAGCTGATCGCCGACCACAAGTGGAAAAGATTAAATAGCTGAGAATGGCGAAAATGCAAAACTCCACTTCAAAAGGATACGGAGATTTAATTGCACTTCGAGACGCGAGAAGAAAAGATACTTGACTCCACCGACAAGAATCTTGATGAACACTTGAAGAATGAATTAAATCATGAAGAACCACCGTGAAGAACTCCGGTAACAAAAGGATGACGAGATAAAATGAAGGAAGAAAGAATAAGATTAAAGCTTGCGATGATTTAGATGGAGGTTCCGACGAGATAAGCGAGAAGACTTGGAACTCCGGAAAAGAAAAGATTAAAACACTTGGAACTAGAATTTATTCATCAAGAACAAACTCCGAAGAAAAAGATTAATCACTTGGATGAAATAAGAATAAGATTTATTGTATGCTTATCCTTCATCAAATTAAATTGATGACAAACAATGGATTCTGCATATTACTTATTCTTCTTAAAAAGGATTGAGAGTAACATATTGCAAACTTGAGAAGGTCTTCATGAACCACCGGTAGGATTTGAGAGAACGAATGGATTAAAATGATAATCAAGGATAAGAATCTTGAACGAACACCGTAAGAATTTGGAAATGACTGATGCAAGAGAATGAATCACCGGGAAGAATTAGGAAAGCACGAAGATACTTGTGGGAATTAAAATGCAAGAGAACGAAGAGATCGCGAACTGATTGAAGAATACTTGAACGAAGCACCGTAATAATATTGAGACGAACGAAGGGGAACGAATATGGAATAATTGGAGAACGAATTTGAAAAAAAACTTAGGATGGAGAGATATTCCGAAAAGATGGCCTCCGGATGATCGGAACAGAAAAGCAACTCCTGAAATACTCCGGATGGTTAAGAAAAGAATATCTGACAAATGGAAACAACTAGATAGGATAACATCGAGCTAGCACCATGAATCTTCTGGGAGAACGGACAAGATTTAAGAGAAACTCTACTTCGGTCTTCAAATGTTAAGAATGACGATGAGAAACAACACCAAAATAACTGAGGTACTCCGGTAGAATGAAAAGCAAAGGGGTTGAGTCAACAATGAAATGATTTGAAATTGGTCTTGGAAAAGGCATGTGACTGATGAAATTCATTCTTACGTCAAATTTCGAAAAGAATTAAGAATGGCTCCGGAATAATTAGAAGAGTCAGGTAAGATCCTGGGAAAAGACCTGTGGGTTAGGGCCCACTAATAGAAAAACACTGTTGGAAAGAATTGTTGAAGAGGTAGATGATGCACCGAAATAACTGAAATATTTGACTGGGGTGACAACCTCGAATTAATTGGAACACAGACGAATCTCCTGAGATATCTTGAACACTCCGGAAGGATAAACTGGCGAGAGACGAAAGAGCAAGGAAAAACACTTCGAGGAAAAGGATATGATTAACCCGAAAAACTTGAATTGAGTGCACCGTAAAAGAAAGAGATGAAGAATGACGAACGAGACGAGAATTCACCGGTTGAAATAATTGAGGGAAGACTGAAAAGGCTCCACACTAATGAAATTGATGGTCGGAAGAAACTCGAACTCCGGGAATAATAGGGTGGGAGGGCGGGAAAACAAAGACAACTTGGAAGGGGAAACCGACGAATATCTTGAAGAGAAAACACCAGTTGAAATCATTCAGGAAAGAAAGCAAAGACTTCACACGAGTAGGATGGCTACTCGATTATGGACTCCGGTTCCGAGAAGAAGAATAGGGAGGGAGGGTGGGAAAAACAAGGACAACTTCGGACAAGGAAAAAAACAACGACGTCGGAGGAAAAGCTGAGGATTGAACTCAAAGATGAAGAGACTCGAGTCGACTTGACGAGAAATGCACCGGACAAAAAGAGCTGAGGAACAACTACCGGAAAACCAACTGTGTGAACCTAAAGAAAAATTTGAAGGGGAAGAGAAGTAATTCAAAACACCTACGTCAAGATTCCTTACCAGAGCGACGAAGGGGCTGAGGAGTAAAAAGAATTCCTACTCTCCGATATAACTAGACTTCGAAAATAGTTTTCTTCTAGACTCAACAACGGCCAAACTACACAATCAATCAAGGGGCCTCCTAGGGTCGGTCGAGGCTCTGATACCAACTTGTCACGCCCAATATGCGACCCTATCCAAAAGGAACTCGACGGTCCCACCAAGGATAGACCCGCATATTGAAACGCTTTTGCAAGGTGGATATCATTACATCAACATTACATAATAGATGGGGATACATACATAAGGCTCAAATGCCACAAGAATACATCAACATCATATACAATATCAACATCCGACTACAGATGAAACATAAACAGAAACTCAAACGACATCCACCTCGCTAGCCCAGCTGCCGACCGAACCTATCCCCGATCAAGAAGAAGCGAAGAACTCAAGACAAGCAAGCATCGCCTCGGCCATGATCATCGCAAACCTGTACCGCAATCGGTGGTGTAGTAAACTGTGAGCCATGAGGACTCAGCAATCCCATTACCATGGGTATCAAGACTAGCAAAGCTTAATGGGAAAGGAAGGGGTAAAGTGGTGAGGTTGCAGCAGCGACTAAGCATATATGGTGGCTAACATACGCAAATGAGAGCGAGAAGAGAAACAAAGGAACGGTCGTCAACTAGTAATGATCAAGAAGTGATCCTGAACCCTACTTACGCCGACATAACCCGAAACCGTGTTCTCCTCTCGATCAACCCCAAAAGAGACACTCATGGTTACGCACACGGTTGGTGTATTTTAGTTAAGATCAACTTCGGTTTTCTACAACGGACATTAACAAATTCCCATCTGCCACATAACCGCGGCACGGCTTTCAAAAGTTCAAACCCTGCAGGGTGTCCCAACTTAGCCCATGATAAGCTCTCGCGATCAACGAAGGATATTCTTCTCCCGGAAGACCCGATCAGTCTCGAATCCTGCTACAAGACATTTCGACAAAAATAAAACAAGACCAGCAAGACCGCCTGATGCGCCGACAATCCCGATAGGAGCTGCACATATCTCGCTCGTGGCAACACCGATGAGACTAGCTACGAGTAAAACCAACCTCGGGTTGCCTCAAGGTGGCCCCAAGCAGTAGTTTCGGTTCGGGCCAGCACTTAGAGAAGCACCGTCCGGGGGCTAAATAAGGATGACCTCGAGAGAGCGACTCCCAAGGGAAAAGTAGGTGGTGGTGAGGCAAATGGTAAAACCAATGTTGGGCCTTGCCGAAAAGTCTTATTCAAAGAGAACTGTCAAGGGGTCCCATAAATCACCCGACCGCTTAGGGACGCAAAATCCGGGAACATAATACCGATATGACGGAAACTAGGGCGGCAAGAGTGGAACAAAACACCAGGCATAAGTCCGAGCCTTCCACCCTTTACCAAATATATAGATGCATTAATTAAATAAGATATATTGTGATATCCCAACAAGTAAACATGTTCCAACAAGGAACAACATCTCCATGTTCCAACAAGGAACAAACTTCATCTTCACCTGCAACTAACAACGCTATAAGAGGGGCTGAGCAAAGCGGTAACATAGCCAAACAACGGTTTGCTAGGAAGGGTGCAAAAGGTTAGAGACTGACATGGCAATTTGGGATGGCTTGATAAACAGGTAATAGGTAGCGCAGCATAGCGATAGAACGAAGCAACTAGCATAGCAATGATAGTAGTGAGATCCAGGGTAGCGGTCATCTTGCCTGAAATCCCACAAGGAAGAAGAACGAGTCCATGAAGAAGACGAACGGATGAAGCCGAACCAAGCGTAGACGAACGAATCCTCACGATCGCAACGAAACGGAACTAACAAGAAGAAGCACACAACATAGTAAACACTCCACACATAGACAAACACGATGCACAACACGCATGATGCATGACAAAGCTACATGAAGCTACTCACGGCAAGAGATGATGCAAACAAGAGCAACACATCAAAGCAAGTTTAAATGAGGCCGGAAACAACATATAACAATTCCAGTAAGTCCTCATATGCAAATTTCGAAATTGGTCCAGATCTGAATAAACCTTATGTTCAAGTTGTTAAACAGCAAGTTAAGATGCACCATGATGATCTACACGAAATTCTAGTCAAGTTACATATAAAGTTCATTAGATTCGGAGCTACGGCCTAGAAGATATGAGCAAAACAAGATAAGCATGGCATTGATGCAAAATGCATATAAACATCAATAAAACACCTCAAAACAAGGATGCAACATGATAATATGAAACTACATGCAAAATCAAGCAAGTTTCACATAGAGCACACTCAAAACGGAGCAACGGTTCAACACATACACTCTATACAAGTTTAAGGGATAAGCTGTCCAAAACAGCAACTAGGCATATTGCAAGCATCAAAACAATATGCTACAGCACCTCAATATGAAAACAAAAGGCATGGGCATGATCTACAGGTAAAGCATTACAAAAAATGAGCACTGAGCTATCTCCAGAAATCACTAGAACATGCTCAAAAACACATGGCAAGATTGCAAGTAATAACAGTTTCACGCATTGCAGAAATTAACATCAGGTTGCAATGTTTAGAGCTATGAAACAACATGTTACAGGGACTTAACATGGCAAACAAAGGCATGGCATGAATCTACTAATTGCATAGAACAAAAGTCCTTTAGTGACCATAAGCCAAAAGGATCAGAAAATATAGTAACACCCATGTCAATATCGAAAGTTTATTAACAGATTCAGCAACATGGCATGTCAAAACTGATAACAAGTAGGCATGTTTACAAGCTCAATGCACTCACTACAGAGCCTTATATGAAAAACTAAGCATACATACATCAAGAAGACATGGCATAGAAGACATACATGGCAAGAACAAGAACATGGCATATACGGATCAACCACAACAAGCTTGGCAAAATTGAATAACATGTAAACAATCTGCCAGGAAACATTTTGAAGCAAAAGTAGAGCTTGATTGACTCAAGCTATAGCACTCCATAATTGCAAACAAGGTCATGGATGGATATATCAAAACATGCTTTACAAAACATCCTTACTGAAGTATCTCAAAATATGCATGGATAACTCTGTAGCATCAAGTTAACATGGCATCAAAATATCAGCAAAACAGAGCTGAAATCAGCAACATCAAGACACCTAGTTTGCATGCTTGTGCTAGTCACCACATAGATCACAAAAATACATGGCATACACCCCTGGAAAGAAGACATGACATATTACAAAACACATGTAGGACTCAAGTCCATAGGATGCACACATCAATCATGGCAAAAATAACAAAAGTGCAAGTTCTGATAAAAATCAGAAACTAACATCACAGAGCACTCTTCCAACAGCATTTCGGGAACCAAAATGAGCTCAAATGAAAATGATGCAATGAGATGAAATGATCTACTCATCGAGACGAACATTTTGATATATTACACGCGCAAAACGGAGCAACGATGACAGAGATATGATGCAATGAAAATGCAACAAAATTACTGCAGATTAAAGACTTAGATGAATTTATACCCTCTCGAAAAGTCAACGGGACCGATTCGTGCGGGATGAGCAGATCCGGGGACGGAGGGGAGGCGTTTGGATCGGATCCCGGTGGATCTCGTCCCACCTGGACGGACCCGACCGGATCCGACTCCGGCGAGGGCGGCGACTCGGCGAGGGGGCGAGGGCCGAGGCGGCCGAAAGGCGGAGACGAGGCGCCGGCGAGCTAGGGCGGCGGGGCCGGCCGAGGGAAACCGAGGGCGGCGCCGGCGGGAGGCCGAGGGCGGCATCGCTGGGAGCGGCGGCGCTGGCGTGGCGGGCTCGGGCGCCGAGGCGGCGGGAAGCGCGGCGAAGCTGGCGGCGACGCGCGGCGATCGGAGGCGGCGGGCGGCGATTGCGGGCGCGCCGGGCGGAGCAGGGCGGCGCGGCGAGGCGCCGACGGCGGCGCGGCGGCGCACGCCGCGAGGAGGCGCAGGGACGGGCGAGGCGGCGGACGGGCCGAAAGCGGCGGCGCGGCGGGCGGCGGCGGGCCACGACGGGGTTTCGCCGGCTCTGCGGCGCGAGCGGGCGGCGGCGACGACGGGCGCGTGGAGGTTGGCTGAGGCGGCGGCGGCGATGACGCGTGTCGCCCCGGGATTGGTCCGGGCGACGTGGCCGGCGGACGTGTCCGGCGCGGGCGGACGCGTCCGGCGGCGCGAGGAGGAAAACTGCTAGGGTTTCGGGGGAATTAGACCGCGAATTTCGGGGGAGGGGCTATATGTATAGGTAGAGGGAGCTAGGAGAGTCCAAATGAGGTGCGGTTTTCGGCCACGCGATCGTGATCGAACGACCGAGAGCATGGAGGGGAGTTAGATGGGTTTTGGGCCACTTTGGAAGGGGTGTTGGGCTGCAACTTAAAGAGGGCTTTGCGGTTAACCGTTGGAGTACCAAACGACCTCCGAATGACACGAAACTTGACAGCGGTTCACGGTGCTATACCAAGGCCGCTTGGCAAACCTCGGCCATTCCGAGACCGCTTAACACCCGCACATGAAAAGAGGTAAAAGAAGGCGCCGGAGACATAGGAGTGCCGGATTGCAAAACGGACAACGGGAAAATGCTCAATGCATGAGACGAACACGTATGCAAAATGAAATGCACATGATGACATGATAAAATGTAGATGATGACATGGCAAAGTGCAACACGCAAGCACATAACATGGCAAAGACGGCGAATAATCGCGTACACCGGGCGCGATCGAACCGGGCGCACGCCAAACACCGCCATCGGCCCGGCGGGGCGGCAGCAAGCACCGCCCTGCGCCCCGGCGACGCTCATGGGGAGGCCGCGGCCTCCCTAGTCGCCCGCCGCGCGCCGCTTTCTCCACTCGCCGCCCCTCCTCGGCGGCTCGCAGCGCCGCCCTCCACCGCCATGTCAAGACATTCGTCCGCTGGCCGCGCGCCGCCTCCACGCTGCAGGGGGGCTCCTTTGGCCGGACGGGGTCGCCGGGCCGGGCTGACTTGACTCTCAAGACCACCCAGCCAACTCGGCCGCCTCGCGCGGCTTCCCGCTGCTCGCACACCTACCATCTGCCAGGTCGCCGTCACCAGACCCTCATCGACGGCGGCGCTGGCCTCAATGTACTCTCGGCCGAGGCCTTCAACCTCCTCTCGCATACCAGTGGAGCGGCCGCTGCCCACCGCCTTTTTCGGCGAGGAGGAGGGTCATCCAGCTCCTTGGGGCAATTCGGCCCGATGACCTTCGCACCTACGACAACTTCCGCACGGAATTGGTCGACTTCGACATCGCCCCATCGGCCTCCCCACAACGCCATCCTCGGCTATCCGCATTGGCCAAATTCATGGCCGCAACCCACCCGGGTACAACCTCATGAAGATGCCGGGAGCAAGGGCGCCCTCACTGCGTCGGGAGACCGAGGGTGCGCTGCGAAGCGCCAGCTCACCCTCAGACGGCGGCGCAGACAGCCCGCCGATGCGGAAGCCCCTAAGCCTGGGCTGGGCTGCGCCGACCAAGAAGAAGCAGTTGTTCACCCAATACAAGGCGGAGACCAAGCAGATACCCGTCGATGAGGACGGGTCCCCAAACGCCACCTTCACCATAGGCGCCAACCTCGAGCCCGAGCAGGAGGAAGCCCTTGTCAAGTTCATGCGCGCGAACAAGAAGGTGTTCGCCTGGGAGCCCGATCAGCTGGCTGGGATTCCACGGGCGTGATCGAGCACCACCTCAACGTGTGCCCAACGCAAGGCCCAAAGGAAGGTAAAGCGAGGAGGCAGTCCACCGAAAAGCAGGCCTTCATTGTCCAAGAGACCCGCAAGCTAGAGGCCGCGGGGGTTATCCGCGAGGTCCGATACCCAGATTGGTTGGCCAACCCCGTGGTGGTGCCGAAGAAGGGAGGAAAGGAGCGCATGTGTGTCGACTTCACCAACCTCAACAAAGCATGCCCACATGATCCATTTCCACTCCCTCAGATCGACTCAGATCGCCGATTCCACCGCCGAGTGTGACTTGTTGTGCTTCTTGGATGCCTTTTCGTGGTATCACCAAATCAAGATGGCGGTGGAAGACGTGGAGAAGACGGCCTTCCTGACCCGCGGCGGAGTATACTGCTATACCGCATGCCATTCGGTTGCGCGCAACGCAGGGCAACCTTCCAGCCGCTCATGCACATCACCTTGGGCCCGCAGCTCGGGAAGAATGTGGAGGCATACGCCGACGACATCGTGGTGAAGTCTCGCGACGCCAAGACCTTGATACAAGACCTGAAAAACCTTCATGAGCCTCAACGCAGTGAGCCCGCGACTCAACCCAGAGAAGTGTGTGTTTGGAGTTCCTCGTGCAAGCTCCTTGGTTTTCTCGTGTCCCACCGAGGCATCGAGGCCAACCCGTAAAAGGTCAAGGCAAGGGAAGACATGAGTCCACCAAGACCCTCGTGGAGATGCAGAAGCTCACAGTATGCCAGAACGGCAAGCCGTTTCATCTCCCGATTGGGGAGCGGGCGCTGCCTTTCTTCCACCGATGAAGAAAAAGGGGCCCTTTGAGTGGATCAAGAGGCCACTGCTGCTTCAAGACCTCAAGAGGTACCCGACCAGCCTCCAAAGATGGTGGCCCAGCGCCCTCAGAGCCCTTGGTACTTACCTCGCCGCCACTCCTTACTCGCTAGCGCTGCTCTAGTGGCGGTTAGGGAGGAGCGCCGAGCCAAGACCACGGCGCCACCCGAGCTAAGGCAAGACCGAATCAAGGAACTAGCGTAAGTGAGCACCGCAATGGAGGAAGATCACCGTCACAAGCAGAGCGCACTAAGGGCGGGGACCTCCCGCCCAAGCACCTAGCTTCGGAGGCGCCGACGCCAGAGGCACCACCGCTCGAGGACGCCACCAGCATTCAACGCCCTAACCTCGCCGAGCACCCGTGTATTTCATCAAGACTGCACACGGATGGGAGGGCACGGTACCCCATGCCGCAGAAGCTCCTCCCGGCACTCCTAGTGGCTTTATGCAAGCTGCGGCACTACTTCCGTGGTCATCCAATCAAGGTTGTCTCGCATACCCCCGGAGAGGGTGCTTAGGAGCCCCAACTCGGCAGAAGGGTCGCCGAGGGAACATTGAGCTGCAAGCATTCCACTCGAGTTCAATCTGACCAGAGTCATCAAGGGGGCCGTGCTGGTAGATTTCATGGTCGAATGGATAGAAGCGCCGGGCCTAAGGGCCGGCAAGGATCGGTCCCTCTCCCCAGGGAGAGAAGCGCCTGAAGGTTGGGTCATGTACTTGATGGAGCTGCTTCTCCACAGTATACTGGGCTGGGGCAAGACTCATATCCCCTCTCAGACAAGCTCTACTATGTCGCAGCTCTGCTTCCAAAGATGGCGAGAAGGTCTCCAACAATATAGCAGAATACGAGGGGCTGATAGCAGGTCTAAAGGCTGCCGCTGCCCTGGGTGAAGCGCCTACCACCAGGGGCGATTCACAGCCTCGCCAATTTCTCCAACAAGGTGTACGAGCCAAGGGATGAACACATGGAGGCCTACCTTATGGAGGTCCGCAGGATGGAGAAACAGTTCGGGGTTGAGCTGCAGCACGTGCCCAAGGGCACCAATCAAGAGGCCGACGACATCGCCAAACGAGCCTCCAGGAGGTTACCCCAGAGCCGGGTGTCTTTGAGGAACGGCTTTTAAGCCCTCAGCCCTGCCGCCGTTATCAAGCACGGCACAGCCTCGGGAGGAGCTCCCTCAGCCTCAGCCTCGGGAGCCCCAACCTGTGGCCCGGCCTCGGGAGCACGCCTGCTCCTAACCATGGAACCTCAAGAGGAGTGCTGGATCACGGAGCTCAAGAGTTACTTACTTAATGCGTGGGACTTTGCCAGAGAAGGAGGAGGAGGTAGAGCGTGTGGCGCGGCAAGCCACGGCGTACAACATCATGGATGGAGAGCTTTACCGGAGACGACCAAACGACGTATCCCTACGCTGCATCACCAGGGAACAGGGGAAGGAATTATTGGCAGATATACACGGCGGAGATTGTGGGCACCATTCATCGTCCACGGACCCTTTGTCGGAAAGGCGTTTATGGCGTTTCTACTGCCCACCGCGCCAATGACGCCGCCGACCTCGTGAAGGCTTGCGAGGCTTGCCAATTCCATGCCAAGCAGATCCACCAGCCAGCAGGAGGCCTGCAAACCATTCCTCTCACATGGCCATTCGCGGTCTGGGGGCTAGACATTCTGGGCCCTTTCCCTCGGGCGCCAGGGGGCTATCGCTACCTCTACGTCGCCGTGGACAAATTCACCAAGTGGGCCGAAGTCGAGGCCGTCGCGCCATCCCCGCTGGTTCTGCGGTCAAGTTCATCAAGGGCATCGTGAGCCGGTTCGGAGTGCCGAACCGCATCATCACCGACAACGGTTCGCAGTTCACCAGTAACCTTTTTAAAACGTATTGCGCTAACCTTGGAACACAGATATGCTACGCTTCGGTGGCGCACCCCCGCAGCAATGGACAGGCCGAGCGGGCCAATGCAGAGGTCCTGAGAGGCCTCAAGACCAGGACGTTCAAGAAGAAGCTGGAAGCCTGCGGCAGAGGCTGGTACGACGAGCCCTCCGTGCCGTGGGTCCATCCGCACAACAGCGACTCAAGCCAACCGAGAGACCCCTTCTTCCTGGTCTACGGAGCCGAAGCGGTCCTCCCTCACGAGGTCAAGCGTCGATCCGCGCGGGTCCTGGCGTTTGATGAAACGCAGCAGGACGCCATGCGGGGGACGGCTCTTGTGCTGGGGGAGGAGCGCCGTCGGGAAGCTGCTCATGAAAGCGGCAAGGTACCAGCAGCACTCCGCGATACCACCGCCGCAACATCCGCCCTGTAACTCTCGAGGTAGGAGACCTCGGTTCGACGGGTCCTCTCTAGGGAGGGACTGCATAAGCTCTCTCCCATGTGGGAGGGCCCATTCAAGGTTGTTCATGTTTCCTGTGCTGGCCCGCGCGCTTGGAGACGCAAGAGGGAGTACCTATACAAAACGCGTGGAACATCCAGCACCTCCGGAGGTTCTACCCCTAAAAGGCCCAGAGCCTGCGAAGAAGGCGAATGCCTGTGAAGTGCATCTTTTTGGAAAAGGCCCAGAGCCTGTGAAGAAGGCGAATGCCTGTGAAGTGCATCTTTTTGGAAAAGGCCCGGAGCCTGTGAAGAAGGCGAATGCCTGTGAAGTGCATCTTTTTGGAAAAGGCCCAGAGCCTGTGAAGAAGGTGAATGCCTGTGAAGTGCATCTTTTTGGAAAAGGCCCAGAGCCTGTGAAGAAGGCGAATGACTGTGAAGTTCATCCTTTTGGAAAGGGCCCGGTGCCTGTGAAGAAGGCGAATGCCTGTGAAGCTCACCTCTTGGGAAAGGCCCAGAGCCTGTGAAGAGGGCGAACGCCCATGAAGCTTGCTTACGAGAGGAAAGGCCCGAGCCTGTGAAGAAGGCCCAAGGCCTATGAAGCTCGCCGCCTGCGACACTCTCACGTAACAATGAGTGGGGTTGTACACGCCTGCAGTCTCAGGGTGCCGGCCTCAGCCCCGGGGCTCCCTCCCACGCCCAAAGAGCAGCACTTAGCTCACCGGTGAGAAGACGCCCAAGACTAGACTAGGTGTCGGACGCGCTTTTCCATTTGCTTTCTGCAGTTGACCGGTTATTCCCATTTGAAGTTTTTATCAAACTATCGCCTGCTTTGGTCAAGTGGTCCTTCGATCTTTTTTCGCCTCCCGCCTCGGTTTTGGCGCTGAGGGCTCATGAGGCGAAGCCTCGGAGCCCCCGCGGTGTTCCTACCCTTATCGCCAAGTTTCACGGCCCTGTCCACGGCCGAGCACCCTCCGACCATGCCTCACGGGCAGCACAACGCGAACACGGGTTGGGTCGGCCGCCCACGCTGCCACGATCGGGTTCGCTATAATGAGCGCACGCGAAGGGAACAGAACAAGATAACAAAAGCAGACATTAATTAACGGCGTTGTTTTAAACACGCCTTCATCGGGCCAACATTGTTCCTTTTACGCAGGAGAAAAGGAAAGAAAAGGACAAAAGCAGGTGAAGCACGCCTGCGCCGGCTCTCTTGGGAGGCCCGAGCCGCCTCGAGCTCACCGGACTCCATCTCGCTTCACCAGTATGCAGACGAGCGGACCTGCTGCCACCCCCAAGCAGCGCGGCGGCATGGGGCTGGCTGCGCCGCTGCCGGAAGAATCGCCACCCAAAGAAGAGCTGGTGAAGCTTGGGAGTCGCGGCATCGCCACCGCCTGCTGCCCCCTCCGCCCACAGCCGCCCTCTCCGCCAGCCGGGCTGAGTCTCGGCCGCGGTCGCCGCCCTCGTGGCAGCACCTCAAGCGGCCGTTTTCCCAACACCCTCACGAGAGGGTGGCGCCACCATCATACTTGAAGTGCAGGGAGCACCGCGCGAGACCACGCGACGCGCTGAACGCCTGCCACCAAGGGCCAGAACAAGTTCCCGCAGCAGAGACCTCCAGAGAAGCCCATGAAGCCCGGCCGCAACAGCCGCCCGCCTGGAGCCGAGGCCACTCAGGCGCCCATCCGGGAGCTCACCCAGAGGAAGCACGGAGCTGAAGCCGGATGTCGAACGGCTCTCTACCTCACCAAGAACTCCGGCAGCCAGCAGCAGTGGAGGCGCGGCCTCGGGGACGAGCGGCCGGGCACGCCCAACCATGGCCAGCCGCTGTCGCCATGTTGAGAGCCTCCTCACGATCATGGGAGACCGCCAGGAGGCCACGGATGCTTGCGAGGGAGACTCGACCACGCTTAGGCGGAGGAGAGGAAGATTCGACCTGGCGGCCCTTCCCTTCTCTCGCAGCCGAGAACTTCCTTGGTGGAGCCATGGAGAAGAAGGATAAACAAGAAAGGATGGACTGAAGGGCGCGCTACCGTCTGGCATTTATAGCCGGTGAAGGCCAACCGTCGGCCTCCACGATCACCACCATCATGCCCAACTCGCATGCAAGGACCAACCGAATCCGGACGGTTACCAAGGCTGTGGGGAATGCAGAGCGCCACGTCCAATCAACCGCCATGCGGCGCCTAAGGCCACAGCTGTTAGGGCTCACAACGCCGCAGACTTTCCCTTTCGCCTCTCTCGCGACGCCAAGTCCCGGCTGCCGTGGGCCCGGGCTATTGCGGGCGCTTCCGGGAACGGGGTCCCCAGACTTGCTCGCTCGCGGGCGTGGTTTCAAAGGAGGCCCAGATGGCCCATCTTCATCAATACAAGCTCGAGACCTCGCGAGGGGCTGGCTCACGGGGCGGACGCACCAAGAGCTTCCTCAGCACGGCCTCGCCAGCTGGCTCACGAGGAGGCGGAGAGTTCAAGGCGGGTACTCGCGAGGTGCCCGTGGACGAAGGCATGATGACCAAGGGCGCCAGGCCGGCACCAGCCCGCAGCGCCCTCCTTTCCTCTTTGGTGCAAAGGGGGCAAGCGCAGGCAAGGGCATCAAGCAAAGGCATCCGTTTCGGTGCAACAAGACCAAGACCAGCCCCAACGGCTGGAATGCAGTCATCGTGGAGCCCAAGCAAAGGCTATCACCAGAGCCTTTGGCAAAGCGGACCAACTTTAGTCAGATAAGTGTACCCGTGTTCCCTTCAAATGGCCAATTGTTGGCGTCCTTCCCGCTCAATATTTGGGAAGAGGCCCAGGGCCTTCGCCTATAAATAGGGGTAGCCACACTCAGAGAGGAAGGGGGAAGGAAGAGGGGACAAAGGACGATCGGATCGAGCATTCGGAATCCAGAGAGAGAGAGAGAAACCCGTTCCTCAAGCTAGAGCGGCGGGGCACCACTTAGCAGTTCATCACACCCACCAAGAACAGACCCTCGCGAGGCTGTTCTTCCCTGTACTGTTCTTCATCAGCCCTAGAGGCAATCCACACACCACAAACTAGTGTATGGTATTACACCACAACGGTGGCCCGAACTAGTATAAATCTTGCATCTCTTGTGTTGTTCTTGTTAGTAGTTTAGGTCCCTGCGATTCGGCTAGGTACGAGACGGTGGAGGGTTGGATCTCCGCGCGCACCCCAGAGTTCGAACCTTAAGGGTCTGCCGGAACCCGTGATCCGACAGGGACTCCCTCAGTAGCCCCTGAACCAGGCTTCAATGACGACGAGTCCGACGCGCATATTGTCTTCGGCATTGCAAGGCGGTTCCTCCTCCGAATACTTCATATAAGGTTTTGAACACAAGGATATTTCCGGCTCTGCAAAACAAGTTCCACATACAACCGTAGAGAGAATAAATTTTGCACAGATCTGCGGATGTATTCCGCGGCGTGACATCACACCACGGCCAAGCTTTTATTCGAATAGTTTTACCGTCCCGCCTCAACCAAGCGCTTAGCGAGGCGGTTTCTTGGCACGCCTTATCAAAGCGGAGATCGTGCCCCTTATTCCGGGATTCCCATCAATACGGACGTAGGTAACCCATCCGCGCCATTGATTATGGCGCTTTGGGAGATAAGCGAAGTTTTACCAGTCTGGCGGGGACGATAACTTCGTCCGTCCATATAAGGATAAGGATCCACCTTTTCACCCACGCCTTCTTCCTCCTTTGCTCATCCATTTCCGCCAAGACTCGAGCTCCAGCCGCCTAAGTCCGCACATCCCACCTCAACCTTCTCCAACTATGTCCGGAGCGGAGGCAGGTGGATGGCCTCCTCCGCCACGGAGGGGCACATCGAATGCTGCGGAGGCCGGATACTTGTCCAAAGAACATCGCAGCACCGGCACCCGACGAGGGGCAGCTCATTCCAACCCCTGTGCCCCATGAGAGGGTGGTGTTTCTCCCCACTTCCTCCGCGGACTAGGTTTTCCACTTCACCCATTTGTCCGGGGCTCATGTTATACTACGGCCTGGACTTCCACGATCCGCCCCGAATTTCGCCCTCAACATCTCGGCGTTCATCGTCAGTAGTGCGAGGCCTTCCTTCAGATCCAGCCCCACTTCGCTTATGGCTGAAGATCTTCAATGTCAGCCAAGGTAGTGGGCGGCCGCTAAGCGGAGTGCGGAGGCGCCATGGTTGGCAAGATGGCCAAAGTCCTATGGCTCGAGGGCTCCTTTGTGGAGACCATAAAGGGGTGGCAATCGGGTGGTTCTACATCACCGAGCCAGCGATTTCAATGGGCGGCGCCCCGAATTTCGATCCGGCTTACCCACACGGCTCACATCATGGAAAGAGACAGTTCGACGTGGTGGGATTCTGGACGAGCTGTCCAGACTCCAAACTCTGCGTCCAAACCCCGGTGGACAAGAATCTCGTGCTTGTCAACGTTATCCAAGTGATTCTCATCCGCCGGATTCTCCCATGCCAACAACGGGCCTTCAAATTGTGGGAGTTCGATCCGCACAACACCCAACTCGAAAAGGCTCTTCGACACTGCGCACGAAGATGCCCGGAAGGTGCTGTTCAAGGGCGCCGAGGTTCTACATCCGCCATCGAAGATTGCGGATTCAGCTCGCAGCGCCAAGCCAGCGAGGTGTTATTTTACCCTTTATGGGGCTCTTGTTTTTCATAGATTGACTCTATGTGGATCTAAAACTCCCTAACCTTTTGACAGACTGGTTGAAGACGTCCGGACAAAGTTAACTGTCCGCCCTTTGCCGTAAGACCCAACGGACGCCTGATTGACGGGTTGTTGGCTCCGCACCTCACGTGGTGCCGGAGAAGAAGGCCAAGAAGGAGGCCACGGAACTCGGCGGAGCTTTCGGCGCCAGTGCCGCCGGACTCATCGCCCGACAACCTCGAGGCGGAATCCTCCTCCGAGGAAGAGGAGGAGGAAGAAAAGAGCCTCTCCAATGGGAGAGAAGAAAGGAAGGCCGCCTAACCGGGAGGCCGGAGGGTCCAAGAAGGAAGGACCTTCCTCCGGACTTCTCCGCCAACGCCGACAACGACAAGGAGGAGGGCCAACAAGGGCCAAGCCTCGCGAGATCGTAAGTGTCCGGATACCCATGGCTTTTTTTTCATTGCATAGTGTTCTCTAATGTCGAACAATCATGCAGCCCGCCTAAGGGCGAGCCTTCGCCGCTTCGCCGAGCGGGTCCCCAATTCGCCGGAAGTGGAGAGTACTTCACTTTCGCCTCCTCACCTCACGCCATGCACGACACGAGGTGGGGCCCCGAGGGGGCCTGGTCAAGAGGAGGTGGCGAGGAGGCACCGCAAGGCAGCCTCCCGGACTCCACGCGAGGGGAGCGAGACCCCAGGCTCTAAGCCCGACCCTTGTCCGGACTCCATACCGAACCTTCAGCGGTTCCAAGTCCGCAAGCGGTCCCTTCAGAGAAGGGTAAGACGCCGGTGTCCTCCGCCCAACCGGAGGCACCGGATAGCATCGAGGCGCTTAACAGCCCCATCGAGGAGGAGCACCGCACTGCATGAGTGTGGTGATCCGAAAGTTCAGTCCGCCAAGAGCGGGCTGGATCAAGCCTGCACTCAACCTTCTAACAGGCTTTGAGGTAAGTTTAGAATATATAAAAATATTACCGCATAGACAGTAGCCCCTGATGCTTAGTTCAGTGTTCGGAAAGAAAAGCCGGACTAAGGATCTAAAAAAGATATACACAGGAGTCTAACATAAGTATGTCAATATGGGAATGCAGGCTGCGCTGTTGACCTCTGCCGCCCTGACTGCGGAGGTCAATGCATTGAAGCAGAGCCTTGAGCGGTCCGAGAACGATCTCGACCTTGCCAAGAAGCAGCTCGAGGACAAGGAAGGTAAGTAATACCTTATTAAAGAAATACCTTATAGAAAGGATTTGGTTGCAAAAGATAACAGGAATAACATGGGTACTGCAGGGGCCACGAGCGAGGTGGCGACCCTGTAGGAGGCGTGTGTCCATGTCGAAACAAAGCGGTTATGGAGTGCACCGAGCGAGAGAAGGGGAGGCGAGCTGGGCGGAGGTACGGCAAGAGCTCCAGTGCTCGTGGAAAAACACGAGGGTTTGGAGCGTGACTCAAGACCCGAGAGTCCGAGCTTGCCTCGCTCTTGAGAGTGCCAAAGCTGCTAAGGCCGAGGCCCAAAAAGCCCTCCAGTGAGATTGAGGCAATAAAGAAGATCGCAAGCGAGTAAGGCATTCTTTATGCAGAGCAAGAATGTAAAAGTCAATTATCTAGTACTTACCCGAATCCGAGCTCTCCAGAGCGTCGCAGATCTGCCTCAGAGGTAATGCGATGCTGCCGCTTCTACCAAGGCCAAGGAGGGGAGCTCGACGGAGAAGATGTTCGGTCTCAGTATGCTGAGGCCGACCGTCCGGTGCCCCTGAGCGACCAGCTGAAGCAGCTGGTCGAGCTCCACAAGGTCGCCGAACAGGCCATGAAGGGCCTCATAGTTCGGCTGTGGCCATTGGAAGCCATGCCTGGGAGCTAATTCGGGTTAGTGCAGCGGCTGGTGGACGCCTGTCCATGGATTGAAGTCATCAAGCGCTCCATTTGCATTGAAGGTGCCCGTCAGGCCTGTCACGCCCAATATGCGACCCTATCCAAAAGGAACTCGAAGGTCCCACCAAGGATAGACCCGCATATTGAAACGCTTTTGCAACGTGGATATCATTACATCAACATTACATAATATATGGGAATACATCCAATACATACAATGTCACATGAATACAACAATACAACATACAAGATCAACATCCGACTACGGATGAAACATAAACAGTAAACTCAAACGACATCCACCTCGCTAGCCCAGTGCTGCCGACCGGAACCTATCCCCGATCGAAGAAGAAGCGTAAGAAGAACTCCAAACAAGCAAACATCGCTCTCGCGTCATGATCATCGCAAACCTGTACCGCAACTGGTGGTGTAGTAATCTGTGAGCCACGAGGACTCAAAGAATCCCATTACCATGGGTATCAAGACTAGCAAAGCTTAATGGGTAAGGAAGGAGTAAAGTGGTGAGGTTGCAGCAGCGGCTAAGCATATATGGTGGCTAACATACGCAAATGAGAGCGAGAAGAGAAACAAAGGAACGGTCGTCAACTAGTAATGATCAAGAAGTGATCCTGAACCCCTACTTACGTCAGACATAACCCAAGAACCGTGTTCTCCTCTCGATCAACCCCAAAAAGAGACACTCACGGTTGCGCACACGGTTGGTGTATTTTAGAAGAGTTTGCTTCAAGTTTACTACAACCGGATATTAACAAATTCCCATCTGCCACATAACCGCGGACACGGCTCTCGAAAGTTTATACCCGTAGGGTGTCCCAACTTAGCCCATGATAAGCTCTCGCGATCAACGAAGGATATTCTTCTCCCGGAAGACCCGATCAGTCTCGGAATCCCGCTACAAGACATTTCGACAAAGAATAAAACAAGACCAGCAAAGCCGCCGATGCGCCGACAATCCCGATAGGAGCTGCACATATCTCGCTCTCGTGGCAACACCGATGAGACAGGCTACGAGTAAAACCAAGCCTCGAGTTTCCCGTGGTGGCCCTTTGCAAGAGGCTTTTGGGTTCGAACCAGCACTTAGAGAAGCACCGCCCGGGGCTAAATAAAGATGACCCTTGGGCTCCGGAAACCCAAGGGAAAAAGGGCTGGGTGAGGCAAATGGTAAAACCAATGTTGGGCCTTATTGAGGAGTCTTATTCAAAGCGCATCGTCAAGGGGGTCCCATAAATCACCCGACCGCGTTAGGGACGCAAAATCCGGGAACATAATACCGATATGACGGAAACTAGGCGGCAAGAATGGAACAAAACACCAGGCATAAGGCCGAGCCTTCCACCCTTTACCAAGTATATAGATGCATTAATTAAATAAGATATATTGTGATATCCCAACAAGTAAACATGTTCCAACAAGGAACAACATCTCCATGTTCCAACAAGGAACAAACTTCATCTTCACCTGCAACTAACAACGCTATAAGAGGGGCTGAGCAAAGCGGTAACATAGCCAAACAACGGTTTGCTAGGAAGGGTGCAAAAGGTTAGGGGTTCATGGCAATTTGGGATGGCTTGATAAACAGGTAATAGGTAGCGCAGCATAGCGATAGAACGAAGCAACTAGCATAGCAATGATAGTAGTGAGATCCAGGGTAGCGGTCATCTTGCCTGAAATCCCGCTAGGAAGAAGAACGAGTCCATGAAGAAGATGAAGCCACGAAGACGAACCAAGCGTAGACGAACGAATCCTCACGATCGCAACGAAACGGGAACTAACAAGAAGAAGCACACAACATAGTAAACACACCACACATAGACAAGACATGATGCACAACAAGCATGATGCATGACAAATCTAGATGAGGCTACTCATGGAAAGAGATGATGCAAACAAGAGCAGCACATCAAAGCAAGTTTAAATGAGGCCGGAAACAACATATAACAATTCCGGTAAGTCCTCATATGCAAATTTCGAAATTGGTCCAATAAACCTTATGTTCAAGTTGTTAAACAGCAAGTTAAGATGCACCACGATGATCTACACGAAATTCTAGTCAAGTTACATATAAAGTTCATTAGATTCGGAGCTACGGCCTAGAAGATATGAGCAAAACAAGTTAAACATGGCATTGATGCAAAATGCATTCAAACATCAAACAAACACCTCAAAACAAGGATGCAACATGATAATATGAAACTACATGCAAAATCAAGCAAGTTTCATATAGAGCACACTCAAAACGGAGCAACAGTTCAACACATACACCCTATACGAGTTTAAAGGACAAGCTATCCAAAACAGCAACTAGGCATATTGCAAGCATCAAAACAACATGCTACAGAATCTCAACATGATAACAAAAGGCAGGGGCATGATGTACAGGTAAAGCATTACAAAACATGAACACTGAGCTATCTCCAGAAATCACTATAACATGCTCAAAATGACATGGCAAGATTGCAAATAATAACAGTTCAGACTTATCAGGAAATAACATCAGGTTGCAATGTTTAGAGCTATCAAACAACATGTTACAGCAACTTATCATGGAAAACAAAGGCATGGCATGAATCTACTAATCTCATAGAGCAAATGTCCCTTACTGAGAATAAGCCAAAAGGGATCAGAAGATATGATGGCACCCATGTAAACATGGCAAGTTATATTACAGATTCATACATGGCAGGAACAACAATAAGTAGGCATGTTGGTGAGCTTGAACCACTCACCACAGAGCAATACATGGCATGGCAAGGCAACTCACAGTAAGAAGACATGGCATAGAAGCTATACATGGCAAGAACAACATCATAGCATACACGGATCAACTATAACAACCTTGGCAAAATTGAATAACATGTAAACAACCTGCCAGGAAACATTTTATAGCAAAAGTAGAGCTCGATTGACTCAAGCTATGGCACTCCATAATTGCAAACAAGGGCATGGATGGATAGATAATAACCATATGTTCAAAACATCCTTACTTAAGTATCTCAAAATAAGCATGGAACTCTCAGAGCATCAAGTTAACATGGCATAAAAATATCAAGCAGCAATAGGGCTGAAATCAGCAACATCATGAAGCCTAGTTTGCATGCTTGTGCTAGTCACCACAGAGATCACAAAAATGAAGGAAATATGCCCTAGAGGCAATAATAAAGTTATTATTTATTTCCTTATATCATGATAAATGTTTATTATTCATGCTAGAATTGTATTAACCGGAAACATAATACATGTGTGAATATATAGAAAAACAAGATGTCACTAGTATGCCTCTATTTGACTAGCTTGTTAATCAAAGATGGTTATGTTTCCTAACCATGAACAAGGAGTTGTTATTTGATTAACAAGGTCACATCATTAGTTGAATGATCTGATTGACATGACCCATTCAGTTAGCTTAACACTTGATCGCTTAGTATGTTAATGCTTTCTTCATGACCCATACATGTTCCTATAACTATGAGATTATGCAACTCCGCTTACGGAGGAACACTTTGGTACTACCAAACGTCACAACGAATCGGGTGATTATAAAGGAGTACTACAGTGTCTCCAAAGGTACTTGTTGGGTTGGCGATTTCGAGATTAGGTTTTGTCATCCGATTGCTCGGAGAGGTATCTCCGGCCTTCTCGGTAATGCACATCACTTAAGCCTTGCAAGCATTACAACTAATGAGTTAGTTGTGAGATGATGTATTACGAACGAGTAAAGAGACTTACCGGTAACGAGATTGAACTAGGTATTGATACCGACGATCGAATCTCGGGTAAGTAACATACCGATGACAAAGGAACAACGATGTCGTTATGCGGTTTGACCGATAAAGATCTTCGAGAATATGTAGGAACCAATATGGGCATCCAGGTTCCGCTATTGGTTATTGACCGAGAATGGTTCTAGGTCATGTCTACATAGTTCTCGAACCCGTAGGGTCCGCACGCTTAACGCTTCGATGATGCTTCATTATGAGTTTATAAGTATTGATGCACCGAAGTTTGTTCGGAGTCCCGGATGTGATCACGGACATGACGAGGAGTCTCGAAATGGTCGAGACATAAAGATTGATATATTGGAAGCCTAAGTTTGGACTTCGGAATGGTTCCGAGTGAAAACAGGATGTTACCGGAACACCGGGGGGTTACCGGAACCCCCCGGGGGGTATATGGGCCTTCATGGGCCTCAAGGAGAAGGAGAAGGGCCGCCAAGGGGGCTGCAGCCCCCTCCCCTTCCAGTCCGAATAGGACAAGGAGAGGGGGGGCGGCGCCCCTTCCCTCTTTCCCCCTCCCCAATCCTACTCCAACTAGGAGGGGGGAGTCCTACTCCCGGTGGGAGTAGGACTCCTCCTTGGTGCGCCTCCCCTTGGGCCGGCCACCTCCCCCTTGTCTCCTTTATATACGGGGGCAGGGGGCACCCCATGACACACAAGTTGATCTACGGATCTTTCCTTAGCCGTGTGCGGTGCCCCCTTCCACCATATTCCACTTCGGTCATATCGTCACGGAGCTTAGGCGAAGCCCTGCGCCGGAGAAGTCATCTCGTCGCGGAGCTTAGGCGAAGCCCTGCGTGGACGGACACTCTTCCCTCTCGTTGCTATGCCATCACCATGGTCTTGCGTGATCGTAGGAAATTTTTTGAAATTACTACGTTCCCCAACAGTGGCATCCGAGCCTGGTTTTATGCGTTGATGTCATGTGCACGAGTAGAACACAAGTGAGTTGTGGACGATACAAGTCATACTGCCTACCAGCATGTCATACTTTGGTTCAGCGGTATTGTGAGATGAAGCGGCCGGACCGACATTACGCCAGACGCTTACGCGAGACTGGTTTCACCGCCCGAGCACTCGTTGCTTAAAGGTGACCGGCGGGTGTCTGCTCTCTCACTTTAGTTGAATCGAGTGTACGCCCGGTCCTTGAGAAGGTTAAACGGAGTCTATTTGACGAAGTATCGCTGTGGTTTTGATGCGTAGGTAAGAACGGTTCTTGCTCAGCCCGTAGCAGCCACGTAAAACTTGCAACAACAAAGTAGAGGACGCCTAACTTGTTTTTGCAGGGCATGTTGTGATGTGATATGGTCAAGACGTGATGCTATATTTTATTGTATGAGATGATCATGTTTTGTAACCGAGTTATCGGCAATCGGCAGGAGCCATATGGTTGTCGCTTATTGTATGAAATGCAACGCCATGTAATTGCTTTACTTTATCACTAAGGAGTAGCGATAGTCGAGAAGCAATAGTTGGCGAGACGACAACGATGCTACGATGGAGATCAAGGTGTCGCTACCGGTGACGATGGTGATCATGACGGTGCTTGGCGATGGAGATCACAAGCACAAGATGATGATGACCATATCATATCACTTATATTGATTGCATGTGATGTTTATCCTTTATGCATCTTATCTTGCTTTGATTGACGGTAGCATTATAAGATGATCTCTCACTAAAATTATCAAGAAGTGTTCTCCCGAGTATGCACCGCTATGAAAGTTCTTCGTCTTTGAGACACCACGTGATGATCGGGTGTGATAGGCTCTACGCTCAAATACAACGGGTGCAAAACAGTTGCGCACGCGAATACTCAAAGTTAAACTTGACGAGCCTAGCATATAACAGATATGGCCTCGAACACGAGACCGAAGGTCGAGCGTGAATCATATAGTAGATATGATCAACATAGTGATGTTCACCATTGAAACTACTCCATCTCACGTGATGATCGGACATGGTTTAGTTGATTTGGATCACGAATCACTTAGATGACTAGAGAGATGTCTGCCTAAGTGGGAGGTTTTTAATATGATTAATTAAACTTAAATTTATCATGAACTTAGTACCGATAGTATTTTGCTTGTCTATGTTTATCGTAGATAGATGGCTCGTGCTGTTGTTCCGTTGAATTTTAATGCGTTCCTTGAGAAAGCAAAGTTGAAAGATGATGGTAGCAATTACACGGACTGGGTCCGAATTTGAGGATTATCCTCATTGCTGCACGTAAAAATTACGCCCGGAAGCACCGCTGGGTGACAGGCCTGCTGCAGATGCCGAGCCGAAGTTGTGAACGCTCGGCAAAGCAGAGCTGATGACTACTCTATAGTTCAGGTGCCATGCTTTACGGCTTAGAACCGGGTCTTCAACGACGCTTTTGAACGTCATGGAGCATATGAGATGTTCCAGGAGTTGAAGTTAATATTTCAAGCAAATGCCCGGATTGAGAGATATGAAGTCTCCAATAAGTTCTATAGCTGCAAGATGGAGGAGAATAGTTCACAAGGAGCACATACTCAAAATGTCCGGGTATAACAATCACTTAATTCAGCTGGGAGTTAATCTTCCGGATGATAGTGTCATTGATGAATTCTCCAATCACGCCACCAAGCTACAAGAGCTTCGTGATGAACTATAATATGCAAGGGATGACTAAGACAATTCTGAGCTCTTCGCAATGCTAAAAGCTGCGGAGGTAGAAATCAAGAAAGAGCATCAAGTGTTGATGGTCAACAAGACCACTAGTTTCAAGAAAAGGGCAAAGGGAAGAAGAAGGAAACTTCAAAAGAACAGCAAGAAAGTTGCTGATCAAGAGAAGAAACCCAAGTCTGGACCTAAGCCTGAAACCGAGAGTGTTTTACCGCAAGCAAACCGGACATCGGAAGCGGAACTGCCCCAAGTATTTGGCGGATAAAAGGATGGCAAGGTGAACAAAGGTATATATGATATACATGTTATTGATGTGTACCTTACTAATACTCGCAGAGTACTGGTATTTGATACTGGTTCATTGCTAATATTTGCAACTCAAACAGAACTACGGATTGCGAAGATTGGCTAAGGACGAGGTGACGATCTTGCGTTGAAATGGTTCCAAAGTCGATGTGATCGCTGTCGGCACGCTACCTCTACATCTACCTTCGGATTAGTTTTAGACCTAAATAATTGTTATTTGGTGCCGCGTTGAGCATGAACATTATATCTGGATCTTGTTTATTGCGAGACGGTTATTCATTTAAATCGAGAATAATGGTTGTTCTATTTATATGAGTAATATCTTTTATGGTCATGCACCCTTGAAGAATGGTCTATTCTTGTTGAATCTCGACAGAGTGATACACATATTCATAATGTTGAAGCCAAAAGATGCAGAGTTGATAATGATAGTGCAACTTATTTGTGGCACTTGCCGTTTAGGTCATATCGGTGTAAAACGCATGAAGAAACTCCATACCGATGGGCTTCGAATCACTTGATTATGAATCACTTGGTACTTGCGAACCGTGCCTCATGGGCAAGATGACCAAAACGCCGCTTCTCCGGAACTATGGAGCGAGCAACTGATTTGTTGGAAATCATACATACCGATGTTTGTGGTCCAATGAATGTTGAGGCACGCAAGGGTATCGTTATTTTCTCACCTTCACAGATGATTTGAGCAGATATGGGTATATCTACTTAATGAAACACAAATCTGAAACATTTGAAAAGTTCAAAGAATTTCAGAGTGAAGTGGAAAATCATCGTAACAAGAAAATAAAGTTTCTATGATCTGATCGTGGAGGAGAATATTTGAGTTACGAGTTTGGTTTACATTTGAAACAATGTGGAATAGTTTCAGAACTCACGCCACCCGAACACCACGAGAAATGGTGTGTCCGAACGTCAGAATCGTACTTTATTGGATATGGTGCGATCTATGATGTCTATTTCGATTTACCGCTATCGCTTTGGGGTTATGCTTTAGAGACGGCCGCATTCACGTTGAATAGGACACCGTCAAAATCCGCTGAGACGACGCCTTATGAACTGTGGTTTGGCAAGAAACCAAAGTTGTCGTTTCTTAAAGTTTGGGGCTGCGATGCTTATGTAAAGAAACTTCAACCAGATAAGCTCGAACCCAAATCGGAAAATGTGTCTTCATAGGATACCCAAAGGAGATGTTGGGTACACCTTCTATCACAGATCTGAAGGCAAGATTTTCGTTGCTAATTCGGATCCTTTCTAGAGAAGGAGTTTCTCTCGAAAGAAGTGAGTGGGAGGAAAGTAGAACTTGATGAGATAATCAGATCTACTCCCTTATTGGAAAGTAGTTCATCACAAGAAATGGTTCTGTGACAACTACACCAATTAGTGAAGAAACTAATGATGATGATCATGAAGCTTCAGATCAAGTTACTATGAACCTCGAGGTCAACCAGAGTAAAATACGCACCAGAGTGGTACGGTAATCCTATTCGGAAGTCATGTTACTTGACCATGGCGAACCTACGAACTATGAAGAAGCGATGGTGAGCCCAGATTCGCAAAATGGCTAGAAGCCATGAAATCTGAGATGGGATCCATGTATGAGAACAAAGTATGGACTTTGGTTGACTTGCCCGATGATCGGCAAGCCATTGAAAATAAATGGATCTTTAAGAAGAAGACCGACGCCGATGGTAATGTAATCTGTCTACAAAGCTCGACTTGTTGCAAAAGGTTTTCGACAAGTTCAAGGGGTTGACTACGATGAGACTTTCTCACCAGAAGCGATGCTTAAGTCTGTCCGAATCATGTTAGCAATTGCCGCATTTTATGATTATGAAATTTGGCAAATGGATGTAAAACCGCATTCTTGAATGGATTTCTAGAAGAAGAGTTGTATATGATGCAACCAGAAGGTTTTGTCGATCCAAAGGGTGCTAACAAAGTGTGCAAGCTCCAACGATCAATTTATGGTCCAGTGCAAGCCTCTCGAGTTGGAATAAACGCTTTGATAGTGTGATCAAAGCATATGGGTTTGTACAGACTTTTGGAGAAGCTCAGATTTACAAGAAAGTGAGTGGGAGCTCTATAGCATTTCTATATTATATGTGGACGACATATTATTGATTGGAAATGATATAGAATTTCTGGATAGCATAAAAGGATACTTGAATAAAAGTTTTCAATGAAAGACCTCGGTGAAGCTGCTTACATATTGGGCATCAAGATCTATAGAGATAGATCAAGACGCTTAATTGACTTTCACAAAGCACATACCTTGATAAAGTTTTGAAAAGTTCAAAATGGATCGTGCAAAGAAAGGTTTTTACCTGTTTTGCAAGGTGTAAGATTGAGTCGACTCAATGCCCGACCACAATGAGAAGATAGAGAGAAATGAAAGATGTTCCTATGCTTCAGCCATAGGCTCTATCATGTATGCAATGCTGTGTACCAGACCGACGATGCTTAGCTGTAAGCTTGGCAGAAGGTACCAAAGTAATCCAGAGTGGATCATCGGACAGCGGTCAAGAACATCCCGAAATACACGAAAAGGACTAAGGATATGTTTCTCATATATGGAGGTGACAAAGAGCTAGTCGTAAATGGTTACGCCGATGTAAGCTTTGACACTAATCCGGACGATTCTAAATCGCAAACCGGATACGTGTTTTTATTAAACGGTGGAGCTGTCAGTTGGTGCAGTTCTAAACAAAGCGTCGTGGCGGGATCTACATGTGAAGCGGAGTACATAGCTGCTTCGGAAGCAGCGAATGAAGGAGTCTGGATGAAAGAGTTCATTTCCGATCTAGGTGTCATACCTAGTGCATCGGGACCGATGAAGATCTTCTGTGACAATACTGGTGCAATTGCCTTGGCAAAGGAATCCAGATTTCACAAGAGGACCAAGCACATCAAGAGACGCTTCAATTCCATTCGGGACCAAGTCCAAGTGGGAGACATAGAGATTTGCAAAATACATACGGATCTGAATGTTGCGACCCGCTGACTAAGCCTCTTCCACGAGCAAAACATGATCAGCACCAAGACTCCATGGGTGTGAGGATCATTACTTTGTAATCTAGATTATTGACTCTAGTGCAAGTGGGAGATCAAGGAAATATGCCCTAGAGGCAATAATAAAGTTATTATTTATTTCCTTATATCATGATAAATGTTTATTATTCATGCTAGAATTGTATTAACCGGAAACATAATACATGTGTGAATATATAGACAAACAAGATGTCACTAGTATGCCTCTATTTGACTAGCTTGTTAATCAAAGATGGTTATGTTTCCTAACCATGAACAAGGAGTTGTTATTTGATTAACAAGGTCACATCATTAGTTGAATGATCTGATTGACATGACCCATTCAGTTAGCTTAACACTTGATCGCTTAGTATGTTAATGCTTTCTTCATGACCCATACATGTTCCTATAACTATGAGATTATGCAACTCCGTTTACGGAGGAACACTTTGGTACTACCAAACGTCACAACGAATCGGGTGATTATAAAGGAGTACTACAGGTGTCTCCAAAGGTACTTGTTGGGTTGGCGATTTGAGATTAGGTTTTGTCACTCCGATTGTCGGAGAGGTATCTCCGTGCCTTCTCGGTAATGCACATCACTTAAGCCTTGCAAGCATTACAACTAATGAGTTAGTTGTGAGATTATGTATTACGGAACGAGTAAAGAGACTTACCGTAACGAGATTGAACTAGGTATTGATACCGACGATCGAATCTCGGGTAAGTAACATACCGATGACAAAGGAACAACGATGTCGTTATGCGGTTTGACCGATAAAGATCTTCAGAGAATATGTAGGAACCAATATGGGCATCCAGGTTCCGCTATTGGTTATTGACCGAGAATGGTTCTAGGTCATGTCTACATAGTTCTCGAACCCGTAGGGTCCGCACGCTTAACGCTTCGATGACAGCTCATTATGAGTTTATAAGTATTGATGCACCAAGTTTGTTCGAGTCCCGATGTGATCATGGACGTGACGAGGAGTCTCAAATGGTCGAGACATAAAGATTGATATATTGGAAGCCTAAGTTTGACTTCGGAATGGTTCCGAGTGAAAACAGGATGTTACCGAACACCGGGGTTACGGAACCCCGGGGGTATATGGGCCTTCATGGGCCTCAAGGGAGAAGGAGAAGGGCCGGCCAGGTGGGCTGCGCGCCCCTCCCCTTCCAGTCCGAATAGGACAAGGAGAGGGGGCGCGCCTTCCCTCTTTCCCTCCCCAATCCTACTCCAACTAGGAGGGGGAGTCCTACTCCTGGGAGTAGGACTCCTCCTTGCGCGCCTCCCCTTGGGCCGCCACCTCCCCTTGTCTCCTTTATATCACGGGGCAGGGGCACCCCATGACACACAAGTTGATCTACGGATCTTTCCTTAGCCGTGTGCGGTGCCCCTTCCACCATATTCCACTTCGGTCATATCGTCATGGAGCTTAGGCGAAGCCCTGCGCCGGAGAAGTCATATCGTCATGAGCTTAGGCGAAGCCCTGCGTCGGTGGAGCATCAACATCGCCACCACGCCGTCAGGTCGACGGAACTCATCCCCAACACTTTGCTGGATCGAGTCCGGGATCGCCATCGAGCTGAACGTGTGCGTAACTCGGAGGTGCCGTGACGCTCGGTGCTTGGATCGGTCGGATCGTGAAGACGCACGACTACATCAACCGCGTTGTTATAACGCTTCGCTTTCGGTCTCGAGGGTGCGTGGGCGGACACTCTTCCCTCTCGTTGCTATGCCATCACCATGGTCTTGCGTGATCGTAGGAAATTTTTTGAAATTACTACGTTCCCCAACAAAAAATACATGGTATACACCCTTGTAAAGATGGCATGGCATATTACAAAACACATGTAGGACTCAAGTTCATAGGGTGCACACATCAATCATGGAAAAAATAACAAAAGTGCATGTTCTGATAAGAATCTGAAACTAACATCACATAGCCCTCTTCTAACAGCATTTCGGGCATCAAGATGAGCTCAAATGTAAATGATGCAATGGGATGAAATGATTTACTCGTCGAGGCGAACAATTCGGTATGCTACAAGCCCGAAACGGAGTTACGGATGCAGAGTTATGATGCGATGAACATGCAACCAAATTACCGCCAGAAAAGGACTTAGGGGATTTCGGGGGAGAGGAAAGTCAACCGCGGGATTGGATCGGATCCGGGGCGGCACGGGAACCGAGGCAGGCGGCTCCGGTCACCGGCGACGAGGGAGATGGCCGGGGGAGGCGGAGGAGCTCGGTCGAGCGTGGAGGCGAGGCGGCGGCGCGCCGGCGCTGGTTGGCGGAGCGGGCGCCGCGATGGGCGGCGGTTTCAGCTGGCAGCAGGCAGCCGGCGGCAGCCGAGGAGCGGACGGCGGCGGCGGAGGGGCTGAGGTTCGCCGGCGCGGCGGAGGCGAGAGGCGGCGGGTCGGGCGGCGGCGGCGGCGGCGGCGTCGGCGCGGAGGCGCGCGGAGGCGGCAGGAGCGGCGCGAGGCGGCGGAGCCAGCGCGCGGCGGCGGATGGGCTCAAGGGCCCGTGATGGGCTCGCGCGCCGGGCGGCGGGGTGGCGGCGCGGACAGGTGGCGTGCCGTGATTCGTCCGGCGCGGCGGCTGGACGTGTCCGACGGCGGAGCGGACATGTTCGGCGCGCGGAGGTGGAAGAGACTAGGGTTAGGGGGATTTCATCCGCGAATTTCGGGGGGAGGGGCTTATTTATAGGTAGAGGGAGCTAGGAGAGTCCAAATGAGGTGCCGTTTTCACCCACACGATCGTGATCGAACGACCGATAGCATGGAGGGGGTTAGGATGGGTTTTGGACCACTTTGAAAGGGGTGTTGGGCTGCAAAGAGAAGGAGGCTTTACGGTTACTCGGTTAACCGTTGGAGTATCAAACGACCTCCAAATGGCACGAAACTTGACATGCGGTCTACCGGTGCTATACCAAGGCCGCTTGACAAACCTCGGTCCATTCCGAGACCGTTTAACACCTGCACACGAAAAGAGGTAAAAGGGGGCGCCGGGAGACATAGGAGCGCCGGATTGCAAAACGGACAACTGGGAAAATGCTCGGATGCATGAGACGAACATGTATGCAAATGCGATGCACATGACGACATGATATAAAATGCAGATGATGACATGGCGAAGTGCAACACGCAAGCACATGACATGGCAACGACGGCGAATAACTGGCAAACACCTGGCGCATCGAATCCGGGGCGTTACAAGGCCCTTGCCCGTGCTAAAGTGCACTGGGGCAAGCTGGATGCGGAGAAGCTTGTGACGGACGGGCCACCTAAGGGCAAGGATCATCGCAAGCCCGAAATGTACTATGAGGGCGTCCTAAAGGGTGCCGGCCGTATAGCGGATGAGTGCTCAAAAGATGTAATTTTTTAATAGACTCGCATTTGTTATCCTGTACGCTGAAAACTTGTTCATATGCGCTAAGCAACGCTTGTTAATTTAAAATATTACCTTCTGTGCGGCCGTTTATCAAATTTGAGAGATGGCAAGTCGTTGGCTTCAGCCCCCATGCCACGAGTGCTGGGGTGTTCGGGATAAACTTGAGCGCTCTTGTTCCCATTCTTGGGTCCATCGAGGGAGGCGCTCAACGCAACGAACAAGGGTACCGGACTTATAGTGATTGAACACTCTCACTTAGCCATAGAATTCTATAATTTTAAATTTCGGCGAAGCCCCTAGTATTCGGAAGACCGAGTTCGGGGCGCTATCCACGCCTTGGCCGGACAATGTCGACTCCTCGCTCTAAGCGGCATAAGTCTTTAGGGACCCAAAAAAACCTCTCGAACAGCGACCGGCTCTCGCCTTATCATGACGGTCAGTTTTAGCTTTCTCCACTGAGGTGCTCAACCCAGCTCAACCGGGGCACAATCGCAGTTGTTCTCCCAGCGCTACCTTAGCCGATAAACGAAATGTAAGGTACAAAAACATGGGAGCCGGGCAAACCCAACTATTGACCCAAGACATGATTCGGAGCCGATGCATATAATGCTATAAGTTCGGGGTGCCGCACTTGTGAAAGTGTTCGGACTTCTCACACCATGCTTTTGGGGTACTTAAGCCCCTGGTGTATTGGCCGTACCAAAGTGTACGGGTGCAACATGTCATGAAATGAACATATATATAGATGAAGAAAGGAGTGCAATAATAGGCAAAAGCTATGTATTGTTTATTCAAAAGAAACTGCAAATAAAAGCAGAACGATACAAATTGTGCGATAAGAAAGGTATGGGACTATTTAACATGTCCCCTCCAGGTAAGCTGCGGATGGTATGTAAAACAGGTATAATGCTTGTAGTAGAGAACACCGGACACTCGACGTAGCTTTCTTCCACGGCTGTTGCATCATGAGTTCGGCAATTCTAGTGCGGACAGGACTTCTGAAAACGGAGTCCCAAAGTAAAAAAAGAAAAAAAAAAAAGAATGACACAATCGGGGCCCACAGTGCGGTTGAGCCGCGTGCAGGCGTGTTGTGGTCGTGCCCTCCCCTTATGCCCATGGTATCTCTAGAGCGTAGTTATGTATGCGTAGTAATTGGCTTCGCAATTTCGCGAGGGCTGGGGTTGGGGCGGATTTCTGGCGCTGCTTGGATCGTGCCAGCGGTCTTGTTGTAGGTTACTCGGTAGCGCTTGACGGTGTCCGGACGCTTAGTGGCGGACTCGAGAATTGCTGTGAGATGCTGCTTTGCACCTCCGCCAGGGCCGCGCGCTCCTCCGTTCGGAGAGAGTGTTCGTGTTTCCATTGACCATGATTACTCCTTGAGGGCCTGGCATCTTGAGCTTGAGGTATGCGTGGTGCGGCACCGCATTGAACTTTGCAAATGCGGTTCGTCCAAGCGATCGCGTGATAGCCGCTGCGGAGCGGGACTATGTCGAAGATTAACTCTTCGCTCGGGTTATCCGGGATCCAAGACCACTTTGAGTGTAATTGAGCCTGTACAATTGGCCTCTACACCTGGTATGACGCCTTTAAAGGTCGTCTTTGTAGGTTTAATCCTTGAGGGTCTATGCCCATTTTGCACATCAGATCCTCGATAAAGCAGGTTCAGGCTGCTACCGCCGTCCATCGGGACTCGGTGAGGTGAAATCCGTCAATAATTGGGTCAAGAACCAATGCGCGAAACCGCCATGACGAATGCTAGTGGGTGGTCCTTCGATCGAAGGTGATCGGGCAGAAGACCATGGGTTGAACTTTGGGGCGATCGCTCCATCGCATATACGCCCCTTAGTGCACGCTTCCGCTCCCTTTTGGGTATGTGGGTTATGATATCATGTTCACCGTCCGCACTTGTGTGGGAAAGCCCTTCATCCTCTATTGTTCGGCGGCGGGGCTCTTCCTCGTCATCGCTATGCATCCCTTGTCATTGAGTTCGCACTTAGCTTGCTCGCTTGCTTGAACACCCAACAATCCCTGTTGGTGTGATTGGCTGGTTTTCGGGTGCCATGTATCCGCACAGCGATCGAGTATTCGGTCCAAGTTGGACGGGCCCTAGGTATTTCTTTTGAATGGCTTCTTCCGCGACCGGGTTTAGAGCCTCAATCCGCATTGATCGCCAGATCTTCACGTTATCGCCGTTAATCGGGCGCTTGTTCTTGCTTGCGACGCGACCGCCATTGCTGTCCTTGGTATCCGAACTACCGGTGTTTGGCCAAGTTGTTGCTTCGAGCTAGCCAGCTGTCCTCTCCCGCGCAAAAGCGGGTCATGAGTGTGGTGAGGGCTGCCATGGATTTCGCATTTCTGTCCTAGGTGCCGGCTAGCCACTCGTCGCGGATGTTGTGTTTGAAGGCTGCTAGCGCCTCGCATCCGCATAAATCGACGATCTGATTTTTCTTTGTTAGGAACCGCGTCCGTAATTGTCCGCCGATTCTTCCGGCTGTTGAATTATATGGTTAAGGTCATCGGCGCCGGTGGTCGCACATATGTGCCCCAGGAAGTTATCACGAATGCGGCTTCCGTGTCCTCCCAACAACCAATTAATTCTGCCGCAAGCTGTTAAGCCAATGCCGAGCTGGTCCTTTAAGCTTGAGTGGGAGGTATTTGATGGCGTGTAGATCATCACCGCGGGCCATGTGGATATGGAGGAGGTAGTCCTCGATCCAAACCGCAGGATCTGTGGTGCCATCGTATGATTCGATGTTTACGGTTTGAAACCCTCGGGATTTGATGATCCATCACTTCGTCCGTGAAGCACAAAGGGTGTGCGGCGCCTCGTGTTAGGCTATATCATGACGCAGCTCAAATGAGCTTTGTCTACTTTGTTCGGCCCGGCCAGAGTTGCTGTATCCGGCGTGACGGTTATCATCACGTGTCGTGGGGCGCCCACGCGATCCGTAGATCGATCTTGTTTGCCTTGCCTTGTCTTCCAATATGTTTCGCAGGTCCGGCGCGTTTCCCCGTGCCTTGGTCGAGCGGCGCCGTCGCGGCTTGAATGGAGGGTCTAGAGGCCTCTCATCGCTGCCACGGGTGGCGGGTCGGCCGCATCATGCGCTGGTGATGTAGGTTTGGGTGCTGCTTCCTCTAATTGGCGAGTAGCCTGCGTTTTGGTATCTCTTGAGGGGCCTTGAGTTCATACTCTTGGCTGCAAGGACTTCACCATCCGTCGCCTAGCAAGTCTTGGTCAGCTCTAAGCTGCTGCTGCTTTTCTTGATGCTGCTTGCCGTGGCCATAAGCCCGCGTTTGAAATGCTCCTGTTCGGCGGGATCCTCGTGCACGACAAATTGTCGTCGTCGAGGCTTGCCTCATCTTTGGAGGGGGCGATAATTATCGCCCTCTGCCTCTCTTTCTGCCGCCTTTGTCGGCGGTCTTGCTTCTCCTCCTCCTGCGCTGAGTCCCGCCGGAGGGGTCGTCTTCGCACTTGTCCGGTATTATTGTCTCCGTGCGTAATCACCGCTTTCTTGTGGTGGGATTTAGAACGGCGCCGCTGACGTCGGCGTTTGGGTTGTTTCTTGGAGGGGTCATCCTCCGCCGTTCCATCGCCCTTCCCATCTTTTGGGATGTCCACCATGTATATGTCATATGACGAGGTGGCATTCCATGCCCTCGTAGGCGCTGGTCTTGGTCGCCTCCGCATCATCGTCCCATACCGTTGATGTCTTCGGAGTCGAAGTCGAGCATGTCGGTTAAATCATCGACAGTGGCTACAAAGTGGGTGGTGGGTGGGCGTTGAATTTCTTCATCGTCCGCATCCCAACCTTCCTGACCGTAGTCCGGCCAGGGCTCTCCTGATAAAGAGAGAGACTTTAGTGAATTCAAGATGTCGCCAAAGGGCGAGTGCTGAAAGATGTCCGCGGCAGTGAACTCCATGACCGGTGCCCAATCGGATTCGATTGGCAGGGGCGCGGAGGGTTCGGAGTCCGGAGAGGAGTCCGGCACCTTGGAGTCACAGTCTTCGCAAAGGACAGGGATGGAGTTTGGCTCAATCGCCGTTGAGATCATAGCCCCCGAGGCGGTGTCCAACCACTCGTCCTCGATCGGGGGAGTCGGCTCCGAGCTAAGGGTCGGAGCGGACGCTGGTGCGGCCTCCAGGACACTGTTCGGCGGCAGAGCTAGATCGTGCCCATCGAGATAGTGCAGCGCACTTGGCTGTGGCTCGAATCCGTCGATGATCAAGTCTCCGCGGATGTCGGCCGTGTAGTTCAAACTCCCATATTTGACCTGATGGCCAGGGGCGTAGCTTTCGATCTGCTCCAGATGGCCAAGTGAATTGGCCCGCAGTGCAAAGCCGCCAAATACGAAGATCTGTCGGGGGAGAAAAGTCTCACCCTGGACCGCGTCGTTGTTGATGATCGAAGGAGCCATCGGGCCTATAGGTGACGACACAGATGAACTCTCAATGAAAGCACCAATGTCGGTGTCAAAACCGCGGATCTCGGTAGGGGGTCCCGAATCATGCGTCTAGGCGGATGGTAACAGGAGACAAGGGACACGATGTTTTACCCAGGTTCGGCCCTCTCGATGGAGGTAATACCCTACTCCTGCTTGATTAATATTGATGATATGGGTAGTACAAGAGTAGATCTACCACGAGATCAAGGAGGCTAAACCCTAGAAGCTAGCCTATGGTATGATTGTTGTTCATCCTACGGACTAAAACCCTTCGGTTTATATAGACACCGAATAGGGTTAGGGTTACACAGAGTCGGTTACAATGGTAGGAGATCTACATATCCGTATCGCCAAGCTTGCCTTCCTCGCCAAGGAAAGTCCCATCCGGACACGGGACGAAGTCTTCAATCTTGTATCTTCATAGTCTAGGAGTCCGGCCAAAGATGATAGTTCGGCTATCCGGACACCCCCTAATCCGGGACTCCCTCACCCCCACTGTTCATCCAGAGGCAGCATTGATCGGCTTCAGTTAGCAGCAGTAGCGAAGGAATCGCTCGATCGGGTCAGTTAACAGCCATCGATCGATCGCTCGGGTTCAGTAACGCATAGCCTGCAGTGCAGTCGCTCGGGTTCAGTTAGAGCCTAACGCCTCGCTTGGGTTCAGTTATAGCCCAACTCCTCGCACCCACGTGCGTGCATGTACGAGAGAAATGCGCATCGCTCGGCCCCGACCACCCACCGTAACTGGGAACACCCCGATATTTTCCTCGCCCTCACTTCTACCACGGTTTTTTCCGTCATGGACGGCCCAAAGAATGTCATGCAGCTGCGTCTCCGGCCCGCCCAGGACGAAAAGACCATTTTCTGTCATGATTTTTTGCAATACCGGGTTGCAATGCTTGAAAACAAGGTAGAAAGTGGTAAAAGTGAGCGAAAACGGTATTGCAATGCTTGAAAACAAGGCCTAGGGTTCATACTTTCACTAGTGCAAGTTCTCTCAACAATGATAACATAATTAGATCATATGACAATCCCTCAACGTGCAACAAAGAACCACTCCAAAGTTTCTATCGAAGAACGTAGGACAAAAATGTGCATCAACACCTATGCATAGATTACCCCAATGTTACCTCGGGAATCCACGAGTTGAGTGCCAAAACATACATCAAGTGAATCAATAGAACATCCCATTGTCACCAAAGATATCCCGTCACAAGACATACATCAAGTGTTCTCAAACCCAATACTCAATCCAACATAACGAAACCTCAAAGAGCAAGACTCAATTCATCACAAGAAGGTAGAGGGGGAGAAACACCATATGATCCAACTATAATAACAAAGCTCGCGGTAAATTAAGATCGTGCCAAATCAAGAACACGAGAGAGAGATCAAACACATAGCTACTGGTACATACCCTCAGCCCCGAGGGTGAACTACTCCCTCCTCGTCATGGAGAGCGCCGGGATGATGAAGATGGCCACCGGTGATGGTTTCACCCTCCGGCGGGTGTTGGAACGGGATCCCGATTGGTTTTTCGTGGCTACAGAGGCTTGCGGCGGCGGAACTCCTGATCTAGGTTTCTTTCTGGGGGTTTCCGTTTTATAGGAATTTTTGGCGGCGGTTTCACGTCAAGGGGATCCACGAGGCAGCGGCAAGGTAGGGGGGTGGGCGCACCCTCCACTCTTTTCGTTGCCTCGGAACTCTTCTGGCCCAACTCTTGTGCTTCGGGTGCTTCTTCTGGTCCATAAAAAATCACCGTAAATTTTCAGCTCGTTTGGACTCCGTTTGAAATTCCTTTTCTGCAAAACTCAAAAACAAGGAAAAAACAGAAACTGGCACTGGGCTCTAGGTTAATAGGTTAGTAACAAATTAATATAAAATAGCATATAAATGCATATAAAACATCCCAGATGGAAAATATAATAGCATGGAACAATAAAAAATTATAGATATATTGGAGACGTATCAATGGTGCCACGGGTGTGAAAAATATTATGGCGCTGCCCTTTTCTCTTCTCTAGCTGCATTAACACTAAGCACACAATAGGAAACAAAGAAATCTCCCATGTCGGCTTGAATATCACAACCACCCTTCTCACTTTCTTCATCCTCATGATCATCCGATGCTCCACTATCTTCTTGTTCACTCTCAGATTCCCATTCACATTGTTCATTGACAAATAGAACTCTCTTGTTTCCACACTCGGAAGAATGTGACCATGCCTATTGCACTTATAATACTTAGGGCGTGTTCTGAAACCTCCCAGCTTCTCTAAAACTTCTCAAATATGGCTTCTCGTGTGGCTTCTCACTTCATGTGGCGACTGGGAAATTGTTCGGCACGACAACTTCTAGATTTGGTCATTGTGCCAGCCTTCGCCCATTTAAGCGCATGTGGCCCATCTATCTGGGAAATCGCTCAAGACGTCCGCCCAAAGATCCGCCTCCCAAAGGCATCTGGTCGTGCACGATAGAAAAATATCAGGGAGAGAAACAGAATGAGCGAACAGGTACGCTAGGGACTCACTTAGCAGTGGCATATGGTTGTAATATGTCTCAACTCCCGCTTCTTCAATTTTCAGAGCTGGGAAAGGCTAGCTTCTTAGTTTCCTCTGTCTTTACACTACGCGGGCAGCTGGCTTCTCAACTCCGAACTCCGTGGAGTCAGAGCGTTCGACTCAGCTCCAATCGTGGAGTTGGAGAAGCTGGCTGCCGGAGCGTTGCCGAACACGCCCTCAATATCTTGGCTTCAAGATGATGGTACAACCATGGGGTTAGACGTACTTCCATCAGCAGAAGGAGCATGCTTGTCAACATTCCTAGGAGTCGGTGATGATGTGAAGCCGTTGTTCGCCAGGTGGCAGTAGGGTGTGAAGTATGTTGAAACTAAGAACTACCATGAGAGGTACTCGGTTGTGACTCCATGACCACTCCATTGCACCTTCATCTCCGTGCGCTTTGCTTGCTCCAGAATATCTTGTAGAGTATTATAGGGAAACATCACCACAAAATCAGAAATTTCATTGTTGAGACCATGCAGAAATCTTTCCATCTTTGACTCCTCATCTTCATGAATACGAGCACGACCCAACAACAATTCCATCTGTTTATAGTACTCATTGATACATCCATTTTGCATCATGTTTTCTTACTGTTATTTATAATGTTTTATCCACAATAATGCTTTTTGGAGTAATTCTATTGCCTTTCTCTCATAATTTGCAAGGTACACACCAAGAGGGAGAATTCCGGCAGCTGGAAATCTGGACCTAGAAAAGCTACGTCGGGCCACCTATTCTGCACAACTACAAACAAGCAGAAACTTCACGGAAATTTTTTATGGAATATTTAAGAATTATTGGAGCAAATAACCACCAGAGGGGGCCCACCAGGTGGGCACAAACCACCTGGGCGGGCGCGCCCTGGTGGGTTGTGCCCTTCTCGGCCCACCTCCGGTGCCCATCTTCTGGTATATAGGTCATTTCGACCTAGAAAAAACATAAGGAGAAGGTTGTCAGAACGGAGCGCCGCCATCTCGAGGCGGAACTTGGGCAGGAGCACTTTTACCCTCCGGCGGAGTAATTCTGCCAGGGGAACTTCCCTCCCGGAGGGTAAATCATCGTCATCATCATCACCAACAACTCTCCCTTCTTGGGGAGGGAAATCTCCATCAACATCTTCAACAGGATCATCTCATCTCAAACCCTAGTTCATTTCTTGTATTCAATCTTGTTACCGGAACTATAGATTGGTGCTTGTGGGTGACTAGTAGTGTTGATTACATCTTGTAGTTGATTACTATATGGTTTATTTGGTGGAAGATTATATGTTCAGATCCATTATGCTATTTAATACCCCTCTGATCATGAACATGTTTATCATTTGTGAGTAGTTACTTTTGTTCTCGAGGTCACGGGAGAAATCATGTTGCAAGTAATCATGTGAACTTGATATGTGTTTGATATTTTGATAGTATGTATGGTGTGATTCCCTTAGTGGTGTCATGTGAACGTCAACTACATGACACTTCACCATATTTGGGCCTAAGGGAATGCATTGTGGAGTAGCAATTAGATGATGGGTTGCGAGAGTGACAGAAGCTTAAACCCCTGTTTATGCGCTATTCCGTAAGGGACCGATTGGATCCATAAGTTTAATACTATGGTTAGAATTTATTCTTAATACTTTTCTCGTAGTTGCGGATGCTTGCGGGAGGGTTAATCATAAGTAGGAGGATTTTTCAAGTAAGAACAACACCTAAAAACCGGTCCACCCACATATCAAATTATCAAAGTAGCGAACACAAATCAAACCAACATGATGAAAGTGACTAGATGAAATTCCTGTGCACCCTCAAGAATGCTTTGCTTATAATAAGAGACCATTTTGGCATGTCCTTTGCCTCAAAAGGATTGGGCTACCTTGCTGCATACTTTTTACTATTATCGTTACTTGCTCGTTGCTAATTATCTTGCTATCAAACTACTCTACTACTTACAATTTCAGCACTTGCAGACATTACCTTACTGAAAACTACTTGTCATTTCCTTCTGCTCCTCGTTGGGTTCGACACTCTTACTTATCGAAAAGAGCTACAATTGATCCCCTATACTTGTGGGTCATCAAGGCTATTTTCTGGCGCCGTTGCCGTGGAGTGAAGCGCCTTTGGTAAGTGGAATTTGGTAAGGAAACATTTATATAGTGTGCTGAAATTTATTGTCAATTGTTACTATGGAAAACAATCCTTTGAGGGGTTTGTTTGGGGTATCTTCACCTCGTTCGGAACCACAATTAGCTACCCCTCAACCTACTGCACCTACTGAAAATATTGAATATGAAATTGCTTCGGGTATGATAGAACAACTGCTTGCTAATCCTTATGCAGGAGATGGAACCGAACATCCTGATATGCACTTGATATATGTAGAACAAATTTGTGGATTGTTTAAGCTTGCAGGTTTACCCGTAGATGAGGTGATGAAAAAGGTTTTCCCTTTATATTTGAAGGGAAAAGCATTGGCATGGTATAGGCTATGCGATGATATTGGATCATGGAATTGGAATCGTTTGAAATTGGAGTTCCATCAAAAAATTTATCCTATGCATCTAGTTCATTGTGATCGGAATTATATATATAATTTTTGGCCTCGTGAAGGATAAAGTATCGCTCTAGCTTGGGGGAGGCTTAAGTCAACGTTATATTCATGCCCCAATTATGAGCTCTCAAGAGAAAGTATTATCCAGAATTTTTATGCTCGGCTTTCTCGTAATGATCAAACCATGCTTGATACTTCTTGTGTTGGTTCTTTTATGAAGAAGGCAATTGAATTCCGGTGGGATCTTTCAGAAAGAATTAAATGCAACTCTGAAGATTGGGAACTCGACGAAAGTAAAGAGTCAGGTATTAAACTTAAGTATGATTGTGTTAAATCTTTTATGAATACCGATGCTTTTCAAAAGTTTAGCACTAAATATGGGCTTGACTCTGAGATAGTAGCCTCCTTTTGTGAATCATTTGCTACTCATGTTGAACTCCCTAAAGAGAAATGGTTTAAATATCACCCACCAATTAAAAAAGAAATTAAAGAACCGGTACCAGTTAAAGAATAAACTATACTTTATAATGTTGATCCAGTTGTTCCTTCTGCTTATATTGTGTCGGTGTACAAAAGGAGTGGCCCTTCTGTACCCCTTTACTTGTGCGTGGGCAGGTGTAGTCGCACCTACGGCCACGCTTGGCGTAGCAGAGGAAGAAAGGAAAACAAGACTACCAGAGCAGCGCTGGAGCCAGGGGCGCGAAGAGCAAAGGGACAAGATGGGTTTCCCCCGGCAAGAGCCTTGCCGGGAACGACCTATGCTACCCCAGCAAGAGCCTTGCTGGGGCAACCTGCCCAACACCAGCATGGCCGCCACCCTTGAGCCTAAGAGTTCTGACACCATTGATAACATTTGAGCCAAGGCTCGGAAGGCGCTTGCATGGTGGCATGCAGATCTTTGTGAAGACCAAAGGCCTGCGAGACTAGATGAGAACCAGAAGACGAAGGCCCCGGCAGGATCCTTGCCGGGGACGACCACGAGACCCCAGCAAGCCCCTTTGTCGGGGACATCTGCAGGGCCGCAGTCAGGCCCACACCTGCCAAGGCTCCGCCGCCCAGCGGCCGTCCCAACACGATGATCAGCTCACCAACTAGACGAACGCCTGCATGGACGCCTGCGGCTTCTAGGCCAAATAGCCAAGCACCTACGTGGTGGCATGCAGATCTTTGTGAAGACCCTGCCACCGCACCAGCTCAGCAGCCAACCAGCCAGCATGGCGCAACACGCCTCGTTAGCGTGGACGCGCATCGGGGCGAGGCGAAGCGGCGACAGACGGGACGAGCTTCCTTGCCGTCCCCCAATAAATCAAGAGGGCACGTCGGCGGCGCATTAAATGTGTTTTGTCCTATGGTACCCAGGATAGACTCGTACACTGTACATGCTTTCCACCTCCTGTGTGCCACTGTGGCAACCCCTTTGACTATAAAAGGAGGCCCAAGGCATACTGAGGAAGGATTCGAACTTTTTGCGCTAGGCATGCACCGCAGCTAGTTCAAGAAGTCAAGAACACCAATTATACACCAAAGCAGGATTAGGGTATTATGCATCGCTTGCGGCCTGAACCTGGATAAAATTTCTCGTGTTGATCTTCTAAACCCGCTCTTTCCACAGCCCCGCGCCCTGCCAACCGTAGTAGGGATTCCCCGTGATCCCATAGGTGTCGTTCCCCGACATCTTTCGCGCGCCAGGTAGGGGAGCATAAGCTATGAAAATCCGGTTTGGAAGTTAGCGCATCGACTTCATCATCACCATGGCCCCCAAGAAGAAGGGGATCATAGCGATCGGGTCGTACGGAGCTGGCCCATCCGCGCCAGCACGGGCGGGCGACAGAGTAGCCACGGACGGCTCCAGAGGCACGGCTCGCGAGCATCCACGACATTGGCGATCGGAGCCAGGCGAGCGGCATCGTTCGGGTCCAAAACGACAAGCCACACGCTGTTGGGACCGGGGGCGGGGCTGTGCTGCCCACGGGCGGCGCGGTGACCTCCCGGACGCCCCAGCCGGCGTCCATGCTGCGACCTTCCCAGGCCGCGCGTGATGAACAACACCGCGACGCCGGCGCCCCCGAGCGCCGCCGTGGGAAGAACCCTTTGCGTCATTCCAAAGACGCACCGGGCCGGCGTGCGCTGCTACCTCTTGAGCACTGTGTTGGTTTTCCCTTGAAGAGGAAAGGGTGATGCAGTAAAGTAGCGTAAGTATTTCCCTCAGTTTTTGAGAACCATGGTATCAATCCAGAAGGAGGTCACGCTCAAGTCCCTTGCACCTACCCAAACAAATAAGAACCTCGTAGCCAACGCGATAAAGGGGTTGTCAATCCCTTCACGGTCACTTACGAGAGTGAGATCTGATAGAGATGATAAGATAATATTTTTGGTATTTTTATGATAAAGAGTAAAAGTAAAGAAAGCAAAGTAAACAGTAATAAAAATAATGGGAGATTAATATGATGGAAAATAGACCCGGGGGCCATAGGTTTCACTAGTAGCTTCTCTCACGAGCATAAGTATTACGGTGGGTGAACGAATTATTGTCGAGCAATTGATAGAATTGAGCATAGTTATGAGAATATCTAGGTATGATCAGGTATATACGCATCACGTCCGTGACAAGTAGACCGACACCTGCCTGCATCTACTACTATTACACCACACATCGACTGCTATCCAACATGCATCTAGAGTATTAAGTTCATAAGAACGGAGTAACACTTTAAGCAAGATGACATGATGTAGAGGGATAAACTCATGCAATATGATATAAACCCCATCTTTTTATCCTCGATGGCAACAATACAATACGTGTCGTTTCCCCATCACACGGGATCGAGCACCGCAAGATTGAACCCAAACCTAAGCACTTCTCCCATTGCAAGAAAGATCAATCTAGTAGGCCAAACCAAACTGATAATTCGAAGATACTTGCAAAGATAACCAATCATACATAAAAGAATTCAGAGAAGATTCAAATATTGTTCATAGATAATCTTGATCATAAAACCACAATTCATCGGTCACGACAAACACACCGCAAAAGAAGATTACATCGAATAGATCTCCATGAGAATTGAGGAGAACTTTGTATTGAGATCCAAAGAGAGAGAAGAAGCCATCTAGCTAATAACTATGGACCCGAAGGTCTGAGGTCAACTACTCACACATCATCGGAGAGGCTATGGTGTTGATGTAGAAGCCCTCCATGATCAATGCCCCCTCCGACAGGACACCGGAAAAGGCCCCAAGGTGGGATCTCACGGGTACAGAAGGTTGCGGCGGTGGAGTTAGGTTTTTGTGGTTGCTTCTGATGGTTTGGGGGTACGTAGGTATATATAGGAGGAAGTAGTGGGTTGGTGGAGCCACGAGGGGCCCACGAGGGTGGAGGGCGTGCCTGGGGGGTAGGCGTGCCCCTGCCTCATGGCCGCCTAGTTGGTTGCTTGACGTCCACTCCAAGTCCTCTAGATCACGTTTGTTCCAAAAATCACGTTCCCGGAGGTTTCATTCCGTTTGGACTTCGTTTGATATCCTTTTTCTGCGAAACACTGAAATAGGCAAAAACGGCAATTTGGGTTGGGCCCCCGGTTAATAGGTTAGTCCCGAAAATAATATAAAAGTATATAAATAAGCCCATTAAACATCCAAAACATAATATATAATAGCATGGAACAATAAAAAATTATAGATACGTTGGAGACATATCAAGCATCCCCAAGCTTAATTCCTACTCGTCCTCGAGTAGGTAAATGATAAAAACAGAATTTTTTATGTGGAATGCTTCTTAGCATAATTCTCAATGTAAATATTTTTATTGTGGCATGAATATTTAGATCCGAAAGATTCAAGATAAAAGTTTAATGTTGACATAAAAACTATAATACTTCAAACATGCAAACCAAGTAATTATGTCTTATCAAAATAACATAGCCAAAGAAAGCTTATCCCTACAAAATCATATAGTTAGGCCATGTTTTAATATTGTCACACAAACGTTCTCATCATGCATAACCATGATGACAAGCCAAGCAATTGGTTCATACTTTTAACACCCTTCAGCCTTTTCAACTCTTACGCAATACATGAGCGCAAGCCATGGATATAGCACTATGGGTGGAGTAAAGTATAATGATGGGGGTTATGAGAGAAAACAAAAAGGTAGAAAGTCTCACATTGACGCGGCTAATCAATAGGCTATGGAGATGCCCATCGATTGATGTCAATGAGAGGAGTAGGGATTGCCATGCAATGGATGCACTAGAGCTATAAATATATGAAATCTTAATAAAAGAAACTAAGTGGGTGTGCATCCGACTTGCTTGCTCACGAAGACCTAGGGCATTTTGAGGAAGCTCATCATTGGAATATACAAGACAAGTTCTATAATGAAAAATTCCCGCTACTATATGAAAGTGACAACATAGGAGACTCTCTATCATGAAGATCACGGTGCTACCTCGAAGCACAACTGTTGAAAAAGGATAGTAACATTGTCCCTTCTCTCTTTTTCTCTCATTTTTTTATTTGGGCCTTCTCTTTTTTTTATTTGGCCTCTTTTTTTATTTATTTAGTCCGGAATCTCATCCCGACTTGTGGGGGAATCATAGTCTCCATCATCCTTTCCTCACATGGGACAATGCTCTAATAATGATGATCATCACACTTTTATTATTTACAACTCAACAATTACAACTCAATACTTAGAAAAAAATATGACTCTATGTGAATGCCTCCGGCGGTGTACCGGGATATGCGATGAATCAAGAGTGACATGTATGAAAAATTATGAATGGCGGCTTTGCCACAAATACGATGTCAACTACATGATCATGCAAAGCAATATGACAATGATGAAGCGTGTCATAATAAACGGAACGGTGGAAAGTTGCATGGCAATATATCTCGGAATGGCTATGGAAATGCCAGGATAGGTAGGTATGGTGGCTATTTTGAGGAAGATATAAGGAGGCTTATGTGTGATAGAGCGTATCATATCACGGGGTTTGGATGCACCAGCGAAGTTTGCACCAACTCTCAAGGTGAGAAAGGGCAATGCACGGTACCGTAGAGGCTAGAAAACTATGGAAGGTTGAGAGTGCGTATAATCCATGGACTCACTTTAGTCATAAAGAACTCATATACTTATTGCAAAAGTTTATTAGCCCTCGAAGCAAAGTACTACTACGCATGCCCCTAGAGGGATAGATTGGTAGGAAAAGACCATTGCTCGTCCCCGACCGCCACTCATAAGGAAAGCAATAAAAGAACACCTATGTGTCAAAATTGTTACACAACTTTTACCATACGTGCATGCTACGGGACTTGCCAACTTTAACACAAGTATTTCTCAATTTCACAATTACTCAACTAGCACACTCCAATATTACCACATTTATATCTCAAAACACTTATCAAGTATCTAACTTCTTATGATGTTCAATGAACTCAATATGGAAGATTAGTTTCACAATTAAAGCAAATTACCATGATGTTTAGACTCTCAATAATAATATAAGTTAAGCATGAGAGATCAATAATTTCTATAAAATATAACCACCGCCATGCTCTAAAATATATAAGTGAAGCACTTAGAGCAAAAACTATATAGCTCAAAAGATATAAGTGAAGCACATAAGTATTCTAACAAATTCTGAATCATGTGTGTCTCTCTCAAAAGGTGTGTACAGCAAGGATTATTGTGGAAAACTAACAAACAAAGACTCAAATCATACAAGACGCTCCAAGCAAAACACATATCATGTGGTGAATAAAAATATAGCTCCAAGTAAATTTACCGATAGATGAGGACGAAAGAGGGGATGCCTTCTGGGGCATCCCCAAGCTTTGGCTTTTTGGTGTCCTTGGATTTACCTTGGGGTGCCTTGGGCATCCCCAAGCTTAGGCTCTTGCCACTCCTTGTTCCATAATCCATCAATTCTTTACTCAAAACTTGAAAACTTCACAACACAAAACTTAACAGAGATTCTCGTGAGCTCCGTTAGCGAAAGAAAACAAAACACCACTTCAAGGTACTGTAATGAACTCATTCTTTATTTATATTGGTGTTAAACCTACTGTATTCCAACTTCTCTATGGTTTATAAGCTCTTTTACTAGCCATAGATTCAACAAAATAAGCAAACAACACACGAAAAACAGAATCTGTCAAAAACAGAACAGTCTGTAGTAATCTGTAACTAACGGAAACTTCTGGAACTCTAAAAATTCTGCCAAAATAGGAAGACCTAAATAATTTGTTTAATGATCTGCTGCAATTGGAATAAGTACTATATCACGTTCTGGTAATTTTTAACAATTATTTTGTGAACAGTAAGTTTTTGGAATTTTCCGCAAGATCAAATAACTATCATCCAAGAAGATCCTATAGGTTTAACTTGGCACAAACACTAATTAAAACATACAAAAAAAATCTAACGAGAGGCTAGATCAAAGATTTATTCCTAAACAGAACCAAAAAGCAAAAAGCTAAAAATAAAATTGGGTTGCCTCCCAACAAGCGCTATCGTTTAACGCCCCTAGCTAGGCATAAAAACAAGGATAGATCTAGGTATTGCCATCTTTGGTATTTATCTTTTAATGGAGTTATGCTCGAATCCGGGAGGTTCCTTAAGTTTCCCTTCATACTTAGAGATTCTTAGATCTAGAGCATCCAACCGTTTATTGCAAAGTGTGATCAAAGTATTCATACGATTTAGGTTTCCTCCAACATTTTTAAGGGGTTCAAGAGATTTTTCCAATTCGCCTAATTTCTCTAAGATTTGGGTCCCCTCATGGGTGAGAGTTAATCCCTTCGGTGGGGGAAGTACTCCTACTATCCCCTCTATAATTTCATAAGCAAAACTAGGATCAGTTTCAATAAAATTCCCTTTTGCAGCAAAATCAAGGAGTTGTCTATGGGATAAGGTTAGCCCAACATAAAAATTACGAAGTAAAACCTTGAAATCTCCCTCTATAGTGTAACCACGATAGGATTATATCAATCTATACCAAGCATCTTTTAAATTTTCTCCTTGTTTTTGTTTGAAGTGAAGAACTTCAAACTCGGGAGACAAAGGAGTAGATAAAGGACTAGCCATAACGGCGAAGTAAGAAAAAAAGAGGGCGAACGAAAAAGAGAGGGCGAATAAAATGGCAAGGGTGAAGTGGGGGAGAGGAAAACTAGAGGCAAATGGCAAATAATGTAATGCGAGGGATAAGAGTTTGTGATTGGTACTTGGTATGTCTTGACTTGACTTGGCGCACACCTCCCCGGCAACGGCGCCAGAAATCTTCTTGCTACCTCTTGAGCACTGCATTGGTTTTCCCTTGAAGAGGAAAGGGTGATGCAGTAAAGTAGCGTAAGTATTTCCCTCAGTTTTTGAGAACCAAGGTCTCAATCCAGTAGGAGGTCACGCTCATGTCCCTTGCACCTACACAAACAAATAAGAACCTCGCAACCAACGCGATAAAGGGGTTGTCAATCCCTTTAGGGTCACTTACGAGAGTGAGATCTGATAGAGATGATAAGATAATATTTTTGGTGTTTTTATGATAAAGAGTAAAAGTAAAGAAAGCAAAGTAAACAGTAATGAAAATAACGGGAGATTAATATGATGGAAAACAGACCCGGGGCCATAGGTTTCACTAGTGGCTTCTCTCAAGAGCATAAGTATTACGGTGGGTGAACGAATTACTGTCGAGCAATTGATAGAATTGAGCATAGTTATGAGAATATCTAGGTATGATCATGTATATAGGCATCACGTCCGTGACAAGTAGACCGACTCCTGCCTGCATCTACTACTATTACTCCACACATCGACCGCTATCCAGCATGCATCTAGAGTATTAAGTTCATAAGAACGGAGTAACGCTTTAAGCAAGATGACATGATGTAGAGGGATAAACTCATGCAATATGATATAAACCCCATCTTTTTATCCTCGATGGCAACAATACAATACATGTCGTTTCCCCTCATCACACGGGATCGAGCACCGCAAGATTGAACCCAAACCTAAGCACTTCTCCCATTGCAAGAAAGATCAATCTAGTAGGCCAAACCAAACTGATAATTCGAAGAGACTTGCAAAGATAACTGCTACCTCTTGAGCACTGCGTTTGTTTTCCCTTGAAGAGGAAAGGGTGATGCAGCAAAGTAGCGTAAGAATTTCCCTCAGTTTTTGAGAACCAAGGTATCAATCCAGTAGGAGGCCACGCACGAGTCCCTCACACCTACACAAAAAAATAAATCCTCACAACCAATGCAATAAAGGGGTTGTCAATCCCTTCACGATCACGTACGAGAGTGAGATCTGATAGACATGATAAGGTAATATTTTTGGTATTTTTATGATAAAGATGCAAAGTAAAATAAAAGGCAATAAAAATAGCTAAGTGTTGGAAGAATAATATGATGCAAAATAGACCTGGGGGCCAAAGGTTTCACTAGTGGCTTCTCTCAAGAGCATAAGTATTACGGTGGGTGATCAAATTACTGTTGAGCAATTGACAAAATTAAGCATAGTTATGAGAATATCTAGGTATGATCATGTATATAGGCATCACGTCCGAGACAAGTAGACCGACTCCTGCCTGCATCTACTACTATTACTCCACACATCGATCGCTATCCAGCATGCATCTAGAGTATTAAGTTCATAAGAACAGAGTAACGCTTTAGGTAAGATGACATGATGTAGAGGGATAAACTCATGCAATATGATATAAACCCCATCTTGTTATCCTCGATGGCAACAACACAATACGTGCCTTGCTGCCCCTACTATCACTGGGAAAGGACACCGCAAGATTGAACCAAAAGCTAAGCACTTCTCCCATTGCAAGAAAGATCAGTCTAGTAGGTCAAACCAAACTGATAATTCGAAGAGACTTGCAAAGATAACTAATCATACATAAAAGAATTCAGAGAAGATTCAAATATTGTTCATAGATAAACTTGATCATAAACCCACAATTCATCGTTCTCAACAAAAACACCGCAAAACAAGATTACATCGAATAGATCTCCACAAGAGAGGGGGAGAACATTGTATTGAGATCCAAAAAGAGAGAAAAAGCCATCTAGGTAATAACTATGGACCCGAAGGTCTGAGGTAAACTACTCACACATCATCGGAGAGGCTATGGTGTTGATGTAGAAACCCTCTGTGATCGATGCCCCCTCCGGCGGAGCTCCGGAAAAGGCCCCAAGATGGGATCTCCCGGGTACAAAAGGTTGCGGCGGTGGAATTAGGTTTTTGGCTCCGTATCTGGTAGTTTGGGGGTACGTAGGTATATATAGGAGGAAGAAGTACGTCGGTGGAGCAACATGGGGCCCACGAGGGTGGAGGGCGCGCCCAGGGGTTAGGCACCCCCCCTACCTCGTGCCTTCCTGGTTGATGTCTTGATGTAGGGTCCAAGTCCTCTGGATCACGTTCGTTCCAAAAATCGCGTTCCCGAAGGTTTCATTCCGTTTGGACTCCGTTTGATATTCTTTTTCTGCGAAACTCTGAAATAGGCAAAAAACAGCAATTCTGGGCTGGGCCTCCGGTTAATAGGTTAGTCCCAAAAATAATATAAAAGTGTAAATAAAGCCCATTAATGTCCAAAACAGAATATAATATAGCATGGAACAATCAAAAATTATAGGTACGTTGGAGACCTATCAAGCATCCCCAAGCTTAATTCCTGCTCGTCCTCGAGTAGGTAAATGATAAAAACAGAATTTTTGATGTGGAATGCTACTTGGCATAATTTCAATGTAATTCTCTTAATTGTGATATGAATATTCAGATCCGAAAGATTCAAGACAAAAGTTTAATATTGACATAAAAATAATAATACTTTAAGCATACTAACTAAGCAATTATGTCTTCTCAAAATAACATGGCCAAATAAAGTTATCCCTACAAAATCATATAGTCTGGCTATGCTCTATCTTCACCACACAAAGTATTTAAATCATGCACAACCTCGATGACAAGCCAAGCAATTGTTTCATACTTTTGATGTTCTCAAACTTTTTCAATCTTCACGCAATACATGAGCGTGAGCCATGGACATAGCACTATATGTGGAATAGAATGGTGGTTGTGGAGAAGACAAAAAAGGGAGAAGATAGTCTCACATCAAATAGGCGTATCAACAGGCTACGGAGATGCCCATTAATAGATATCAATGTGAGTGAGTAGGGATTTCCATGCAATGGATGTACTAGAGCTATAAGTATATGAAAGCTCAACAAAAGAAACTAAGTGGGTGTGCATCCAACTCACTTGCTCACGAAGACCTAGGGCATTTTGAGGAAGCCCATCATTGGAATATACAAGCCAAGTTCTATAATGAAAAATTCCCACTAGTATATGAAAGTGAAATCATAGGAAACTCTTAATCATGAAGATCATGGTGCTACTTTGAAGCACAAGTGTGGTAAAAGGATAGTAACATTGTCCCTTCTCTCTTTTTCTCTCATCATTTTTTTTATTTGGGCCTTTTCTCTTCTTTTTTATGGCCTCTTTTTTTTAGTCCGGAGTCTCATCCCGACTTGTGGGGGAACCATAGTCTCCATCATCCTTTCCTCACTTGGGACAATGCTCTAGAAAATGATGATCATCACACTTTTATTTACTTACAACTCAACAATTACAACTCAAAACTTAGAACAAAATATGACTCTATGTGAATGCCTCCGGCGGTGTACCAGGATATGCAATGAATCAAGAGTGACATGTATGAAAGAATTATGAACAGTGGCTTTGCCACAAATACGATGTCAACTACATGATCATGAGAAGCAATATGACAATGATGGAGCGTGTCATAGTAAACGAAACTGTGGAAAGTTGCATGGCAATATATCTCGGAATGGCTATGGAAATGCCATGATAGGTAGGTATGGTGGCTGTTTTGAGGAAGGTATATGGTGGGTGTATGATACCGGCGAAAGGTGTGCGGTATTAGAGAGCCTAGCAATGGTGGAAGAAGAAAAAGTGCGTATAATCCATGGACTCAACATTAGTCATAAAGAACTCATATACTTATTGCAAAAATCTACAAGTTATCAAAGCAAAGTATTACGCGCATGCTCCTAGGGGGATTGATTGGTAGGAAAATACCATCGCTCGTCCCCGACCGCCACTCAAAAGGAAGACAATCAATAAATAAATCATGCTCCGACTTCATCACATAACGGTTCACCATACGTGCATGCTACGGGAATCACAGATTTTAACACAAGTATTTCTCAAATTCACAACTACTCAACTAGCATGACTCTAATATCACCATCTCCATATCTCAAAACAATTATCAAGCATCTAACTTCTCATAGTATTCAACACACTCATAAGATTTTTTTTACTAATCTTGAATGCCTATCATATTAGGATCAATTTCCCAATTTAAGTAAATTACCATGCTGTTTAAGACTCTCAAAATAATATAAGTGAAGCATGAGAGAACAATAGTTTCTATAAAACAAAACCACCGTCGTGCTCTAAAAGATATAAGTGAAGCACTAAAGCAAAAACTATATAACTCAAAAGATATAAGTGAAGCACATAGAGTATTCTGACAATTTCTGAATCATGTGTGTCTCTCTCAAAAGGTGTGTACATCAGGGATTATTGTGGCAAGCTAACAAACAAAGACTCGAATAATAAAAGACGCTCCAAGCAAAACACATATCATGTGGTGAATAAAAATATAGCTCCAAGTAAAGTTACCGATGGAAGTAGACGAAAGAGGGGATGCCTTCCGGGGCATCCCCAAGCTTTGGATTTTAGGTGTCCTTACATTATCTTGGGGTGCCATGGGCATCCCCAATCTTAGGCTCTTGCCACTCCTTGTTCCATAATCCATCAAATCTTTTACCCAAAACTTGAAAACTTCACAACACAAAACTTAACAGAAAATCTCGTGAGCTCCGTTAGCGAAAGAAAACAAAACACCACTTCAAGGTACTATAATGAACTCATTATTTATTTATATTGGTGTTAAAACTACTCTATTCCAACTTCTCTATTGTTTATAAACTATTTTACTAGACATAGATTCATCAAAATAAGCAAACAACACACGAAAAACAGAATCTGTCAAAAACAGAACAGTCTGTAGTAATCTCTAACTAACGCAAACTTCTGGAACTCCAAAAGTTCAGCCAAAATAGGACGACCTAGAAAATTTTGTTATTGATCAGCAGCAATCGGAATCAATATTTTATCACGTTCTGATGATTTTTAACAATTATTTTTGTGAACAGAAAGTTTCTGAAATTTTCAGCAAGATCAAATAACCATCATCCAAGAAGATTGTATAGGTTTAACTTGGCACAAACACTAATTAAAACATAAAAACACATATAACCAGAGGGTAGATCAAATATTTATTCCTAAACAGAAGCAAAACGCAAAAAACTAAAAATAAAATTGGTTGCCTCCCAACAAGCGATATCGTTTAACGCCCCTAGCTAGGCGTAAGAGCAAGGATAAATCTAGGTATTGCAATCTTTGGTAGGCAATCCATAAGTGGCTCTCATAATAGATTCATAAGGTAATTTTATTTTATTTCTAGGGAAGTGTTCCATGCCTTTCCTTAACGGAAATTGGAATCTAATATTCCCTTCCTTCATATCAATAATTGCACCAATCGTTCTAAGGAAAGGTCTACCAAGAATAATATGACATGAAGGATTGCAATCTATATCAAGAACAATAAAATCTACGGGCACATAATTCCTATTTGCAACAATAAGAACATCATTAATTCTTCCCATAGGTTTCTTAATGGTGGAATCCGCAAGGTGCAAGTTTAAAGAGCAATCATCAAAATCACGGAAAACCTAGCAAATCGCACAAAGATTTTGGGATCGTGGAAACACTAGCACCCAAATCACACAAAGCAAAGCATTCATGATCTTTAATTTTAATTTTAATAGTAGGTTCCCACTCATCATAAAGTTTTCTAGGGATAGAAACTTCCAACTCAAGTTTTTCTTCATAAGATTGCTTCAAAGCATCAACGATATGTTTAGTAAAGGCTTTATTTTGACTATAATCATGTGGAGAATTTAGCACGGATTGCAACAAGGAAATACATCTATCAAAGAGCATTTATCATAATTAAATTCCTTGAAATCCAAAATAGTGGGTTCATTAATATCTAGAGTTTTGATCTCTCCAATCCCACTTTTACCAATTTTTGCATCAAGATCTAAAGACTTCGAATTTTTGGAACGCCTTATAGGTAAAGGTGGATCATATCCAGTCCCATCATTATCAAGATTCATATTGCAAAACAAATATTTAATAGGGGACACATCAATAACACGCTTTCACAAAGCAATCTTTCTTAGCACGCATCCTAGCGGCTCTTTCTTTGCACTCATCAATGGAAATTCTCATGGCTTTGAGAGACTCATTGATATCATGCTTAGGTGGAATAGATCTAAGTTTCAAAGAATCAACATCAAGAGAAATTCTATCAATGTTCCTAACCAATTCATCACCTTTAAGCAATTTTTCTTCAAGCCAAGCATTGAAATTCTTTTGCGAATTCATAAACTCCTTAACACTAGTCTCAAATTCAGAAGGTATCTTATTAAAATTTCCATAAGAATTGTTGTAGGAATTACCATAATTATTAGAGGAATTACTAGGATATGGCCTAGGATTAAAGTATCCTCTATACGCGTTGTTACCAAAATTATTCCTACCAACAAAATTCACATACATAGATTCATTATTATTCTCAATCAAAGTAGACAAAGGCATATCATTAGGATCAGAATAAACACTTTTATTAGAAAATAATTTCATAAGTTCATCCATCTTTCCACTCAAAACATTAATTTCTTCTATTGCATGCACTTTTTTATTAGTAGATCTTTCAGTGTGCCATTGAGAATAATTAACCATAATATTATCTAGGAGTTTTGTAGCTTCTCCTAAAGTGAATTCCTTAAAAGTGCCTCCCGCGGCCAAATCTAATAGATTTCTAGAAGCAAAATTCAATCCGGCATAATTTTTTTGTATAATCATCCACAAATTCAAACCATGAGTAGGGCAATTACGTATCATTAATTTCATCCTCTCCCAAGCTTGTGCAACATGTTCATGATCAAGTTGCTTAAAATTCATAATATCGTTTCTAAGAGAGATGATCTTAGCGGGAGGAAAATACTTAGAGATAAAAGCATCTTTACACTTATTACTATTTTTAGGAAAAGATGAAAACCAAGCTTTAGCATGATCTCTAAGCGAAAAAGGAAATAGCTTCAATTTAACAATATCATTATCCACATATTTCTTCTTTTGCATATCACACAAATCACCGAAGCTATTTAGATGGGTAGCGGCATCTTCACTAGGAAGGCCGGCGAATTGATCTTTCATGACAAGATTCAACAAAGCAGCATTGATTTCACAAGATTCAGTATCGGTAAGAGGAGCAATCGGAGTGCTAAGAAAATCATTATTGTTGGTATTGGTAAAGTCACACAACTTAGTATTATCTTGATACATCGTGACAAGCAAGCAATCCAACACACGAGCAAACAAGAAGCAAGCGAGAGAAAAGCGAACGGAAAAGAGGGGGCGAATAAAACGGCAAGGGTGAAGTGGGGGAGAGGAAAACAAGAGGCAAATGGCAAATAATGTAATGCGGGAGATAAGGGTTTGTGATGGGTACTTGGTATGTTGACTTTTGCGTAGACTCCACGACAACGGCGCTAGAAATCCTTCTTGCTACCTCTTGAGCACTGCGTTGGTTTTCCCTTGAAGAGGAAAGGGTGATGGAGCAAAGTAGCATAAGTATTTCCCTCAGTTTTGGAGAACCAAGGTATCAATCCAGTAGGAGGCCACGCACGAGTCCCTCGCACCTACACAAACAAATAAATCCGTGCAACCAACGCAATAAAGGGGTTGTCAGTCCCGTCACGGTCACTTACGAGAGTGAGATCTGATAGATATGATAAGATAATATTTTTGGTATTTTTATGATAAAGATGCAAAGTAAAATAAAAGGCAATAAAAATAGCTAAGTGTTGTAAGATTAATCTGATGGAAAATAGACCCGGGGGCCATAGGTTTCACTAGTGGCTTCTCTCAAGAGCATAAGTATTACAGTGGGTGAACAAATTACCGTTGAGCAATTGACATAATTGAGCATAGTTATGAGAATATCTAGGTATGATGATGTATATAGGCATCACGTCCGAGACAAGTAGACCGGCTCCTGCCTGCATCTACTACTATTACTCCACACATCGATTGCTATCCAGCATGCATCTAGAGTATAAGTTCATAAGAACAGAGTAACGCTTTAGGTAAGATGACATGATGTAGAGGGATAAACTCATGCAATATGATATAAACCCCATCTTGTTATCCTCGATGGCAACAATACAATACGTGCCTTGCTGCCCCTACTGTCACTGGGAAAGGACACCGCAAGATTGAACCCAAAGCTAAGCACTTCTCCCATTGCAAGGAAGATCAATCTAGTAATCCAAACCAAACTGATAATTCGAAGAGACTTGCAAAGATAACCAATCATACATAAAAGAATTCAGAGAAGATTCAAATATTGTTCATAGATAAACTTGATCATAAACCCACAATTCATCGTCTCAACAAACACACCACAAAACAAGATTACATCGAATAGATCTCCACAAGAGAGGGGGAGAACATTTTATTGAGGTCCAAAAAGAGAGAAGAAGCCATCTAGCTAATAACTATGGACCCGAAGGTCTGAGGTAAACTACTCACACATCATCGGAGAGGCTATGGTGTTGATGTAGAAGCCCTCCGTGATCAATGCCCCCTCCGGAAGGACACCGGAAAAGGCCCCAAGATGGGATCTCACGGGTACAGAAGGTTGCAGCGTGGAATTAGGTTTTTGGCTCCATATCTGGTAGTTTGGGGGTACGTAGGTATATATAGGAGGAAGAAGTACGTCGGTGGAGCAACATGGGGCCCACGAGGGTGGAGGGCGCGCCCCCCTACCTCGTGCCTTCCTGGTTGATGTCTTGACATAGGGTCCAAGTCCTCTGGATCACGTTCGTTCCAAAAATCGCGTTCCCGAAGGTTTCATTCCGTTTGGATTTCGTTTGATATCCTTTTTCTGCGAAACACTGAAATGGGCAAAAAAACAGCAATTTGGGTTGGGCCTCCGGTTATTAGGTTAGTCCCAAAAATAATATAAAAGTGTATAAATAAGCCCATTACACATCCAAAACAGAATATATAATAGCATGGAACAATAAAAAATTATAGATACGTTTGAGACGTATCATGCGCACCCGGACGCTGGCGGAAGCGGCGCGCGACTGCGAGACCGTGATAGAGCTCCTTCTAACGTCGTTAGAAGTCGAAGCGCGTCACGGTCCATGCAGCTTTCGCCGCCACCCACGCCAGCAGAAGCGTTGGCGCGCGTGCAACTGCTCCTCGACTTTCCTCCTGCCACGGAGAAGCTCGACGAGTGGAGAGCCACCATCCGGAGCCTCATCAACTTCGCCAACAAAGATGAACCATAGTTAGCGGGTCTCTCGTGTCAGCGTTCTATATAGCTGGTGCACGTCGGAGGTGGGAGGACCGGGGGTGCTGCGACCATGGTGCACTCTCCTCCCCCCACGCCAACAACAGCAGCCGTCGACTCGTCGAGCCGATGGCTGTGACAATGTTTCCACAGCGTCGTCCGACCCGCAAACCCACTGCGACCAACGTCGAGTTCTTCGAGAGCGAGCTCAGGAAGACGCTCGAACCACCATGGAGCAACGGCGGGAAGCGCGCCATCAGTCGGATCGGCGTGCAGGACCTACTATGGACCACCCAGCGCGGGGGAGCTCCGGCGACCTGCCTTACGAGGTGGGTTGTCTGGCCTTTACCCGAGAGCTGCGACAGTTCCAGTGGTCCTCGCACCGCATGTTCAAGCCTGATGTCGTGGAAAAGTACAACGGCAAGACCCACCCGTCGGAGTTCCTCAGCATCTACACTATCGCGATGCAAGCCGCCGGGGCTTGCGACGACAAGGTGCTCGCCAACTACTTTCTGTTGGCACTTAAACCCAACGTCATGTCGTGGTTGATGCACCTACCAGTGGATTCCATCTCTTCCTGGTCGGATCTATGCCACGAGTTTGTTGGCGCCTTTACCGAAGGCCACCAAGCTTCTGTTCAGGCAAGTGACTTGCACGTCATCCCCCAGAAGGACAGCGAGACCCTGCGAAAATACATACAAAGGTTCAGCCATGTATAGTACACCATCCCAGATATTCACCCCGCCGCTGTCATCAGTGCATTCCATCAGAATGTACGCAACCGCAAGATGCATGAAGAGCTAGCGATGAACAAGGTTAAAGATGTAGCCGAACTTTATGTTCTGGCTGATAGATGTGCTCGGGCTGAGGAAGGAAGGAAGTACCCTAGCAAAGACGCCGGCGCAGAAACCGACTCCACGGACGAAGACGCCTTCGCACCGATGAAGAAGGGCGGACGCTGCAACAGGAAGCATAAGGGCAAGACCGTGCTTGCCGTTGAGGGATCCGGCGATCCCAGCGCCGCCAACAAGGCCAAGGCAGATGACCGTGAGGCCCGCTCGGGGCCGTGATAAGGAGGAAGATGTTGATCATGATGAGGACAATGAGTCTGGCGAGCACGAGTTCCAGAAAGCTACGGAGGCCATGTGCATCGATGGTGGCGCCTCGCTGCACACCTCTCGTCGCCAACTGAAGCAGTGGTCACGTGAGATCACTGGCAGAGCCATCGTTCGATGCCCGGAAGCCACTGAAGTGGTCCAGCACCCCTATCATTTTTTACACCGAGGACCACCCTGATCGCACAACTGCGGTCGGGTGCTTGCCGTTGTTGGTTTCACCAACAATATGCAACCTCAAGGTAACAAAAGTGCTAGTTGATGGTAGGGCTGGACTGAACTTGTTCTCGCCTGCTGTTATCAAGAGGCAGCAAATCCCCGATGGAGACCTCGAGGAGGCGGGCACGTTTCAAGGGGTCAACTCGGGGAGGAGTCAGCCGAAAGGTAAAATCACATTGCCTGTTACATTCGGGGGCGAGCTGAACTATAGGACGGAGAAGATCATTTTTTATGTCACCGAGATCCCCTGGCCCTATAATGGGATCCTTGGCCGCCCAGCGCTGGCCAAGTTTATGGCAGTGTCACATTACGCCTACAACACGTTGAAGATGCCCGGGCCGCTGACCATCATCACCGTCCCCTCCAACAAGAAAGACGCACTTATCTGCGCCGACCAACTCTACCAGGAGGCAGTTGCAGCAACTGCCGCCAAGGCACTTGCTCCTGCCGCTGGAGCCCCGGTAGGGAAGAAGACCGGCAAGACCTCCGGCACCCACTCCGGCAAGCGCGCCTCTTCGGAGTGCAGCGCTCCCGTCGAGGACATGCCAGAGAGCTCCACTGGCAAGAGCAAGAAATCCAAGGCAGCGCCACCAGAGACCAAGAAGGTGCCCGTCAAGGAGGATGACATGGGCGGGGCTTTTACTATAAGCTCCACCCTTGACAGCAAATAGGAAAGTGCGCTTGTCGCGTTCCTGCGGGCGAATGTTGATGTGTTTGCATGGCAAGCGTCCGACATCCCCGGCGTTCCCAGGGAGGTGATTGAGCACCTTTTGCTGTCTGTCCTCATGTGCGACCCGTCAAGCAGAAGGTCAGGAAGCAAGCTTTGGAGCGACAATAGTTCATCATCGAGGAGATCAGGAAGTTGGAGGTGGCAGACCTGGTTAGAGGAGTACTCCACCCCACGTGGTTGGCCAATACAATGGTGGTGCGTAAGGCAAATGGAAAATGGAGGTTGTCTATTGACTACACAGATATCAATAAAGCATGTCCAAAGGATCCTTTCCCACTGCCACGCATCGACCAGATTGTGGACTCCACTATCGGGTGTGACCTGTTGTCATTCCTTGATGCCTATTCAGGATACCACCAGATCTTCATGATGAAGGAAGACGAAGAAAAGACCGAGTTCATCACCCCATGTGGTACGTACTATTTTGTATGAATGCCTTTCGGGTTGAAAAGCGCTGGTTCGATGTTTTCCCGAGCGGTCCAAATTAGTTTTGAACCCCAGCTACATAGAAATATGAAAGCTTATATGGATGATATAGTGGTCAAAACCAAGAATAGGGCCACGCACGTGCATGATCTAGAAGAAACATTTGCAAATCTGTGCAAGATCAACCTCAAGCTCAACCTAGAGAAGTGCGTGTTCGGTGTCCCATCCGGCAAGCTTCTAGGGTTCTTGTGTCTCAACGCGGAATCGAAGAAAATCCCGACAATATCAAAGCAATTGAGCAGATTGAGGCGCCAATACGGGTCAAAGACGTCCGTAGGCTCACCGGCTGCATTGCTGCCCTGAGTAGGTTCATCTCCAAATCTGCTGAGTGCGCCCTCCCCTTCTTCAAAGTTTTGAAAAAGGCGGGTCCAATGAAATGGACTCTGGAGGCAGAGGCAGCGCTGCAAGATTTGAAGAGGTACCTTTCCTCCACGCCAATACTAGTCGCGCCTAAGCCACAGGAGCCGTTGCTGCTATATCTAGCGGCGACGAATCAAGTGGTCAGTTCTGCGTTGGTGGCACACAGGGAAATTGAGGAAGAAGCAGCAGTAGCAGCAGAGCCGTCGGATGATGGGTCGGGTCTCTCTCCGGCACGGCCTGATGCCGGCAAGGCGGAACCCCCAGCAAACCCCTGTCCCGGCAAGACAAACTCTGCGCAGATGGGCGAAGTTGAACAGAAGAAGAAGGTGGTGCAGCACCCGGTCTATTTTGTCAGTTCCCTCTTGTAGGGGGCTAGATCGAGATATTCTGGTATGCAGAAGCTGCTTTTCGGCCTCCTTATGGCCTCGAGAAAGATGTGCCACTATTTCCAAGCACATGAGATCACCGTCGTCACCCGCCTCCCTTTGCAACGAATCCTGCACAACCCGGGCGAGACTGGGAGGACTGTGGAGTGGACATTGGAGCTGTCGAGCTTTGGCCTTAAGTTTGAAAGTACTTTGACAATCAAGAGCCGAGCTTTGGCAGAGTTCATGGCAGAATGGATATCAATGCCCGACGAAGAGATTCAAGAGACCACCATTCCCGGCAAGGAGACGAGCCGTGTTTGGATCATGTACTTTGACGGAGCTTTCTCGCTGCAAGGCGCATGTGCCGGCGTACTACTCGTCGCACCCACCGGAGAGCGCCTCAAGTACGTAGTCCAGATGCACTTTCCCCGGAAAAAAATCAATGAACAATACAACAGAGTACGAGGGATTGCTTGCCGGTCTTAGGATCGCGGCAGACATCGGAATCAGGAAGCTCATCATCAGAGGTGATTCGCAGCTCGTCATCAAGCAATTCAACAAGGATTACTAGAGCCCGCTGATGGAGGCCTATGTGGATGAGGTAAGGAAGTTGGAGGAGCATTTTGACGGTTTACAAGCAGAGCATGTTCCCCGAGCAGAGAACACCGTTGTCGATGACCTGTGGAAGCGCGCTGCCCTGAAGTTGCCTGTGGAACCAGGTACCTTTGTGCTTCATTTAACCCAGCCATCCGTTGAGCCATCAGCAGGACAAAACAAATGAAGGAAGGCAGGCCCCACAAGTACTTTCCAGCTGAGCTCCCACGAGCCGTCGGCAAGAACGTTGCTGGGTACCCCAAGCTTGCCGGGGAGCAGCAACCTCTGGCAGGGCCTCAAGACCTAACCATAGAGGCGACTACCTCTGCGGCCATAGATGAGCCTTTAGTCCTTGACGTCGAGCCCCAGGCTCCGGCATGGGCACAACACACCGTCCGTTTCCTTCAAACAGGAGAACTCCCTGAGGAACACGAAGAAGAAGAGAAAGTAGCCCGTCGGTCCAGCATGTACCAGTTTGTGGATGGTGCCCTATACAGAAGGAGACCGAACGACGTGAAATTGAAGTGCATTCCTCGGGAAGACGGACTTGAGCTGTTGGCAGAGATACATCGAGGCATGTGTGGCTCCCACATAGGGTCGAGGGCCCTTGCCGGCAAAGCGTTCCGGCAAGGTTTCTTCTGGCCCACCGCTCTCCAGGATGCAACTGCACTAGTAACCAAGTGTGAAGTGTGCAAGTTCCATTCAAAGAAACTTCACCAGCCAGCCCAAGCCCTTCAAACAATCCATCTTTCCTGGCCATTTTCGGTCTGGGGGCTCGACATACTGGGCCCTTTCCCTGTGTCGTCGAAGGCTTTGAGTACTTGTACGTTGCGATCGACAAGTTCACAAAGTGGCCGGAGGTGGAACCGGTGAGGAAGGTGACAGCACAGTCAGCCGTCAAGTTCTTCAAGGGACTAGTCTGCCGTTTCGGTGTGCCGAGCAAAGTCATTACCGACAACGGCACGCAGTTCACGAGCCGCACCTTCATGCAATATATTCAAGACCTCGGCAGCAAGGTTTGTTTTGCTTCTGTTGCTCACCCCATAAGTAACGGCCAGGCTAAGAGGGAAAATGCAGAAGTGCTGCGAGGCCTCAACACCAGAACTTTTGACAGGGTGCACAAGTATGGAAGGCGCTGAATTGATGAGTTGCCAACGGTTCTTTGGTCAATCAAGATGACACCAAATCGAGCCACTGGCTAGACACCCTTTTCCTTGGTGTACGGGGCAGAAGCAGTTCTCCCCACGGAAATCATATACGGGTCGCCTCGAGTGCTCGCTTATGATGAGCTTGAGCAAGAGCAGTTGCGCCAAGATGATGCGACTCTCCTTGAGGAAGATCGTCTTCGGGCTGCTGCGCGAGCTGCCTGCTACCAGCAAGCCTTGTGCTGCTACCATAGCCGCAAGGTTCATGCCCGAATCCTTGAGGAAGGCGATCTTGTTCTTCGGCGAGTTCAATCCGCCAAGAATTCCAACAAGTTGACGCTGAAGTGGAAAGGCCCTTATCGGGTAATACGAGTTGTCAGGCCCGGCGTAGTCCGCCTGGAGACCGAAGATGGAATCCCAGTGAGCAACTCCTGGAACATTGACCATCTTCGCAAGTTTTACCCATAAGGCGCGGTTTTCAGGCCTCCCGGCAGACCACTTTTTGTACAAGCCTTGCCGGCAAGGCATGTAACTCTTTGTACAAAGCCAGGCGCAGACCCTGAGCAACAGATAAATAAATGTAGCACTGGCACCCTAGAATTTAGCACGCATGCTAGGTTGAGTCTCTTTCTCTGTTAGGGTTGATAGTGCTTGGAGGCAACAAACCCCTAGCATAGAAGTCAAGTTCATATCTTTCTATCTCTTCCAGTCCATTCTTAGTTCGCAGGCTGCACGGACGCTTTTGCAGAGCCGTTTGGAGGAAAGAAGGCGGATCGACACCTTCGACCCCGGCAAGCCGAGGTTGCCGGGGCTCCGAATTCAGATAAGCTTCCTCTCCCCCGCCATGTGTTTCTGCATGAAACTTGGACGTACGAAACTTCGTTCGTTTCCATGCCACCGTGCTCCCTCCTTCCTATGCCCGGAATCCCCTTTCGGGCCGGAATTTGGTTGTAGTTGCGGTGAAAGGGAAACAAGCAAAGGGCCCAATCTTGCTTTACCCCTGCTCCCCGCCAAGGGCGTGGGTTTGATCATGGTATAAAGCGGGAGGACGGCAAGGTTTGTTGACGGGCAACATTGTTTATTTAAAATAACAAGGACTCTCTCCTTGGTGTGGGCCCCGCCCGCGCACAAAAAAACCCGGCAAACACCCTTTTTCATTAATACGTTGATTAAACAAGTACAATTCATACGGAATGTAAGCATGAGAAAGGGGTTACAAAGTCTAAATTCGACAAGTGCCCGCAGGCTTAAGATCTAAAAATAAGATAAGATGCATGTAATCCCTTTCTTGTCCCTCTCCTCAGGAAGCGGATCGGGACAGCAAGAGGGCAAAAGGAGTGCCTAGGTGAGGTACAAGCAGCAGAAGACACCAAAAGAGCGACCCGGCGGATGCCCAGGAGAGGGTTGGTGATGCCGGTGCCAGGGAAGAAGCCGAAAGATGAGGCAGCGGGATAGTAATACGAGACGAAGGCATTGGTGCCATCATACTCCGAGTTGACGGCCCGCCACCCGCCTTCTTCGTCTTCTCTGGCCTTCCAGCGCCAGCCGCCAGAAGCAGCGACCCCGAGAATTTCAAGGAGCTGGCTCGGGAAGCCGCCGCCAAGAACTTCCCCGCCCCCAGAAGATCATCCTGCCGGGAAGAAGGCCAGGTGCAGATGGTGCTGCCGCCGGCGTCGCCTAGGGATGGGGCATCCGACGCCTAGTCGTACCCATCCACGTGTCATCCCCGCAGGTCCCCTCCCCATCATCGTCGCTCGAGGAGGAGCTCTCGTTGTCAGTCGAGCTCTCCGAGCATCACCCTAGCATGTGTCCCTAGCGCCCGCAGACCTTGACGGAGAGCAGGTCGCTCTACACTAACTTGAAGAGGAGAACGTGCCCCTTCATCAAGCAGTGGGCATGGGCAAAGGTTTTCCAACCCCGACGAAGAAGCATTACATGAGGGGCGGGGAACCTTGTGTTCACCCACATGTCGCCATTGCAACACCCCTTCATGTGAAGCCTCAGCCTCGGCGGTTGGTCGATCTCCAGCACCCTCGCGAATGCCTCGGGAAGGCGGAGGAGGCTATGCGGCGGATCGCGCAACTGCAGGATGAACTCGAGCGTCATGTCCCCAACATGGCTGCTCGATGAAGCAGGAGGAGATGGTGGCGGAGATGTTGACGACGTGGGTGTCCCCCCTCCGCGCCCGCCTCTGCCTCGACCGCCTCATCGACCACAGCCCCGTCCGGCGCCTCCACCTTGAGCGTGGCCTACGCCTTGAGCGGCTGGCTCTTTCTTCACCATCGTGGCTCTCTGGCGGGAGGAGGACCTGGTCACCTTTGCAGAAGAACGGCCGCGACCACGCCCTCTCACCATGGCAGTGGATGGAAAATGGAGACGAAGGGAAGACGCGAGAAGATGTCTCTCCTCCCCCTCCTGAGTCCCCTTTTTATAGCCAAGAGGGGAAGGCAAAAAGACTGGCTCTACGCCTCCGAGGATCCCGTTCAGGTCCGGCTCATTAAGTTGGCAACGAGCGAGGTCATCGACCGCCCTCCCCTCCCAATCAAAGGCACATGAATATCAGCCATAGTGCGCCTTCCCATATCTCGCGCGTCTGTCACCTACCCCAGGCCATGCATGCGGCGTTCGTGGCGAAAGGGGCGGGCATGATGGGAAACGTGGAACGGCGGTTCCAAGGCTGGGACAGCACATGAGCAGCGGCCCGGCAGTTTTCCCTCTTTTATAGGGAATACGCAAGCCACCTCTTTACTATTCACCACGGGATGATGCGAGAATGCTTCGGTCATCCCACACATGCCCCCCACGTCACACATTCAACGCAGGTCGTGGGGAAGCGCAACTGGCGAAGGAGTTACCGCAGTGAAGACTTTGCCACGTGCGCCCGCGGCACCGTTCTGGGCCTGGCCCAACAACGCTTTGCGCTTATATGTGGCCCGGGCCCGGGGGCTCCTGTCAGCGTACAAAAGAAGGGGCCCTTCTGTACCCCTTTATTGTGCACGGACAGTTGTAGCCGCACCTACGGCCACGCTTGGCGGAGCAGAGGAAGCAAGGAACAAGGCTACCAGAGCAGCACTGGAGCCAGGGGCGCGAAGAGCAAAGGGACAAGATGGGTTTCCCCCGGCAAGAGCCTTGCCGGGGACGACCTACGCTGCCCCGGCAAGATCCTTAATGGGGCAACCTGCCCAACACCAGCAAGGCCTCCACCCTTGAGCCTAAGAGTTCCGACACCATCGACAACATTGGAGCCAAGGCTCGGAAGGCGCCTGCATGGTGGCATGCAGATCTTTGTGAAGACCAGAGGCCTGCGAGACTAGATGAGAACCAGAAGACGAAGGCCCCCGGCAAGATCCTTGCCGGGGACGACCATGAGACCCCGGCAAGCCCCTTGCCGGGGACATCTGCAAGGCCACAGCCAGGCCCACACCTGCCAAGGATCCGCCGCCCCGCGGCCGTCCCAACACAACGATCAGCTCACCAACTAGACGAATGCCTGCGTGGCCGCATGCGGCTTCTAGGCCAAATAGCCAAGCACTTGCGTGGTGGCATGCAGATCTTCGTGAAGACCCTGCCACCGCACCAGCTCAGCAGCCAACCAGCGTGGCGCAACACGCCTCGTCAGCGTGGACGCGCGTCGGGGCAAGGCGAAGCGGCGACAGATGGGACGAGCTTCCTTGCCGTCCCCCAATAAAGCAAGAGGGCACATTGGCAGCGCATTAAATGCGTTTTGTCCTGCGGTGTCCAGGATAGACTCGTACACTGTACACGCTTTCCACCTCCTGTGCCACTATGGTAACCCCTTTGACTATAAAAGGAGGCTCGAGGCGTACTGAGGAAAGATTCAGAATTTTTGGGCTAGGCATGCACCGCAGCTAGTTCAAGAACTCAAGAACACCAAATATACACCAAAGCGGGATTAGGGTATTACGCATCGCTTGCGGCCCGAACCTGGATAAAATTCCCCCGTGTTGATCTTCTAAACCCGCTCTTTCCACAGCCCCGCACCCTGCCAACCATAGTAGGGATTCCCCGTGATCCCATAGGTGTCGTTCCCCGACATATTGAGAAACCACCTTTTCCTGTAAGGATAAAGGAACATGCTAAAGTTTCAACTTTGGTTAACAAAAGTTATATTAGAGCACCTAAACCTAATGAACAAATTAAAGTAGAGCCTAGCATTGCTATGGTTAAAGATCTCTTGGAAGAAGATATTGATGGGATGTTATTTACTTCTGTGAATAAGCTTCTAGAATTGCTAAACCTGATAGAAAAGATAAACATAAACCTGTTGTTGGCATGCCTGTTATTTCAGTTAAAATAGGAGATCACTGTTATCGTGGTTTATGTGACATGGGTGCTAGTGTGAGTGCTATTCCTTACACTTTATATCAAAAAATTATGAAAGACATAGCACCTGCTGAGATAGAAGAAATAGATGTAACTATTAAACTTGCTAATAGAGACACTATATCACCAATTGGGATTGTTAGAGATGTTGAAGTCTTGTGCTGGAAAATAAAATACCCTACTGATTTTCTTGTTCTTGGTTCCCCACAAGATGACTTCTGTCCCATTATCTTTGGTAGACCTTTCTTGAACACAATTAATGGTAAGATAGATTGTAAGAAACAAACTGTCGGTGTTAGCTTTGGTGACGAGTCTCATGAGTTTAATTTTTCCAAGTTTAGTAGAAATCTTCATGAAAAAGAATTGCCTAGTAAGGATGAATTAATTGGTCTTGCTTCTATTGCTGTGCCACCTACTGATCCTTTAGAACAATATTTGCTAGACCATGAAAATGATTTACATATGCATGAAAAAATGAAATAGATAAGATTTTCTTTGAACAACGTCCTCTACTTAAACACAATTTGCCTATTAAAACTCTAGGAGGTCCTCCTCCACCTCAAGGTGATCCTGTGTTTGAATTAAAAAAATTGCCAAACACTTTGAAATATGCTTATCTTGATGAAAAGAAGATATATCCTCTTATTATCAGTGCTAACCTTTCAGAACATGAAGAAGATTATTGAAAGTTCTAAGGAAGCACCGAGCTGCCATTGGATATACTCTTGATGATTTAAAGGGCATTAGTCCCACTCTATGTCAGCACAAGATTAATATGGAACCTGATGCTATAAACCCGTTGTTGATCACCAACGTCGGTTAAATCCAAAGATGAAAGAAGTGGTAAGAATAGAAATATTAAAACTTCTGGAAGCAGGTATAATCTATCCTATAGCTGATTGTAGATGGGTAAGTCTATTCATTGTGTCCCTAAGAAAGGAGGTATTACTGTTGTTCCTAATGATAAGAATGAACTTATTCCACAAAGAATTATTACAGGCTACAGAACGGTAATTGATTTTAGAAAATTAAACAAAGCAACTAGAAAAGAACATTACCCTCTGCCTTTTATTGATCAAATGCTTGAAAGATTATCTAAGCACACACACTTTTGCTTCATTGATGGATATTTCTGTTTTTCACAAATACCTGTTTCTCAACCTGATCAAGAAAAAATCACTTTTACTTGTCCTTTTGGAACCTATGCTTATAGACGTATGCCTTTTGGTTTATGTAATGCACCGGCTACCTTTCAAACATGTATGACTGCTATATTCTCTGACTTTTGTGAAAAGATTGTTGAGGTTTTCATGGATGACTTCTCTGTTTATGGGAAGTCCTTTGATGATTGTCTAAGCAATCTTGACCGAGTTTTGCAGAGATGTGAACAAACAAATCTTGTCTTGAATTGGGAGAAGTGCCACTTTATGGTTAATGAAGGCATTGCCTAGGGTCATAAAATCTCTGAAAGAGGTATTGAAGTGGTCAAGCTAAGGGTGATGCAATTGAGAAAATGCCATATCCTAAGGACATCAAAGGTATTTTTAGTTTCCTAGGTCATGTTGGTTTCTATAAGAGATTTATCAAAGACTTTTCTCAAATTTCTAGGCCTCTTACTAGTCTTTTGCAAAAGGATATTCCTTTTGTCTTTGATGATGATTGTCTTGAAGCCTTTGAAACACTCAAGAAAGCCTTAATTTCTGCACCTATTGTTCAACCACATGATTGGAATTTGCCTTTTGAAATTATGTGTGATGCTTTTGATTATGCTGTTGGTGCTGTTCTAGGACAAAGAGTTCACAGGAAATTGAATTTTATTCATTATGCTAGTAAAACTCTAGACAGTGCTAAACGAAACTATGCTACTACTGAAAAAGAATTCTTAGCAGTGGTGTTTGCTTGTGATAAATTTAGACCTTATATTGTTGATTCAAAATTAACTGTTCATGCTGCTATTAAATGTCTTATGGAAAAGAAAGATGCTCAACCTAGACTTATTCGTTGGGTTCTCTTGTTACAAGAATTTGATTTACATATTATTGATAGAAAAGGAGCTGAGAACCCCGTAGCTAATAATTTGTCTAGGCTTGAAAATGTGCTTGATGAACCATCACCTATTGATGATAGTTTTCACGATGAGCAGTTAGCTGCAATAAATGTTTCTCATAGTACTCCTCGGTATGCTGATTATGCTAATTACATTGTTACTAAATATTTACCACCTAGCTTTACATACGAACAAAAGAAAAAATTCTTCTATGATTTAAGACATTACTTTTGGGATGACCCGCATCTTTATAAAGAAGAAGTAGATGGTATTGTTAGATGTTGTGTACTTGAGCATGAACAGGGACAAATCCTATGGAAATGTCACTCTGAAGCTTATGGAGGGCATCATGCTGGAGATAGAACTGCTCATAAGGTATTGCAGTCTGGATTTTATTGGCCTACTGTCGCGGGAAACGACACCTATGGGATCACTGGAATCCCTTCTACGGTTGGCGGGCGCGAGGTTGTGCAAAGAGCGGGTCTAGAAGCTAGCACAAAGATCGTTTACCCAGGTTCGGGCCGCGAGGATGCGTAATACCCTAGTCCTGCTTTTGTGTATATTTGGGTGTTCTTGAGATTTTGAGCTAGCTACGGGGCGTGCGTCATCCAAAAGATCCGAATCCTCTCTCAGTACGCCACGGGCCTCCTTTTATAGGCAAAGGGGCTGCCACAGTGGCACACAGGAGGTGGAAAGCTATACAGTGTACAAGCTTATCGCTTGTCATTACAAGATAAAGTGCATTAAATGCACTACTTAGGTGTCCACTTGCTTTATCGGAGGCGGTAACGAGGCCCGTCCCGTCCGTCGCCGCTCCGCCTTGCTTCGGCACGTGTCCAAGCCAACAAGGCATGCAGCGCCATGTAGGCTGGCTGGCTGCTGAGTTGGCGTGGTGGTAGGATCTGCATGCCACCACGCAGGTGCTTGCTGAGTTGTCCTAGAGGCCGCACGTCGCCACGCAGGTGTTCGCCTAGTTGGTGGGCTGGCAGCTGCATGGGAACGGCGGTGGAGCTTTGGCAGATGTGGGCCTAGCTGCGGCCCCGCGGATGTCTTAGGCAAGAGTCTTGCCGAGGCCCCGACAAGGGTATTGCCGTGGCTTCGTGGTCGTCCACGGCAAGAGGCTTGCTGGGGGTCTCGTGGGTATCCTTGGCAAGGATATCGCCGAGGATCTTCGTCTTCTAGTTATTTATCTAGTCTTGTATGCTTCTGGTTTTCACAAATATCTGCATGCCACCATGGAGGCGCCTCCCGAGCTTTGGTTCCAATGTGGTTGAGGGCGTCGGAACTCTCAGGCTTGAGGGTGGCAACCCTGTTGGTGTTGGGCAAGTTGCCCCGGCAAGGCTCTTGCCGGGTTGTGGAGGCCGCCCCGGCAAGGGCCTTGCCGGGGGAGTCCACCCCGCCCTTCTGCTTGTTTCCGGCTTGGCTTTGGTCTAGTCGTCTTGTACCTTTGCTTCCTCTGACCCGCCAAGCATGGCCAGGGGCGCGTGGGGCTTCCACTACCGGCGCACAAGTAAAGGGGTGCAAAAAGGGACCCCTACTTTTGTACACTGACAGGAGCCCCGGGCCTGGGCCACATATAAGCGCGGGGCGTTATTGGGCCAGGCCCAGAACGATGCGCGGGCGTGCGAGTGGCGGAGTTTTTACCGCAGTAACTCCCTCGCTCGCTTGCGCTCCCCCACGACCCGCGTTGAATGCGCGACGTGTGGGTCGCGCGTGACATGGGGATCATGCGTGGGGCGGTTGCTGCCCCCATGCATCACATCGTAGTAAGGAGGCGTCTCGCATCTTCCCCATTAAAAGAGGAAAACGCAGGGGCACGGCTCATTTACTAAGAGGACTTGAGTCGTGACCTTCAAGGCACCCGTGCCCCACGATCACGGGGTGGAAAATGGTCGGCTCACTCATCTCCTTGATTTTAGTTTGCTTGCCACGTGTCCCCCATGCCTCGAAGATCGTAGGCGGTGGACGGGGGGGGGGGGGCACGGGCCTTAAATGACGAGGCGGGGAACCGGGTCGTCGCTGATTGGAGCAGCGGGTCGGTCTCGATTCCCTGCGCCTCTGGTGGCTGGATTGGTTAACCGGGGCGGCCGAGCCGCGGCCCCGCCCCTTTATAAGAAGGGGAGGGGGATGGCATCCCTCAATCCTCCATCAGTCATCTCCTTCCACCTTGGATCTTTCCTTTCTTCTGCTATGGCGAGAGGGTGCACCAGCACTCCGATGGCGGCGACGAGGGTCTCTGCTCGAAAGCGTGCCCCTCCTTCCCAAGAGCTCGTGGTGGCGGAGTCGGCCACGAGAGGAAGAGGGAGGGGGCGAGGCCGATGTCGCTGTGGCGCTCAGGGAAGAGGAGGATGGGGCGATGCACAGGCCTCGCCTCCTCCAGCGGTCCCTCCCCCAATGGAGGGCCACGTCGGAGACCAGCCTGCGAGTTCGTCATTAGGCTGCACCGGCCAGTGCGTCGTCGTCTCTATCTCCCTACTCCATTCGCTCGGGAGATGGAGCTCGACCTGCCACAGGCTCTGAGGTTGCATATGAGGGGCTGCGGGAATGGTAGCACGTGCGTTGATGTCGACTTCCCCGCCCCTCACGTCATGTATCTTCGTCACGGATGGAAGACCTTCGCTCGTGCCCACATCCTTTCGGAGGGGCTCGTTATCTACTTCAAATTAATGGAGAATGGCCTGCTCTCCGTCAAGGTCTTTGGGGACTTGGTAACTCGCCTAAAGTGTTGCATGGAGAGGTCCTCCGATGATGAAGACTCCTCCTCAAGCGGGAGTGACGAGGAGGACAGCGACATCAACGATGAGGGCGTCAAGCGGGAGGACGCTGACTCCGACTGACCGCGTCGCCCTCCCCCCTCGGCCAAGCGCCCTGCCGAGGGCCTTCCTCATCAAGCTCTCCATTGGCGCGTTCCCCGTCGCCTCCTTTTTGCCTTCACCTGCCGCACCTGGGAGGAAAGGGGCAAGAACGGAGATCACAGGGCACTTATCTTTTTTAGTTTTTAAGCCTGCGGGCACTTGTTAGATTTAAACCTTGTAACCCCCTTGCTTATGTTGCATTCCGTACGAACTGTACCTGTTTGGAACGTATTAATGAAAAAAGGGTGTTTGCCGGGTTTTTTGTGCGTGAGCGGGGTCCATGCCAAGGAATAAATCCTTGTTATTTTTAAGATAAACATTGTCGCCCGGCAACAGGCCTTGTCGTCCCCTTACTTCAATCACGACCGTACTCACGCCCTTGGCGGAGGCAGGGGCGAAGTAGGGTTAGGCCCTTCGTTTGCTTCCTTGTCACTGCAACTACAACCAAGTTCCGGCCCAGGGAATAGTTTTTGTGTGGCACCCGGCTCAGAGAAACCGGAACGCCCCGTATTCCAGCCCAGAGATAGAGGAAAAGTCTATGGAATACGACACTGCTTGACATAGAACAAATCAGCTCTTATTACAAGAATAATAATACAAGGGTCTGATGTTACAAAGAAGAACATCAGCATGGCGACACTATGCCTGCGATTCTACACTTGCTCTATGCTAGCAGCAGAACAACTTGTAGCAGCGGAATACTTCTAGCAGCGGAATGACGATGAAGGTGGTGAATCCACTCCGCAGGGACTCTGGCTGGGACAGGCTACCTCTTGAGCACTGCGTTGGTTTCCCCTTGAAGAGGAAAGGGTGATGCAGCAAAGTAGCGTAAGTATTTCCCTCAGTTTTTGAGAACCAAGGTATCAATCTAGTAGGAGGCTACGCGCGAGTCCCTCGTACCTACACAAAACAAATAAATCCTCGCAACCAACGCGATAAGGGGTTGTCAATCCCTACACGGTCACTTACGAGAGTGAGATCTGAAAGATATGATAGGATAATATTTTTGGTATTTTTATGATAAAGATGCAAAGTAAAATAAAAGCAAAGTAAAAAAGCAAAGGAAATAACTAAGTGTTGGGAGATTAATATGATGAAGATAGACCCGGGGGCCATAGGTTTCACTAGTGGCTTCTCTCAAGAGCATAAGTAATTTATGGTGGGTGAACGAATTACTGTTGAGCAATTGACAGAATTGAGCATAGTTATGAGAATATCTAGGTATGATCATGTATATAGGCATCATGTACGAGACAAGTAGACCGACTCACACTGCATCTACTAGTATTACTCCACACATCGACCGCTATCCAAAGATGCATCTAGAGTATTAAGTTCATAAGAACAGAGTAACGCCTTAAGCAAGATGACATGATGTAGAGGGATAAATTCATGCAATATGATAAAAACCCCATCTTGTTATCCTCGATGGCAACAATATAATACGTGCCTTGCTGCCCCTTCTGTCACTGGGAAAGGACACCGCAAGATTGAACCCAAAGCTAAGCACTTCTCCCATTGCAAGAAAGATCAATCTAGTAGGCCAAACCAAACTGATAATTCGAAGAGACTTGCAAAGATAACCAATCATACATAAAAGAATTCAGAGAAGATTCAAATATTGTTCATAGATAAACTTGGTCATAAACCCACAATTCATCGATCTCAACAAACACACCGCAAAAGAAGATTACATCGAATAGATCTCCACGAGAGATGGGGAGAACATTGTATTGAGATCCAAAAAGAGAGAAGAAGCCATCTACCTAATAACTATGGACCCGAAGGTCTGAGGTAAACTACTCACACTTCATCGGAGAGGCTATGGTGTTCATGTAGAAGACCTCCGTGATCGATTCCCCTTCCGGCGGAGCTCCGGAATAGGCCCCAAGATGGGATCTCTTGGGTACAGAAGGTTGCGGCGGTGGAATTAGGTTTTTGGCTCCGTATCTGATCGTTTGGGGGTACGTAGGTATATATAGGAGGAAGGAGTATGTAGGTGGAGCAACAGGGGGCCCACGAGGGTGGAGGGCGCGCCCTAGGGGGGTAGGCGCGCCCCCTACCTCGTGGCTTCTTCGAAGCTTCCTTGACTTAGGGTCCAAGTCTCCTGGATAATGTTCGTTCCAAAAATCACGTTCCCGAAGGTTTCATTCCATTTGGACTCCGTTTGATATTCCTTTTTTGTGAAACTTTGAAATAGGCAAAAAACCAGCAATTCTGGGCTGGGCCTCCGGTTAATAGGTTAGTCCCAAAAATAATATAAAAGTGAATAATAAAGCCCAATAAAGTCCAAAACAGAAGATAATATAGCATGGAGCGATAAAAAATTATAGATACGTTGGAGACGTATCAAGCATCCCCAAGCTTAATTCCTGCTCGTCCTCAAGTAGGTAAATGATAAAAAAAGATAATTTTTGATGTGGAATGCTACTTGGCATAATTTCAATGTAATTCTTCTTAATTGTGGAATGAATATTCAGATCCAAAAGATTCCAGATAAAAGTTCAATATTGACATAAAAATAATAATACTTCAAGCATACTAACTAAGCAATTATGTCCTCTCAAAATAACATGGCCAAAGAAAGCTTATCCCTACAAAATCATATAGTTTAGTCATGCTCCATTTTCGTCACACAAGAATGCTCTCATCATGCACAACCCCGATGACAAGCCAAGCAATTGTTTCATACTTTAGTAATCTCAAACTTATAAACCCTCACGCAATACATGAGCGCGAGCCATGGACATAGCACTATGGGTGGAATAGAATATGATGATGGGGTTATGTGGAGAAGACAAAAAAAGACAAAATCTCACATCAACGATGCTAATCAATGAGCTATGGAGATGCCCATCGATTGATGTTAATGCAAGGAGTAGGGATTGCCATGCAACGGATGCACTAGAGTTATAAATGTATGAAAGCTCAACAAAAGAAACTAAGTGGGTGTGCATCCAACTTGCTTGCTCACGAAGACCTAGGGCACTTGAGGAGGCCCATTGTTGGAATATACAAGCCAAGTTCTATAATGAAAAATTCCCACTAGTATATGAAAGTGACAAAACAAGAGACTCTCTATCATGAAGATTATGGTGCTATTTTCAAGCACAAGTGTGGTAAAGGATAGTAACATTGTCCCTTCTCTATTTTTCTCTCATTTTTTTGGGCCTTCTCTTTTTTATGGCCTTTCTCTCCTTTTTTTATTCCTCACTTGGGACAATGCTCTAGAAAATGATGATCATCACACTTCTATTTATTTACAACTCAATGATTACAACTCGATACTAGAACAAAGTATGACTCTATGTGAATGCCTCCGGCGGTGTACCGGGATATGCAATGAACCAAGAGTGACATGTATGAAAGAATTATGAATGGTGGCTTTGCCACAAATACTATGTCAACTACATGATTATGCTAAGCAATATGACAATGATGAATGTTTCATGATAAACGGAATGGTGGAAAGTTGCATGGCAATATATCTCGGAATGGCTATGGAAATGCCATGATATGTAGGTATGGTGGCTGTTTTGAGGAAGATATAAGGAGGTTTATGTGTGAAAGAGCGTATCATATCACGGGGTTTGGATGCACCGGTGAAGTTTGCACCAACTCTCAATGTGAGAAAGGGCAATGCACGTATCAAGAGGCTAGCAATGATGGAAGGGTGAGAGTGCGATAATCCATGGACTCAACATTAGTCATAAATAACTCACATACTTATTGCAAAAATCTACAAGTCATCAAAAACCAAGAACTACGCGCATGCTCCTTGGGGGACAGATTGGTAGGAAAAGACCATCGCTCTTCCCCGACCGCCACTCATAAGGAGGACAATCAAAGAACACCTCATGTTTCAAATTTGTTACATAACGTTTACCATACGTGCATGCTACGGGACTTGCAAACTTCAACACAAGTATTTCTCAAATTCACAACTACTCAACTAGCACGACTTTGATATTACTACCTCCATATCTCAAAACAATCATCAAGCATCAAACTTCTCTTAGTATTCAACACACTCATAAGAAAGTTTTTACTATTCTTGAATACCTAGCATATTAGGATTATTTAAGCAAATTACCATGCTATTTAAGACTCTCAAAGTAATCTAAGTGAAGCATGAGAGATCAAAAGTTTCTAACAAATCCACCACCGTGCTCTAAAAGATATAAGTGAAGTACTAGAGCAAAACTATATAACTCAAAAAATATAAGTGAAGCACAAATAGTATTCTAATAATTTCCGAATCATGTGTGTCTCTCTAAAAAGGTGTGTACAGCAAGGATGATTGTGGTAAACTAAAAAGAAAAGACTCAAATCATACAAACCGCTCCAAGCAAAACACATATCATGTGGTGAATAAAAATATAGCTCCAAGTAAAGTTACCGATGGAAGTAGACGAAAGAGGGGATGCCTTCCGGGGCATCCCCAAGCTTTGGCTTTTTGGTGTCCTTAGATTATCTTCGGGGTTTCATGGGCATCCCCAAACTTAGGCTCTTGCCACTCCTTGTTCCATAATCCATCAAATCTTTCACCCAAAACTTGAAAACTTCACAACACAAAACTCAGTAGAAAATCTCGTGAGCTCCGTTAGCAAAAGAAAACAAAAGACCACTTCAAGGTACTGTAATGAACTATTTATTTATTTATATTGTTGTTAAACCTACTGTATTACAACTTCTCTATGGTTTATAAACTCTTTTACTAGCCATAGATTCATCAAAATAAGCAAACAACACACGGAAAACAGAATCTGTCAAAAACAGAACAGTCTGTAGTAATCTGTAACTAACGCAAACTTCTGGAACTCAAAAAAATAAGCCAAAATAGGAAGACCTAGGAAATTTGTTTATTAATCAGAAGCAATTGGAATCAGTATTTTATCACGTTCTGGTGATTTGTAACAATTGTTTTCGTGAACAGAAAGTTTCTGGAAATTTCTGCAAGATCAAATAACTATCATCCAAGAAGATCCTATAGGTTTAACTTGGCACAAACACTAATTAAAACATAAAAACACATCTAACCAGAGGCTAGATCAAATATTTATTCCTAAACATAAGCAAAAAGCAAAAAACTAAAAAAAAATTGGGTTTCCTCCCAACAAGCGTTATCGTTTAACGCCCCTAGCTAGGCATAAAAGTACGGATAGGTCTAGGTATTGCCATCTTTGGTAGGCAATCCATAAGTGGCTCTCATGATAGATTCATATGCTAATTTTATTTTATTCCTAGGGAAGTGTTCCATGTCTTTCTTTAATGGAAATTGGAATCTAATATTCCCTTCCTTCATATCAATAATTGCACCAATCATTCTAAGGAAAGGTCTACCAAGAATAATAGGACATGAAGGATTGCAATCTATATCAAGAACAATAAAATCTACGGGCACATAATTCCTATTTGAAACAATAAGAACATCATTAATTCTTCCCATAGGTTTCTTAATAGTGGAAACCGCAAGGTGCAAGTTTAAAGAGCAATCATCAAAATCACGGAAACCTAGCAAATCGCACAAAGTTTTTGGGATCGTGGAAACACTAGCACCCAAATCACACAAAGCATAGCATTCATGATCTTTAATCTTAATTTTAATAGTAGGTTCCCACTCATCATAAAGTTTTCTAGGGATAGAAACTTCCAACTCAAGCTTTTCTTCATAAGATTGCATCAAAGCATCAACAATATGTTTGGTAAAAGCTTTATTTTGACTATAAGCATGAGGAGAATTTAGCACGGATTGCAACAAGGAAATACAACCTATCAAAGAGCAATTATCATAATTAAATTCCTTGAAATCCAAAATAGTGGGTTCATTAATATCTAGAGTTTTGTTTTCTTCAATCCCACTTTTATCAAATTTAGCATCAAGATCTAAATACTCTGAATTTTTGGAACGTCTTCTAGGTAAAGGTGGATCATATTCAGTCCCATCATTATCAAGATTCATATTTCAACACAAGGATTTAATAGGGGACACATCAATAACTTTTAGATCTTCATCCTTTTTTTCATAGAAATTTGAAGAACACGCTTTCATGAAGCAATCCTTCTTAGCACGCATCCTAGCGGTTCTTTCTTTGCACTCATCAATGGAAATTATCATGGCTTTTGAGAGACTCATTGATATCATTCTTAGGAGGAATAGATCTAAGTTTTAAAGAATCAACATTAAGAGAAATTCTATCAACGTTCCTAGCCAATTCAGCAACTTTAAGCAATTTTTCTTCAAGCAAGGCATTGAAATTCTTTTGCGAATTCATAAACTCATTAACACTCGTCTCAAATTCAGAGGGCATCTTATTAAAATTTCCATAAGAATTGTTGTAGGAATTACCATACTTATTAGAGGAATTTCTAGGATAAGGCCTAGGATTGAAGTTTCCTCTATACACGTTGTTACCAAAATTATTCCTACCAACAAAATTCACATCCAAAGATTCATTATTATTCTCAATCAAAGTAGACAAAGGCATATCATTAGGATCAGAAGAAACACTCTTAGTAGCAAATAATTTCATAAGTTCATCCATCTTTCCACTCAAAACATTAATTTCTTCTATCGCATGCACTTTTTTATTAATAGATCTTTCAGTGTGCCATTGAGAATAATTGACCATAATATTATTTAGGAGTTTAGTAGCTTCTCCTAAAGTGATTTTCATAAAAGTGCCTCCCGCGGCCGAATCTAAAAGATTTCTAGAAGCAAAATTCAATCCGGCATAATTTTTTGTATAATCATCCACAAATTAAAACCATGTGTAGGGCAATTATGTATAATTAATTTCATTCTATCCCAAGCTTGTGCAACATGTTCGTGATCAAGTTGCTTAAAATTCATAATATCGTTTCTAAGAGAGATAATCTTAGCGGGAGGAAAATACTTAGAGATAAAAGCATCTTTGCACTAGTTCCAAGAATCAATACTATTTTTAGGCAAAGACGAAAACCAAGCTTTAGCACGATCTCTACGGGAAAAAGGAAATAGCTTCAATTTAACAATATCATTGTCCACATCTTTATTCTCTTGCATATCACACAAATCAATGAAGCTATTTAGATGAGTAGCGGCATCTTCACTAGGAAGGCCGGCGAATTGATCTTTCATGACAAGATTCAACAAAGCAGCATTGATTTCACAAGATTTAGTATCGGTAAGAGGAGCAATCGGAGTGCTAAGGAAATAATTATTGTTGGTATTGGTAAAGTCACACAATTTGGTATTATCTTGAGCCATCGTGACAAACAAGCAATCCAACACACGAGCAAATCAGAGACGGGCAAGAAGAGGCAAACGAAAAAGAGAGGGCGAATAAAACGGTAAAGGTGAAGTGGGGGAGAGGAAAACGAGAGGCAAATGGCAAATAATGTAATGCGGGAGATAAGGGTTTGTGATGGGTACTTGGTATGTTGACTTTTGTGTAGGCCTCCCCGGCAACGGCACAAGAAATCCTTCTTGCAACCTCTTGAGCACTGCGTTGGTTTTCCCTTGAATAGGAAAGGGTGATGTAGCAAAGTAGCGTAAGTATTTCCCTCGGTTTTTTAGAACCAAGATATCAATCCAGTAGGATTCTACGCGCGAGTCCCTCGTACCTACACAAAACAAATAAATCCTCGCAACCAACGCGATAAGGGGTTGTCAATCCCTACACGATCACTTACGTGAGTGAGATCTGATAGATATGATAGGATAATATTTTTGGTATTTTTATGATAAAGATACAAAGTAAAATAAAAGCAAAGTGAAAAGAAAAGGAAATAACTAAGTGTTGGGAGATTAATATGATGAAGATAGACCCGGGGGCCATAGGTTTCACTAGTGGCTTCTCTCAAGAGCATATGTATTTTGCGGTGGGTGAACGAATTACTGTTGAGCAATTGACAGAATTGAGCATAGTTATGAGAATATCTAGGTATGATTATGTATATAGGCCTCACGTCCGAGACAAGTGGACCGACTCCTGCCTGCATCTCCTACTATTACTCCACACATCGACCGCTATCCAGCATGCATCTAGAGTATTAAGTTCATAAGAACAGAGTAACGCCTTAAGCAAGATGACATGATGTAGAGGGATAAATTCATGCAATATGATAAAAACCCAATCTTGTTATCCTCGATGGCAACAATATAATACGTGCCTTGATGCCCCTACTATCACTGGGAAAGGACACCGCAAGATTGAACCCAAACCTAAGCACTTCTCCCATTGCAAGAAAGATCAATCTAGTAGGCCAAACCAAACTGATAATTCGAAGAGACTTGCAAAGATAACCAATCATACATAAAAGAATTCAGAGAAGATTCAAATATTGTTCATAGATAAACTTGATAATAAACCCACAATTCATCGTTCTCAACAAACACACTGCAAAATAAGATTACATCGAATAGATCTCCACGAGAGAGGGGGAGAACATTGTATTGAGATCCAAAAAGAGAGAAGAAGCCATCTAGCTAATACCTATGGACCCGAAGGTCTGAGGTAAACTACTCACACTTCATCGGAGAGGCTATGGTGTGGATGTAGAAGCCCTCCGTGATCGATTCCCCTTCCGGCGGAGCTCCGGAACAGGCCCAAAGATGGGATCTCGTGGGTACAGAAGGTTGCGGCGGTGGAATTGGGTTTTTGGCTCCGTATCTGATCGTTTGGGGGTACGTAGGTATATATAGGAGGAATGAGTATGTTGGTGGAGCAACAGGGGGCCCACGAGGGTGGAGGGCGCGCCCCCCTACCTCGTGGCTTCCTCGAAGCTTCCTTGACTTAGGGTCCAAGTCTCCTGGATAATGTTCGCTCCAAAATCACGCTCCCGGTTTTTCATTCCGCTTGGACTCCGTTTGATATTCCTTTTTTGCGAAACTTTGAAATAGGCAAAAAACAACAATTCTGGGCTGGGCCTCCGGTTAATAGGTTAGTTCCAAAAATAATATAAAAGTGAATAATAAAGCCCAATAATGTCCAAAACAGAAGATAATATAGCATGGAGCAATCAGCAATCGATGTTAATCTAGCTCGCACGCACAGCAACCTCGACAAGCAAGCAAGCAATCATGGCATCACCTGCAATTTGGCATTACACGCCAGGTCAGGACATTGAATGTACTTGCAAGCTCACAACAACCATAAACATCAAGGCAAGACAATAACATTGCATTAAGCAGGTTAATTAAATTAACATCTACCATGATACGACAGCAACTACTAAGCATGATATGAAACTAATACAATATTGATAAATCACCATCTCAGATCTCCATAACCATATCTCTCTTGGCTAACCGGCCAAGCAGTAGACCATCTCGATCACCTCGTGATCAAAACCAAACAGTGATCATTCCGGCGATCACAACCATGACCAACACTTGGTCTCAAACGGTGATCTTTCCGGCGATCACTACCATGACTAACACTCGGTCTCCAACATCATCATCAATGTCGGTGTCAAAACTGGCGGATCTCGGGTAGGGGGCCCCGAACTGTGCGTCTAAGGCGGATGGTAACAGGAGGCAAGGGACATGATGTTTAGCCAGGTTCGGGCCCTCTCTATGGAGGTAATACCCTACTTCCTGCTTGATTGATCTTGATAAATATGAGTATTACAATAGTTGATCTACCACGAGATCGTAGAGGCTAAACCCTAGAAGCTAGCCTATGGTATGATTTTTTTTGTCCTACGGACTAAACCCTTCGGTTTATATAGACACCGGAGGGGGCTAGGGTTACACAGAGTCGGTTACAACAGAAGGAGATCTACATATCCGTATTGCCAAGCTTGCCTTCCATTCCAAGAGAGTCCCATCCGGACACGAGACGAAGTCTTCAATCTTGTATCTTCATAGTCCAACAGTCCGGCCAAAGGATATAGTCCGCTGTCCGGATACCCCTAATCCAGACTCCTCAAGAGCCCCTAACCAGGCTTCATTGACGATGAGTCCAGCGCGCAGATTGTCTTCGGCATTGCAAGGCGGGTTCCTCCTCGGAATACTCCTTAGAAGATCTTGAACACAAGGATAGTGTCTGGCTCTGCAAAACAAGATCCACATTCCACCATAGAGAGAATTATATTCACAAATCTGACCTGCTGACGTATTTGATACCATGACATCATGCCATGGCCCGGTTATTATCGAACCGTGTTTTTCAACCAGCCTTGGCGCATATCGCGAGGCGGTCTCCTTGGCACGTCTTTTCAAAGCAGAGATCGTGTCCCCTTATCACGAGATTCTCATCAATACGGGTGTGGGTAACCCAATCATGCCCGCTGGTATGACTCCTCGATTATAGGCAAGTCCCAAACGGCCACGAGGAGGACGCTTGGTATTCACCCTCTTTATAAAGAGACCAAGGCCTATCCTTTTTTATTCCTCGAAATCAATCGAATCCCTCCCCCGCCTCGAGTTCCAACACCCAAAGCTCAGGTCAGGCGCTTTGGACCTTCAACCATGTCTGGATCCAACCTTTAAGGTCGGTGGATGCCCTCCTCCGTCGCGGAGGAAGACGTCAGAAAGTTAAGAGAGGCCAGGTTCTTGACCGGCGAGATTGCACACCGGTTGCCTGCTCAAGGGCAGGTCATACCTACTCCCAAACCCGGCGAGAGCGTAGTATTCAAATCTCACTTCCTTCGAGGGCTAGTCCTGGCTCTGGATCCCTTCGTGAGGGGGCTCATGTTCTATTACGGGCTGGACTTCCATGATTTAGCTCCGATTCTATTCTCCACATCTCGTCTTTTATCGTCGTGTGGGAAGCTTTTCTCCGCATCACCCCTCACTTCGGCCTGTGGCTCAAGACCTTCCAAGTGGAGCCGAAGACGATCGAGGGGAGGTATGTAGAATGCGGAGGTGCTGTAATAAGCAAAAGCGTCGATGCCCCATGGCCCGAGGGTTCTTTCCAGGAGGTGTCCAGCTTATGGCAACAAGAATGGTTTTATGTCACAGCTCCCAGGGGTACCAAATGGGTGGCCCCACCTGCCTTTCGCTCGGGTCACCCTCCATGACTAACGTCATGAATCAACAAGGGGCTAGACTGGGGGCCAGTGAAGGACGTGCCCATACTGCAGGGCCGCATCCGAGATCTCCTCGAAAGAGATATTGGTCTGGTCACAGTAATGCAAGTAATGTTACTTTGCCGAACCCTGCCCTGTAAATGTCGTCCCCTCCGTATGTGGGAATTCAGTCTGGAGGGACCACGAGCTATTCAGCACTTCCTCGGTATGACGCCCGAGGAGATGTACAAATTGTACTTCGGACCGCAAGCAATGTGTCCGGATTCCACCGAGGACGCGGGTCTGAGCTGCAATCGTCTAGATACCCAAGTAAGTAGCCCTATGGCCGAACACGTAGTATTTTTATTCGTCACGACATCATTCTGAAAAGTCACTCTTTGACCAGGACTTGATAGCAAAGGCGAAGATGATCAGGTGTCCGGCCCCCCTCCTCGAGGTCTCACCGGATCCGGTACTAGTCCGGATGTTGGAGCTTGCGCCCTACCAAGCGCCCTCAGGGGAGGATAAAGGCGGGAAGAAAGGGGTTGACGCCTCCGTGAAGGCGGACAACCGGTGAGAAGAAGCCAAAGCTCCCTCTCCTCAAGGAAGGAAAAGGACTGCCTCTGAACGGGGGAAGAAATCTTCGCCAGAGGGTCTCGCCCAGGATACCCCGCCGTCACAAGGTTCGCAAGGGATCAGCCTCCATCGAAATGTAAGTAAAAGAAAGGGTTTAGTAGTAAAAAACATCCTACTTTACTTCTGAGGAAAATAACCGAAACATCCGTCTTGTAGTCCGGATCGTGGCCCTTCTCGGCAGAGTTCGTCTTTCGGGGATCTACTTCCGGAGATGATGGAGAGCGAAATGCCTCCCCACGCCATCCCGCCTTACGAGGCGGGCGACCCCGAGGTGTCATCTCGGAGGGCTTCTCCCGATCCGGCAATGCCAGAGGGTGATTCTTTGGCCACCCGAAGTCCTTAGTATTCGACTCTTGAAGAGAGCAACCGGAAGGGTCCGGCTCCGCCTGTCATGCGGTCGGTTGCACTGAAGGAGCTGCTAGAGCAGGCGGCTATCTTAGAAGCGCACCGTGTGCTAATGTGCGCGGTGGTTGAGAGGGTTTCATCCGCCGAAAGCGGGCTGCATGAAGCCTTTATGAGTCTGCTGAAAGGTTTTGAGGTACGCGAAGTGACGTGTATTTTTTACAGTACCGCACATGTTTTAAATGTGCCCTGTGCAGATAATAGCCCCTGAGACTCTGGTTGCCGTCGGAAACAGCGGTAAACAGAGGATCATAGTCGCAGGTAATAATCCAGTCGTCTTCATATGCAGGTGGCGGGAGGTCCGGTGGCTAGCCGGACTTGTGAGGTTGCCGAGCTAACGCGGCGACTTGATGCGGCAAATGCCGACGCCGTGCTTGTGAACAAGCGGCTTGACGAGGCGCAGGGTATGTAATTTCTCCGGTGATCAACATATGGTAAGAGGAGCGTAATGCCAGTATCTTGAACATGTTGTGAAATGCAGATGGAGCTGCGGCAGTGGAGACCCTTCGGGCAGAACTTGCCCGAGCCAAAAAGCAAGCCAGGAATAGTGATGTGGCCGCTCTAAAGGCGGCTGAAGAGCTAAGGGCCGAACAAGCTGTCCATTGCCAAAGTAAGGAGAAGATGGCCAAGATGGCCGTTGAGTTAAGTGGTGCCGCCGACCGATACCGGCTTCTTGAGAAGGAAAACCAAGCGAGGGCTACGGAGCTTGAGAAGGCCATGGTAGCAGCCAAGGAATCCTGCTCTACAATTAGAGCGATGAAGGAGGAGCTGCGTCTCGCCGGGGATATCGCGGCTGGGAAGCCCTTTATGCCGCGGATGAAGTTCGTATATCCTAAGTATGCTCCTCTGGACCGACTGTGGAGTTCTGCAGACGCCTATCTGGATTTGGCAGCGAGTGCTGCTGATGCGGCCGAGTTCTTCAAAGATCAAAGAGATCGCGAAGTGGAGCAGATGTTCTTGTCGCAATTTAATGGTCCAGCGCGTCCGCTTCCTCTGAATGAGCGGATGGCCGAATGGGCCGAGCTCCATAGGTTGTCCGGACTCGCCATGAGGTCTGTTGTGGATCACCTTTGGCCGGTAGGGCCAAGGCCGGACAATTACTTCAGCTTGGTGCAGTAGTTCCTTGGTGCTATGCCGTGCATCGACGCTATGAAGAGGTCGGCGTGCATCGAGGGTGCGCGGATGGCGCTTGCCCGTGTCAAAACGCACTGGGAGGAGATGGAAGCCACCGCAATTGCAGCCCCTAGTTCGGCAGTTAGCCGAGTAGCTGCCGAGCACTACTTTGATGAGGTCCTTGAAGGCGCTCGTTCAATAGAAGCGCAGTGCTCGAAGAATATTATGTTCGAATGACATGTATTCCCATTGAAAAAACAATGTTTTACTAAATTATATAAAGGCTATTTTTATACTTTTGCCTAAAAGTGTTACGATGCCTCCTGTGCGGCCGTTTATGTATATGTGTATATAACCTGAAAGTTTGCAGTCATCGGGTTCAGCCCCCATGCATATAATGTTGGGGTGTTCGCAGAAGACGCGTGTTCACACTTGATCCAACGTCTTGGTCCATTAAGAAGGTGATAGCGCAGCGAACTAGGCAATCAGACTATATTGCTTTAACACTTTCACTTAGCCATAGGAGTTTGACAGTGGGGCTACTATATAGCCCCTGGTGGCTCCGCGCTCATCCGAATACGGGGCGTGGTCATGCCTGGCCAGGAAACGGCCCTTCGTTAATGCGGAGGAATCCCGAAGATTCCGATAAGTCATCGAGTGGTTGACCAGTCTCGCTTTATCATGACAGCCAGTTTTGGCTTTCTCTCGAGGTGCTCGTCCGGCTAGCTGTGGCAAAATCGCAGAGTTCTCCCGGTGCCACCTTAGCCGATAGAGCGGAACGTAAGGTAGCAAAACACAGGAGCCGGCAAACCCAACATTTGACCAAAGACATGATTCGAGCTGATGCATATAAGGCCTAATCTCGCGACGCCAACACTCCCTAAGGTGTCCGGTCTTTGAAACATATATCGGGCTTAGGTGATGCCTTGGATAATGAACCCATAGTGTCCAGGTACGAGCAATATTCTGACGTGGCCACATGCCAAGACGTCAGCATCCTTCTCAGTTGTATTGAGAATCCGGAGGATGTGAACAACAAAAGACAGTAAAAAAGGTTTACGCAGGGTCTTAATCTAAAGAGAAACCTTTGCACGGGTCCCTGCTGCACGTCTGCGCCCGTGTCTCTGTTGTGCCGTATCCTGGACGAGTGTAGCACAATCGTCATCTGTAAAAGAGAGGTGCTTAGTGAAAAGTTGTTGTGCAAAAATGTGGTTATTATAAATAAACCATGAAAAAGTTGAGATGGATAAAGGTTGAGCCGAATTATCACGGCGAAGCCCCTGGTACCGTCTATACGGGTGTAACCATCGAACCAATATCTATCCAATGATTGGTCGGACTCGTCTAACCGTGTCTGTGGTCCTAACGACCGGTCATCATCTCTGGTGGTGAGGCCGTCTAGTGTTCGGCTGTTAAAGCAGCCGTGCGTTCTTCTGCTCGGAACGAACGCTCCACATTTCCATGTACTGTGATGGTGCCGTGCGGACCAGGCATTTTAAGTTGGAGTAAGGCGTAATGTGGTATTGCATTGAAACAGTCGAAAGCCTCTCGTCCGAGTAGTGCTTGATAGCCACTTCGGAATGGAGCAATGTCGAAGGTTAACCTTTTGCTCCGGAGGTTGTCGGGCGAGCCGAACACAACCTCTAGTACTAGAGAGCCCGTGCATCGAGCCTCTGTGCCTGGTATTACTCCCTTGAAGGTAGTACTACTGTTGCTGATGTTTGTTGGGTTTATCCCCATTTTGCAGACGGTGTCCTGGTATATCATATTTAGACTACTGCCGCCGTCCATAAGGACTCGTGTAAGGTGGTATCCGTTTACTATTGGGTCCAGCACCAAGGCGGCTGATCCTTCCTGCCGGATACCTATTAGGTGATCCTCGCGATCGAAATTGACCGGCAGGCCGACCAGCTGGTAGGACTCATGGGTGACGGGCTCTATGACTCGTGTATTTCGGAGTGCGATTTGCCTCTCCTCTTTGTCACGTGGATAACATTTACTATTTTGACTTCGGGGAATTTTTTCTGTCCCCGTGTCTGTCTTGCCGACGAGGCGATTATCGCCCTCGCCGGGTGTCCTCCCCTTGTGTTTGGCGCTTAGCTTGCCACCGCTTGAAGACCCAGCATTCTCTCGTGGGTATGATTTACAGTGTTTGCCGGGGTGCCGTGGATCCGACATACGCTTTGTCTAGAATTTTGTTTAGGCCGGTCGGTTCATCTCTGTTGCCTTTAAAGGGCTTTTTCTTCTGACCCTGTCGAGAGCCTCTAAATCCGGCGTTTACCTCGTGTTGTCTGGGCTGTCTTCGTTATTCCGACGCTTGTTTTTACTGCGTCACGGTTTTCCGTTGCCGTCCTGGACCTTGGATGTGCTTGGGTCGCTGGTGCTGCTGCGGGCTACCCAGCTGTCCTCGCCCGCGCAAAAGCGGGTCATGAGGCTTGTTAGGGCTGACATTGTTCTCGGCTTTTCCTGGCCAAGGTGTCTGGAAAGCCATTCGTCTCGAACGCTGTGCTTGAAAGCTGCTAGGGCTTCAGCGTCCGGATAGTCAAAAATTTGGTTCTTCTTAGTGAGAAACCTATTCCAAAGCTTTCGGGCTGACTCTTCGGGCTGTTGAATTATATGACTCAGATCATCAGCATCGGAGGGCCGGACATAAGTCCCTTGAAAGTTTGTCCGGAAAGCGTCCTCGAGCTCCTCCCAACTTCCAATGGAATTTTCGGGGAGGCTTTTCAGCCAGTGCCGAGCTGGTCCTTTGAGCTTGAGGGGTAAGTATTTGATGGCGTGGAGGTCGTCTCCACGAGCCATGTGAATATGGAGGATGAAGTCCTCGATCCAGACCCCAGGGTCTGTGGTTCCGCCATATGCCTCTATGTTAACTGGTTTGAACCCTTCTGGAAATTCATTGTCTAATACCTCGTCGGTGAAACATAGGGGGTGTGCGGCACCCCTGTATTTGGCTGTGTCATGGCGTTCGAACGGTTATGGTATTTGGTGTTGGCTGAGTGCTGGAGCGTGTTCCCTTGATCCGTAGATGGATCTGCTGCGCCGCCCGCTGATGCGGGTCCTCGCGTCGGTCATGTATCGACTCATGTGCGGCCTCGCTACCACCCTATCGCGCCACGAGGTCGCCGATCCGACCGAGCGGTTTTGTTTTTGGCTGCGAGGGTTCAAGGCATCGCCATCGATTCGGTAGCAGCTTCCGCTGGTAGCTCTTCGGGGCGCCTGCCAACAGATTTTTTCTGCCGTGTCGAGCACTTTATTCCATCTACTATTGAGAGTGTTTTGTGCGGCCTTAAGTCTTTGATTCTGCTTCTTCAAACTTCTTGCAGTGGCCATAAGCCTTTCTTGCTCCAGCTGCCTTTCCAGGATGATGCGCTCGTCGTCGTCCAGACTGTTCTCCTGACCGGAGATGGGTTGGTTGTCTTGATGCTCGGCGTCACTGTGCTCGGACAGCGGCTCCGCACTTTGTTCGTCGTCCGCTGGCTTACCCTGCTCTATTGCTGGGTCAATTTGGCTTCTTGTTGCGCTGTTGTTGCTGTTTTTGCCAAGGCGGGATTTAGAGCAGCGCCTACTGCGCCGTTTTGATTGCTTGTCGTGGGAGCTATCTTTCGCTGCATTCTCGTTATTATTTTCTTTGGGTGTATCCACCATATATACGTCATATGATGAGGTGACGGCCCAGTGCCCTGTGGGCAGTGGTTCCTGTTCGTCTCCGGCATCGGTGTCCATACCATCGATGTCTTCGGAATCGAAGTTGAGCATGTCGATTAAATCGTCGACAGTGGCTACTAAGTGGGTGGTGGGTGGGGATTGAATTTCTTCGTCGTCCGCGTCCCACTCTAGTCGGACATAGTTCGGCCGAGGTTCTCCAGACAGGGAGAGAGATTTTAATGAGTTTAGTATGTCGCCGAAGGGCGAGTGCTGAAAGATATCTGGGGAGGTGAACTCCATGATCGGCGCCCATTCGGATTCGATAAGTATGGGCGCGGGTGGTACGGAGTCCGTGGCCGAGGACGAGTCCAGCACTTCGGCGACATGGCTCTCATGAAGGGTAAGGTCAGTATTCAGCTCTATCGCCACTGAGGGCGCGGCCTCCGTGGCGGAGTCTATCCTCCCGTCCTCGGATGGCGCGATCTGCTCCGGACTAGAGGCCGGAGTAGTTGCTGGCGTGATCTCCCGAACATCGCCCGACGGCAGAGCTATATCGTGCTCGCCGTGATCGTGCGCACACTGGCATGGGCCCAATCCGTCAAGATCAAGTCTCCGCGATATCGGCAGTAATTCAAGTTTTCCAAACCTGACCGATGGCTGTGGGCGAGCTCTCGATCTGCTCCAGTTAGCCAAACGAGTTGGCCGCAAGCGCGGCCGCCGAACACGAAGATCTGTCCGGGAGGAAAACTCACGCTGGACCGCATCATTGTCGATGATCAAGGGCCATCGAACCTTGCAGCGATGACACAAGGAACTCTCAATGAAAGCACCAATGTCGGTGTAAAACCGCGGATCTTGGGTAGGGGTCCCGAATCGCGCGCCTAAGGCGGATGGTAACATGAGGCAAGGGACACGATGTTTACCTGTGTTCGGCCCTCTCTATGGAGGTAATACCCTACTTCCTGCTTGATTGATCTTGATGAATATGAGTATTACAAGAGTTGATTTACCACGAGATCATAGAGGCTAAACCCTAGAAGCTAGCCTATGGTATGGTTGTTGTTGTCCCATTTGACTAAACCCTCCGGTTTATATAGACATCGGAGGGGGATAGGGTTACACGTAGTCGGTTACAATGAAGGAGATCTACATATCCAGACGCCAAGCTTGCCTTCCATGCCAAGAGAGTCCCATCCGGACACGAGACGAAGTCTTCAATCTTGTATCTTCATAGTCCAACAGTCCGGACAAAGGATATAGTCCGGCTGTCCGGATACCCCCTAATCCAGGACTCCCTCAATCAACATCCTGCCAATCTGTACTGCTGAAAATATCAACATATACATCACCCATAAGTCATTCTGTCATGTGAGTGTTGATCGAATGGTGTGACCTAGTACGAACCCATGCCCATGACCGAGGACGCGGATATCGATAGATTAAACACACACACACTCTGCAGAGGTAGCATACTTTACCCACACCACGGAACCCATGGCCTCGCACTCCCATTCGGGTGGACCAACGGTGTTTCGACAAAACCGATCTACTGCCATGACACTCTCCCGGCCACTCCGACTCACTCCCCACTCGGCTAGTCCTGGGTGGCCCCGTGTCTACCAAAGACACCAACGACCACCGTCGTGGCCAGAACAATATACCGTCCCAAATGGGGACAATCCGGATACAACAACTACGGGCACACAAGCCTTATGTCCGCCTACCTGATCAGGGTAGCGCGCGCCCATAACCTTCCCGCGTGAGAGGCACCGGCAAGAGGCACGGCAATAGACCCAGTTAGGGCCTTCCCATAAAGTCAAATGTGGTTGCACTGGAGAAATCCCGGTTCGGTGGCACCTGACCAACTTAATGACGGAATTTATCCCCAAAAATATAACTGTGATAACTGATACTCCAATATCAACTATCAAACTATAATCCAAGTTATAGCAATACCCAAATAATAATCCAAAACATACCATCGACATAACAAAATACTCTAAGGATAGCATAACATCTCTATCATGATGAATCCAAGAACAATAATACTACTACTCAAATATCAAGAACTAGCTACCCAACTATGATCCACATGCAAGCATCATCTCCACATCATACTCCAAAACCTAATATCAACTAGCATCATGATGAATATAATACTAGCCGCTAATAATCCAGAGGCAACGTAATATCCAAAGTAATACTCCAAAATAATACCAAATACCATCATGAAAATAATCATAATAACCACTAATAATCCAAAGGCACATGTCATCCACATAATCATCAAAATATGAGTCCTAGAGCTCCAAGCAATATCATGGCAATAGCAAGATCAAAACAATACTCCGAGAAATGCCATGAACGAATCACAAGTAGCTAGAACAATATTTTAAACAATTTTAAATAAATAAACCATGTCACTGCATTGCAATCATGCAAATGGAGGGTGTGGCTTGCCTGGGGTGGAAGGAATCACCGAGAGAAAGTGCGAGAAGCTCGCGGAAAGGATCGTCGGAAAAACATACTCTCTCGGAGGGGGCTAAATAAGGGTAGGGGAAAAATAGTCATTTCTAGAATTTCAAAACATGGTGAAAATAGTTCCATCAGAACGGGCTTGACGAAACGAAGACGTGGGATTTGGAATCACCTGATTTGGAGCTACGGTTGAAAAGATACACTTGTTTTTCTGCCAGGGACCTATCTGTAAGAAAAATCTTAACAAATTGGGCCTGGCCAGAAAAACAGAAAGCGTACTTTAAAGAATACGCCTTTGCTTCAGGCAAAATGCACTCCTTGCTGAAACAGACACAAAATACGCTTTCAGATAAGGGAAGCGTACTTTGACTGAAGCAGAAGGAAGAGACGCTTTCTGAAAGCGAAAACGTACTCACGGGTTTACGCCTCCACTTAATCCAGTCAGCAGGGGCAGGGCCGCAGCTTGAGCCACTGCCAGGTGGGACAGCGGGGTCCACGGCCAGCTGGCAGGGAGTGGCCCCGTCTCCTTCCTCTTGCCCGATGCGCGCCCATAGAGCAGTGGAGGCAGTAGCGAGGCTGGCGCCGGCCCAGCCATCTCCGGCCACCTCCCGCCGGAGTGAGGGCACCGGCGAGTGCGGCGAGACGTGCCGCACCTGTCTGCATCCTGCAAGAGCGCCAGGACGGAGCAGAACGGTGGCGGCTTGCGGCGACCGAGAACGAGGGCGGCGGCCGAAACTTGGGCACGTGGCCACGGCGGCTCCGGCGAGGAAAAGAGGGATGGGAGAGGTTCGATGGGGTCTGGTTAAGCTACTGGTGGAGGAGGAATGAGGAGAGGGGCTCCGGCTTGAGCCAATCGGGGAGCGTGGCCGCGGTGGCCATGGCAGCCAACCGAGGCGATGAGGGGCTCTGGAATCGAACGAATGGGTCGAGGAGGTCGCTAGGAGGGTGAGGAAGAGCTTGGAGCGCTCGGAGGGCTCGAGGGAGGCCTTAGATAGGCGCGAGGTGAGGAGGCCGAGCTAGCGTCGCCGTGGATACGTGTCCGGCGCCGCGGACGCGTGTGCACACGCATGAGCTCGGAGTTAGGTGACGAGAGGGGACAGGAGGGAGAGCTCACGGGGAAGAGGCGGCCAAGGGAGCGCAGGGAGGGAGAAGAGGGCGATGAACAGAGCCAAACCGCCACTGTTCGCCCGTGTACGTGCGTCAGCAAGCGTCGGTGAGGAAGCTGCCGGAGGGGGAGAGGGGTCCAGGGAAATGACGACGATGAGAGGAAGACAATGGACATGGTCACGCGCGTGAAGACGACGAGAGGAGGCGGTGCCGAAGCACAAACGACCACTAGACGTGGCCACTGCACATAGAGCACGTGCACAGTGATGCCATTAACGCGGTCACCGCGTGCACTGGCATGTAGCGGGGGAGATGGGCTGGAAATTGTTGTCTACGGGTAAGTTCTTCCAGGGTAGGTCGCAAATACGGTGGTAGATTGGTTAAAAGCGCTCTGTTTAAATGGTAATCACCCTCTGAAGTTTACTGCAGTAAACTTGGCCGAGAACTGCTGATCAACAGGAAAGGGTTTGGGGCCATAGAGTTTGTCTGCGAGGTTTAGGGTAAGAAAGACTTTCATCCTGGTAACTTTGAGGAGATTGGGATAAAATTTAATGTAGTTGCTTAACAACCACATAATCTGGTCAGAAACTAGATTAAGATGATGCACTCAAATGGTGATTCCATTTGGGATGAAATTTGGCAGGGCTTAGTTATTAGGTCATAGTAAGAAGCTGTAAACATTTCATACTAATTGGATTCACCAAAATGGTACTTCCTTCATAGCTATCCTCACTGACCAGAAACTAGAAACAATTTTGGAGAGGAAATGGCCTAATGAAATGGTGCCAAATTTGGTGGAGAGATGTTATTTGGGTAGGACAACAATCTGGTATTTTCTCTGAATTAATGAAACAATATAAAATGCACTTGCTTCACGACCTGAAAATATTGCCAGAATCCAAGATTTGGTCATGTTCTCACATAGATGATGGGATGGGTCTGAAATTTGGAGGAGGCTAATTATATGAGCACATGAAGAGGCAAGCAAAATTTCAACTCATTTGGATAACCCTAGCTAGCACTTCCTTCACAATGCCTTCTGACTGACAAAAAGTTTGAAAATTTGCCGAGGAAGATTGGCTAGGAAAATAAAGTTGAATTTTGGCATGAGGCAATTATTTGGACATAAAAGAATGCCCAACAAGTTTGGGAGCAAACAAGATTGGATAGGTGGCACTTCCTTCACTGAAAGGCACACTGGACGTAAATGAAGATTAATTATTGGGGGATTATTGTTGGGCTAGGACATGAAAGTTTGGGCATATTTGAGCAATATATGACCCAAAGAAATTATGAGAATTAATTGAGATTTTTGGGAGTGACAGAAATATAGGTTGCTTCACAACCTAGGGCAGACAGGGTTATTCCTTTAATAGAAAAAGGAATATTCCGTAGAAAAAGATTTTAGGGTTTGGTCAAAGAGTGAAGTGACATGATCTTGGCAAGGTTTTGAGAGTGATGAGCCACTTGGGAGGGGAAAATAGGATGATTTCCCAGGTGACAAGGCCACAGAACCACTCCAAAAAGAAAAACAGAGCAAAAACCAATAAATCAAAAGAAAAAGAAAAGTGTCAAAATTCCAGGCTGTTACATTTTGGGCACAGGAAAGGGGGAGCATGGTGGCCCAGGAATAAACGAGGCTTCATACATCCCAGTTCCACATGGAAATGCTTAACAGGGGATAAAGGACTTATCTGGATCTACAGCCCCCGGCAACCTTGGCTTGCCGTGGTCGGGTGCTTGAATCTGTAGACCCCCCGTTAATGGCTTGCCGAGGTCGGGGATGTCGATTTGTCTCCCTGCCCTTAAATGGCTTAGCAGAAGCGCCTATGCAGCCTGCGAACCAAAGAAAAGACTGGAAAGGACGGAAAGACACACACACGACCTCTATGCTAGGGGTTAGTTGCCGCTGGGCACTATCAACCCTACCAAAGAGAGACTTAACCTAGCATGCATGCTAAAACTTAGGGCGCCGGTGCTTTATTTATTTATGCTATGGGTCTGTGCCTAGCTTTGTACAAAGGGTTACATGCCTTATCAGCAAGGCTTGTACAAAAGGTGGCTTGCCGGGAGGCCGGGCAACCGCGCCTCATGGGTAAAACTTACTGTGACGCCCGGGTAATCAAGCTACAGTAACCCTGCGCTAATGATGCCACGTCACCTAGGTTACTGTTGGTAAACTCGTGTTAGTTCAAAACGATTCAAATTCAAATTTAAAATATAGGCAAACAACAAAAGTTTTCAAATAATAAAACTAAAATGTTCTGGTTGTGCCAAATAATGCGTAGGTAATTATGGTGGAGAAACCACACTTGTATAAAATATGTAAATACTCAAAATGAATAAAATAGTAGCAAAAACAATTAGTTAAATGATTATAAAATAATAAACAATTACAAATGATTTTATATTAGGTGCCAAGTTAATTGTGGTAGTGGCATAAGTATTAAAAATATTTTAGGTGCAACTTGGGTTTTTCATAAACACGAAATTTAATAAAATGTAAAAGAAGAAAAGAAATAAAATAGAAAAACAAACTAACAAAAAAAAAAAACCCCAAACCCCTGACCAACCGACCCAGCTAGCTAACCGCCGGCCCGGCCCAGCCCACCCCGCCGCCCACCTCTCCCCGCATAACCCCCACCACCCGCAAACCCTAGCCCCGATTCCCCCTCCTCCTCGCTCCCTCCCCACTCCCGATCCCTTCGATCGGGCAACCACCTCAACGCCTGACGCCTCTGCCTTCCCGGCGCCCGCTGCAGTGCACTCGCCTCCCCCCACTGCACCGCCTCGTCAGCCTCACCTCATCCTCGCCAGCCTCCCGGGCCTCGTCGCCCCATCGACGCTCGTCTTCCCCGCAGGCAACCGCCCCCGACGCCGCCCGGATCGGCTGTCGCCGCCCGAACAGGACCACCTCGCGGATCGCCTTCCGCCTCCGCCGTGTCGTCCCTGGCTGGCCTCCTGAACCTCCTCGCCATCGCCTGACCCCACGACCCGTGGTGAGGCCCTCCTCCTCTCTTCCCGCGATCGCCGCACCTCTCGCTCCCCCAGCCGGACGCCATCCGTCGCGCCCGATCGCGCCGTCGCCGGGCAAGCCTGCTTGCTGCTCCTCCAGCTCATGCGCTGCCGCCTCTCGCCCGTCTGCCGCCGCCGTGCCAGCGTGCCTGCGGCGCGCCTGCCTTGGTTGGCCGCCCTCCTCCGACCCTGCGCGCCATGTGCACCACGCTTCCGCCGCCTACCTTTCGCGACCTCGACTCGGCCCTGCCCGCGTCGGCGCTGACGCCCGCCGCATGACTCTGCTCCGCCCGCGCATCTTCGCCACGGACGCCGAGTGCCCGCCGCGCGTCGCCTGGTCTGTCTCTGACGGCGGCGCCGCTCTGCCCGACGCCCATTCGAACCACTCAGAGGTCCCGCCGGCCTATGACAAAGGGCCCCACCCTAGAACGGTTTAAAAAAGGGAATTAAAAATAAAATAATAAATAAATAAATGATTTAATAAAATTAAATATTAATTAATTAATTATCTCATAAATTAATTAAGTTAATTAATCTGGTTTAATTAATTTAATTAACTAGTTAGGTTAATTAAAAAGTAATTAAATTAACTAATCTGTAATTAACCTAAACAGAGAATGACAGGTGGGTCCCACTGGACCCACATGTAAGGTTGACCAAATCAACTCTGTTGACTGCTGATGTCAGCATGACATCATGCTGACGTCATAAATCCATTTTTCGAATTAATTAAATAATTAATTAAATTCCAGAAATTAATAAAATCATTAGAAAATCATATCTTTTAATCCGTAACTCGGATTAAAATATTTTCAACATGAAAGTTGCTCAGAACGACGAGACAATTCCAGATACGCAACCCGTTCGTCCGCCACACCCCCCTAACCTATCGAACTCGCAACTTTCCCCCTCCGGCTCCTCTGACCGAAAACGCGAAACACCGGGAATACTTTCCCGGATGTTTCCCCCCCTTCACCGGTATTACCACATACCGCGTTAGGGCACGCCTAGCATCACGTTTTGCTTTTTCATGCATCGACATGCATCTGTTTGCTTAAGTATTCATTGTTTCTTCCCCCTCTTCTTCCGCTAGACACCGAGACCGACGCTGCTGCTTGCCCAAGACGACTACGGAGTTGATTTACCACTCTCTTGCCGTGAGCAACCAGTGCAAGCCCCCTTGATCACCGGATATCGCCTACTCTTCTCTATATACCGCTTGCATTAGAGTAGTGTAGCATGTTACCGCTTTCGCCACTCCTATACTTCCAGATAGCTTTGTCCTTGCTACTACCGTTGTTACCTTTACCTATCCTACCGCTTAGTATAAGATGCTAGTGTTCCATCGGTGGCCCTACATTCTTGTCCGTCCGCCATGCTATACTCTCGGGCTGTGATCACTTGAGGTGATCATGGGCATATGTTATATACTTTACATCGCTACATTACAGCGTGATACTGCTCGGAGATGGGGCCGAAAGGACGGTGGCTCCATCACGGTAGAGGTGGGCCCAGGTTCCCGACGGCCCCGATCGTTACTTTGTGGCGGAGCGACAGGGCAGGTTGAGACTACCAGGTGAGAGGTGGGCCTGGCCTGGTCGGCGTCATGGATACTTAACACGCTTAACGAGATTTGGGTATTTGATCTGAAGTTTGGCCATTTGGTCTATACGCACTAACCATCTACGGGAGAAGTTATGGGTATCCCGCCGTGGTATCGGCCGGCACTTCGTGACGCCGGCCGATCGAGTGGCGCTACCGGATTGGACCGAACGCCAGAGGCTAGGTCTCCGCTTCGGCCACGTCACGCAACGCGTGAGTGTGCAAAGGCGATGGGCCCGACCCTGTGCGCTTAGGTTTAGACCGGCGTCTTGACCTCTCTGTTGAGCCTAGGTGGGGCTGCGACATGTTGATCTTCCGCGGCGGGCATGACCTGTAAAAGTGTGTCCGCCAAATGGGATCAAGCGTGTTGGGTTATGTGGTGCACCCTGCAGGAAGTTAATCTATTCAATAGCCGTGATCTTCGTAACAGGACGACTTGGAGTTGTACCTTGACCTTATGACAACTAGAACCGGATGCTTAATAAAACACACCCTTCCAAGTGCCGATACAACCGTGGTCGCGCTCTCTCGTGGTGACGAGGAGGGATCGCGGGTAGGATTATTGCTATGTGATGTTATCGAGGACTTCAACCTACCCTCTTCTACTGTTGCAAGACGAAGGTGACTGAAGCATAGTCTTCGATAAGACTAGCTATCCCCTCTTATTCTCGCATTCGCAGCTCAGTCCATCGATATGTCCCTTTACACATATATCCATGCATATGTAGTGTAGCTCCTTGCTTGCGTAGTACTTTGGATGAGTACTCACGGTTGCCTTGTTCCCCTTTTCCCCTATCTCTACTCGATTGTCGCAACTGCACGTTGGAGCCGTGAGCGAGACGCCACCGTCGATGACGACTACACCGGGGCGCCTACTACTATGTGCAGCCCACGACGACGGCCAGAGTAGTTAGGAGGATCCTGTGCAGGAGGCCCGCGCCTCTTCGATCTGTATCCCAGCTTGGTGCTAGCCATCTTATGGCGACTTGTTTAACTTATGTCCGTACTCAGATATTGTTGCTTCCGCGACTCGTCTATGATCGAGCACTTGTATTCGAGCCCTCGAGGCCCCGGCTTGTATTATGATGCTTGTATGACTTATTTTTATTTGTAGAGTTGTGTTGTGATATCTTCCGTGAGTCCTCGATCTTGATCGTACACGTTTGCGTGTATGATTAGTGTCGATTGAATCGGGCGTCACAAGTTGGTATCGAGCCGATTGCTCAGGAATCCCCTTCCAACTCCTTGGTCAAGTCGAGTCTAGACTTAACAAAACTTTTACTAACATGGTCATGCGCCCATGGGCCCACGCCGCCATTGGGTGGTATTAGGATCTTTTACTCCTCGATCTTTACTCGATTCTCAACTCTCTTCTATTCGGGTTAAACGATTTTGCTAAAAACAAAACTAACTTTAGGTTCTCGCAAGTACTTTCTCCCGAGGGCCCTCACTTCAGATTATCGCCTCGCTAATCAAGATTCAAGATACTCTCGATGTTCTCTCGAGACTTTGTGCCCATCACTTTTCTATTCCTCGACCACCGATAAATCTGTATGGATAACTACTTACACTTTCCATTCATACGATCATCCCCATTGATCTTGTTATTACAAGATACCCGAAGTTTTCTATTGTTTCGAGAATACTTTGTGCCTACTGCTTGCGTTCTTTGCCACATGAATACCCCTTCAAATAAATCCTCGCACTTGTCGAGTATCCGCCATCCCCAGCTTGTTCATGTGTTTCACAAAGTCTTCAAAATAATATTCGATCTTCCGAAAATCCCTTGGGGCCTTTGGCTCTTGAAATTCTTGCTTGCTTGCATTATGGTTAATCCCATAAGTCTCGTAGTCATATTGACATTCCTTGTCATTATCATTTTGAGTCTGTTGACTCAATATGTTTCTTGAATACACGCAATCATCATTGATCCTTATAAATTACTTTTCGGCTGAGCTGCCATTCTTTTAATCGAATTGGTTCTCGACCAATCCAATTGTCCTTGATTGTACCCTAAGGCTATTCAACTTATCCACCCCTAATCGAGCATTGCCTCCGATCCCTTGATTTGGAAATCATAATTCCTTTGCATTTGACAATTGAGTTAGTCGATTGTTTCTATAATCTGCTTCCTCTAGTTGAGTACCGATGCTCACGTCAGATCCCTTGTGGACCACCAGATCCTTTGTTGGATTTTTATCTGACAACGCCCTTCATATTCAATAAACTTGTGAGCCTTTTCTCGGATACATAATGCCTTTGGTAAATTGTATCGTCTCGCTTTCTCAACCATGCTCGCCTTGAGCTTGAGTTAATTACTTCTAAAGATTCGGTATATGATTCTAAGATGCCCGATGGGTTGAACCTATGCCTTCCCTAATATGTGAACTCGAAAGTTTTCACGAGTCGTACTCTTCCGGTATTTTGCGGATAAAATTTCAACGCTATAACTTCATCGAAAGCGAGAAGTGAATGAAAGGGTATGCATTGGAGAAGTGGAGTCGACCTTGAACCTTGTGTTCATGCCCATGGACGCGATATATATCCTATCATGGAAGCTTCTTGTAACAATAACTATTTCCTTGATAACTAACATATGGTATCGTGAATTGATCCCTTGCAACCGTGGTTCCGACCATGATTGTTCTTTTTTGATCTCATTTCTCGGACAAGTTAAAACAATTGTCTCCTATGGATCAATACACCAGTCCAACCTTTACTTTGATCTTGTGTCGAGTATTACCCCCTGGTATCTCGAGATTATCATGGAACTGCGTAACTTCTTATGAGTTCTTCATCAAGTGCTACCTTCCCACTGATTCCATTTTTTCATGGGCTCTGAGTTAATAAACACTCAAAGACATCGATAACTGAACCGAGTCCGCACTACGGTTCAACAACTCTTCGGTAATCTTCTATAAGTACGAGTTTGTACCCGATCACGCCATTCCTAGCCTGTTTGGCTATATCATTGTCGTGATGATTTTAACTGTGCTACTTGGTCCTTCTTCTCGAAGCACAATTTTCGACGATGAACTAACCTTACGTCGATCCTCATCGTCATATCATTTCGCCTTGAAAAACAAGCTTGGTTTCGAGTTTGTGTCGTACCCTTGGTTCCAATAACCTTTCACTTCATCATTACTTTGACTTGATGTCGTCGCCGATCGATTACATCTTCATGAACTCTCGCGACAAGGGTATCGTGATCATCAACATTCTGAGCTCATCCAGGATATCAATTGAATTCATGATGAGAAATACCATCCTTGCCCTCGATGAATTGTATTATCATCGACCACTTTATTGCCTTCCCACCAACACAAGCTTGTTCATGTTTGGTGTTATACCTTAAGTTCCTTGCTATCCAGCAATTGCTCTTATTTACCTTGGAGTATTACCATCCTTTATGTCAAGAATGTTCTGAGATTTGTTCCACCTCTTGAGAATTCTTGACATAGAAATACTTCTCACCATCACCATTCTTTCTTGGTCCCCGTGTTAATTCCAACAAGTGAACGGTGTTGTTTGGATTCTTTCCTTCTAGCAACCCTATTTTTTTTAGTTAATGGTCGAAAGTTCATTCTTAGGCTATTGATTATTGAATCACCTTTCGACATTGGTCGTGCAACCCAACCCATATTTCGGCGCACCTTTCAACCAATGTTTAATTGTGTATGTTTTCCTCGAGCATACTTCCTTATATCATTTGATCGACAAATGTTATCTCCTAGTTCACTTAATTGTGGAAATCCATCTTTGGGAATCTCGGTGAATTGCCGTTGAGTTCACAGACACCTCCTTGTCCTCTCCTTGGGTTAATGATGGACTCTTGTTAACGGAAATCACTTCATAGTTCATTTCCCGAGAATCTTACAATGTCATCTCGTCAATTTATGTTGCACCTTTTCTTCTCGGTATCCTAAGTCGAGGTATCCCGACACCAATCGGATATGAATCTCGGTCGATATGATGGTTGGGACAACTTTCAAGAGTTATGATGTTGATCCTTTGATGACCCGGTAACATGATGTCATGCCTAGCACCCCCCACCCCGGCCGGAGGACCTATCATTATAGATTCCTTTTCAGAAGGTTATCCATTCATCCATGAGGAATTTGTAAGACTTATTCTACAAGTTATTCTGATGGATCCTTCGTGTTCAAAGTCTGATCTTCACCAAGACCATGTCAATGCTATCTCGAAGCATGTCAATGGTACTCCGATTTGCAACAGGAACATTTGAAGCACGATGCTAGATTTTATTTATCATTTATCCTAACACCGTTGTATGGGTAATATCATGAGATTCCTCCCCCCCTTGCCTAAATGGTTTTCTACTTTATATCCTGTCATGGATATCTTGCTCTGCTTGTCCTTGGGGAGGATATACCCTTGAAATATGTGTTTAAACATATTTTCCTTTCCATTGTTCTGTTTAATCTGATGATCATATTTTCCTTCCATTGGTTTTTTTAAACCTTTTCTGTGATCTATATGAGATAAGCAGTAATAATCCACTGCTTGTGCAAACACCTCGATGTACAACTCTGTCAGTAAGACCATGTTTCTAGTATTGATGACATTTCGGTAGCCACCGACGGACGGGAACTTTGCCTATTGTTCCGCCTCGTTCAACAAGCAGGAAAATGGTTCTCTTCGTCCCTCGCCCTTGGTATCGACGTTGTTGCCGACTTAATCGACAGGCTACCCTCTGACATGCCTTGCTTGCATGATCGCGCAAGACGCTCCGCCTCTTCCTACTTTAACCCACATGTTGGGCCCATAACCCACAGCCCACAGATCGAAACCTGACTCTCCCTGACACCACGCTTTCCAAAGAAATTCCTCACGCTTGACTTTGTATGTAATTCACGGGCCACTTGCCTGTTGATCTATTCTGGTATCGGACGCAATACTTATTCCCGTTGCTCTGAACCCCTTTCGCACTCTACTTCAGGAAATGAACGATTGCCTATCCTCTTGAAACTTCTTATCGCACTGTCTTACTTTTCTCTCGATGTGTGTCATTTGTTCAACTCGAGAGATACTCATAAGTTCATTCTTGGGATACCCCCAGATGAATTTCCCTTATAACATCCTATCGTTGTAGAGCTGCCCCTTACCTATTCGTAAGTACGATGGAGTTCCCTGAAGAAAGGACGACAACTTCATCATGATGCTTTGGAATAAGGAAATGAAGACATCAACGAAAGGGATCAACCTCTTCGAAAGGGCAGCCAAGACCGAGAAGACTCGTTAGGTTTTTTCGCTACCAACACCTTCCCCCCCCCCCCTTACTCCACCGCTTAAATCTCGGGACAAGATTTCTTGTAGTGGAGGAGAATTGTGACGCCCGGGTAATCAAGCTACAGTAACCCTGCGCTAATGATGCCACGTCACCTAGGTTTCTGTTGGTAAACTCGTGTTAGTTCAAAACGATTCAAATTCAAATTTAAAATATAGGCAAAATACAAAAGTTTTTCAAATAATAAAACTAAAATGTTCTGGTTGTGCCAAATAATGCGTAGGTAATTATGGAGGAGAAACCACACTTGTATAAAATATGTAAATACTCAAAATGAATAAAATAGTAGCAAAAACAATTAGTTAAATGATTATAAAATAATAAACAATTACAAATGATTTTATATTAGGTGCCAAGTTAATTGTGGTAGTGGCATAAGTATTAAAAATATTTTAGGTGCAACTTGGGTTTTTCATAAACACCGAAATTTAATAAAACAGAAAAGAAGAAAAGAAATAAAATAGAAAAACAAACTAACAAAAAAAAAGAAACCCCCAAACCCCCGGGCCAACCGACCCAGCTAGCCAACCGGCCGGCCCAGTCGGCCAGCCCACCCCGGCCGGCCCACCTCTTCCCGCATAACCCCCCACCACCCGCAAACCCTAGCCCCGATTCCCCACTCCTCTCGCTCCCTCCCCCACTCCCCGATCCCCTTCTGGATCGGGCAACCACCTCAACGCCCGACGCTCGCCTTCCCCGCGCCCGCTGTTGTGCACTCCCCCCCCCCACACCACCCTCGTCGCCTCACCTCATCCCTTGCCCTCCCGGGCCTCGTCGCTTCATCGACGCTCGTCGTCCCCGCCGCCAACCGCCCCGCCGCCGCCTCGGATCGACCGTGCCGCCGCGAACAGGACCACCTCGCGGGATCTGCCTTCCGCTCCGCCGTGTCGTCCCTGTCGGCCTCCTGTAAACCTCTCCGCGCCATCGCCTGCACCGCACGACCCGTGGTGAGGCCCCTCCTCCTCTCTTCCCGCATCGCCGTGCCTCGCTCCCCCACAGCCGGACGCCATCCGTCGCGCCCGATCAGCGCCGCCGCTTCGGGCCAAGCCCGCTTGTGCTCCTCCAGCTCATGCGTCGTCGCCTCTCGCCTGCGGCGCGCCTCAACGCCGTGCCCGACGCGTGCCGGCACGCCCGCCTCTTCGTTAGCCCCCTCCTCCGACCTCGCCGCGCCATGTGCACCATTGCCTTCCGCCGCCTCGCTTTCGCGTTATCGCCTCGACACGGCCTCGTCGGCCTGACGCCGCCCATGATCGTTTCTGCTCCGCCCAGCACATCTTCGCCACGGACGCCGAGTGCCCGCTGTCGCCTGGTCCGTCCCTGACGGGCGGTGCGCCACGCCTGCCTGACGCCCATTCGCCACGCTCATAGGTCCTCACTGGGCCTATGACAAAGGGGCCCCACCCTAGAACGGTTTAAAAAAAAAGGGAATTAAAAATAAAAATAATAAAAAAATGATTTAATAAAATTAAATATTAATTAATTAATTATCGAATGAATTAATTAAGTTAATTAATCCGGTTTAATTAATTTAATTAACTAGTTAGGTTAATTAAAAAGTAATTAAATTAACTAATCTGTAATTAACCTAATCAGAGAATGACAGGTGGGTCCCACTGGACCCACATGTAAGGTTGACCAAATCAACTCTGTTGACTGCTGACGTCAGCATGACATCATGCTGACGTCATAAATCCATTTTTCGAATTAATTAAATAATTAATTAAATTCTAGAAATTAATAAAATCATTAGAAAATCATATCTTTTAATCCGTAACTCGGATTAAAATATTTTCAACATGAAAGTTGCTCGTAATGACGAGACGATTCCGATCGCAACCCGCTCGTCCGCAAGACACCCCTAACCTATCGAACTCGCAACTTTCCCCTCGCTCCTTCGCTAAACGCGAAACACCGGAATACTTTCCTGATGTTTCCCTTCACCGTATCACCACATACCGCGTTAGGGCACGCCTCGCATCACGCTTTGCTTTTTCATGCATCGACATGCATCTATTTGCTTAAGTATTCATTGTTTCTTCCCCTCTTCTTCCGCTAGACACCGAGACCGGGACCAGCCGCTGCCTAAAGATCGACTACGGAGTTGACGACCACTCTCTCTTGCCAGAGCAACCAGGCAAGCCCCCCCTTTGATCACCAGATATCGCTTAATCTTCTCTATACCGCTTGCATTAGAGTAGTGTAGCATGTTATTGCTTTCGCCATTACTATATCTTTCTTGCATAGCTCGTCCTTGCTACTCTCGTTGTTACCTTTACCGCTATCCTACCGCTTAGTATAAGATGCTAGTGTTCCATCGGTGGCCCTACATTCTTGTCCGTCGGCCATGCTATACTATCGGGCTGTGATCACTTCGAGGTGATCACGGGCATATGCTATATACTTTACATCGCTACATTACCCGTGATACTGCTCGGAGATGGGGTGAAAGGACGGTGGCTCCATCCCGGTAGAGGTGGGCTGGTTCCCCACGGCCCCGATCGTTACTTTGTGGCGAGCCGACAGGCAGGTTGAGACTACCGGGTGAGAGGTGGGCCTGGCCTGGTCGGCGTTCGCGGATACTTAACACGCTTAACGAGATCCGGGTATTTGATCCGAGTTTGGCCATTTGGTCTATACGCACTAACCATCTACGTGGGAGTAGTTATGGGTATCCCGCGCGTGGTATCACCGGCACTTCGTGACGCCGCCGATCGAGTGGCGCCACCGATTGGACCGAACGCTTGTAGGCAAGGTCTTCGCTCGTCACAGACGCGTGCAGGTGTGCTAAGGGCGATGGGCCTGCACTGTGGCGCTTAGGTTTAGACCGCGGTCGACCTCTCTGTTGAGCCTAGGTGGGCTGCGACGTGTTGATCTTCAGCGGCCGGGCATGACCCGTAAAAGTGTGTCCGCCAAATGGGATCAAGCGTGTTGGGTTATGTGGTGCACCGCAGGAAGTTAATCTATTCAATAGCCGTGATCTTCGATAACAGGACGACTTGGAGTTGTACCTTGACCTTATGACAACTAGAACCGGATGCTTAATAAAACACACCCTTCCAAGTGCGGATACAACCGGTGGTCGCTTCTCTCGTGGTGACGAGGAGGGATCGCCGGGTAGGATTATTGCTATGTGATGTTATTGGAGGACTTCAACCTACCCTCTTCTACCGCTGCAAGATGAAGGTGACCAAGTTTAGTCTTCGATAAGACTAGCTATCCCCTCTTATTCTCGCATTCTGCAGTTCAGTCCATCGATATGTCCCTTTACACATATATCCATGCATATGTAGTGTAGCTCCTTGCTTGCAGTACTTTGGATGAGTACTCACGGTTGCCTTGTTCCCCTTTTCCCCTATCTCTACTCGATTGTCGCAACCAGACGTTGGAGCCAGGAGCCAGACGCCACCGTCGATGACGACTACACACGGGCGCCTACTACTACGTGCAGCCAGCCGACGACGACCAGAGTAGTTAGGAGGATCCTGTGCAGAGGCCCGCGCCTCTTCGATCAGATCCCGCTTGGTGCTAGCCATCTTATGGCGAACTTGTTTAACTTATGTCCGTACTCAGATATTGTTGCTTCACGACTCGCGTCTATGATCAAGCACTTTTATTCGAGCCCTCGAGGCCCCTGGCTTGTATTATGATGCTTGTATGACTTATTTTTATTTGTAGAGTTGTGTTGTGATATCTTCCCGTGAGTCCCTGATCTTGATCGTACACGTTTGCGTGTATGATTAGTGTACGATTGAATCGGGGCCGTCACACTTACGAAGATGACCGATGTTCCAGGAATTGCTCACTGGGATACCATCTTCTGTCTCCAGGTAGACTGCGCCAGGCCTGGTGACTCTTATTACCCGATAAGGGCCTTCCCACTTTGGCGTCAATTTGTTGGAATTCTTGGCCGACTAAACGCGCCGAAGAACAAGGTCGCCTTCCTCAAGGCTTCGGGCACGAACCTTGCGGCTATGGTAGCGGCTCAAGGCCTGCTGGTAGCATGCAGCTCGCACAGCCGCCCGAAGACGATCTTCCTCAAGGAGCGTCGCGTCATCTTGCCGCAACTGCTCTTGCTCAAGCTCGTCATAAGCGAGCACTCGAGGTGACCCGTATGTGAGTTCCATGGGGAGAATCGTCACCCGATACTGTGGCAAAGGCTATCCGCCGGTGGCTCAGTTTGGAGTTGTTCTGATCGACCAAAAAACCACCGGCAACTCATCAATCCAGTGCCTTCCACACTCGTGCAGCCTGTCAAAAGTCTTCGTCCTTAGGCCTCGCAGTACTTCAGTGTTTGCCCTCTCCGCCTGGCCGTTTCTTCATGGGTGTGCCACCAAAGCAAAACAGACCCTGCTACCGAGGTCCTAGATGTACTGCATGAAGGTGCTGCTTGTGAACTGCTTGCCGTTGTTGGTGATGACCCTGTTCGGCACACCAAAACGGCAAACTAGCCCCTTTAAGAACTTGACGACTGACAGTGCTGTCACCTTCCTCACTGCCTCCACTTCGGGCCACTTTGTGAACTTGTCGATTGCGACGTACAAGTACTCAAAGCCCCCGACAGCATGGGGGAAGGGCCCAGGATGTCGAGCACCTAGACCAAAAATGGCCAGTAGAGAGGGATTGTTTGAAGGGCTTGAGTTGGTTGATGAAGCTTCGTCGAATGGAACTGACACGCTTCACATTTGGTTACTAGTGCAGCTGCATCCTGGAGGGCTGTGGGCCAGAAGAAACCTTGCTGGAATGCCATGCCGGCAAGGGCCCTTGACCCTATGTGGGAGCCACACATACCTCCATGTATCTCTGCCAAAAACTCTAGTCCGTCCTCCTGAGGAATGAACTTCAACCTGACTCCGTTTGGCCTCCTTCTGTATAGGGTATCATCCACAAACTGGTACATGTTGGACCGACGGGCTATTTTCTCTGCTTCTTCCTGCTCCTAGGGGAGCTCTACTATTTGGAGGAAACGGACGGTGGGCTGCGCCCATGCTGGAGCCTGGGGCTCGACGGCAAGGACCAAAGGCACATCTTCGGCCGCAGGGGCAGCTAACCCTACGATCAGGGCCTGGGGCCCCGTCGGAGGCAGTTGCCCCTCGACAAGCTTGGGGTACCTGGCAACCTCCTTGCCGGCGGCTCCTGGGAGCTTAGCAGGAAGGTACTTGTCGGGGCTTGTTTTCATTCGCTTGTTCTACCCCGCTGATGGTTTTACGGATGGTTGTATTAACTGAAGTACAAAGGTACCTGGTTCCACAGGCAACTTGAGGGCAGCGCATTTTGACAGGTCGTCGGCAATGCTGTTCTCCGCTCGGGGAACATGTTCTGCCTGTAGGCCATCGAAACGTTCTTCCAACTTCCTCACTTCATTCACGTAGGCCTCCATCAACGGGCTCTGGTAATCCTTGTTGACTTGCTTGATGATGAGCTGCGAATCACCTCTGATGATGAGCTTCTTGATTCCGAGGTCCACCGTGATCCTGAGACCAGCAAGCAACCCCTCGTACTCCGCCGTATTGTTTGTTGATTTTTTTCGGGGGAAGTGCATATGGATTACGTACTTGAGGTGCTCTCCGGTGGGTGCGACGAGTAGCACGCCAGCACCAACACCTTGGAGTGAGAAAGCTCCGTCAAAGTACATAATCCACTCACTACTCGTCTCCTTGCCGGGAAGCATGGTCTCTTGGATCTCCTCGTCGGGCGTTGTGGTCTACTCTACTATGAACTCTGCCAAAGCTTGGCTCTTGATCGTTGAAGTACTTTCAAACTTGAGGCCAAAGCTCGACAGCTCCAATGCCCACTCCACAATCCTCCCTGTCGCATATAGGTTGTGCAAAATCTGTTGCAAAGGGAGGCGGGTGACGACGGTGATCTTGTGCGCTTGGAAATAGTGGCGCAGCTTTCTCGAGGCCATGAGAAGGCCGAAAAGCAGATTCTGCATTCCAGAATATCTTGACATGGCCCCCTGCAAGAGGGAACTGGCAAAATATACTGGGTGTTGTACCATCTTCTTCTTCTGTCCCACTTCGCCCACCCACTCAGGCTCTGCCTCACCGGGTTCGGGCCTTGCCGGGGGTTCTGGTTTGCCGGTGTCAGGCTCTGCCGGGGGAGACCCCGGCCCACCATCCGACGGCTCTGCAAGAATCGCTGCTTCTCCTCGGTTCTCTCAAGGCCACTGCAGAAGCATCCGACCACTTGATTCGTTGCTTCTAAGTACAGCAGCAACGGCTCTCGTGGTTTAGGCGCGACTAGTATTGGCATGGAGGAGAGGTACCTCTTCAAATCTTGCAGTGCTGCCTTTGCCTCCGGAGTCCATTTTACTGGACCCGCCTTCTTCAAAACTCTGAAAAAGGGGAGGGCGCACTCCGCAGATTTGGAGATGAACGTACTCAGTGCAGCAACGTAGCTGGCGAGCCTACGGACGTCTTTGACCTGTTTAGGCGCCTCAATCTGCTCAATCTCTTTGATCTTGTCGGGATTTGCTTCGATTCCGCGTTGAGACACAAAGAACCTGAGAAGTTTTCCGGAGGGGACACCGAACACGCACTTCTCTGGGTTGAGCTTGAGGTTGATCTTGCACAGGTTTGCGAATGTTTCTTCTAGATCTTGCACGAGCGTGGCCCTGTCCTTGGTTTTGACCACTATGTTATCCATATAAGCTTCGATATTTCTATGTAGCTGGGGCTCAAAACCAATCTGGACTGCTCGGGCAAACGCCGAACCAGCGCTCTTCAACCCGAAAGGCATTTGTACAAAATAGTACATACCACATGGGGTGATGAACGCGGTCTTCTCTTCATCTTCCTTCATCATGAAGATTTGGTGGTACCCTGAATAGGCATCGAGGAATGACAACATGTCACACCCGGCAGTGGAGTCTACAATCTGGTCAATGCATGGCAGAGGGAAAGGATCCTTTGGATAGGCTTTATTGATGTATGTGTAGTCAATACACAACCTCCATTTCCCGTTTGCCTTACGCACCACCCCCGGATTGGCCAACCACGCGGGTTGGAGTACTCCTCTTACCAGGCCTACCACCTCCAACTTCCTGATCTCTTCAATGATGAACTCTTGCCGCTCTAAAGCTTGCTTGCTGACCTTCTGCTTGACGGGCCGCGCGTGAGGACAGACAGCAAGATGCTTGCCATGCAAATACATCAACATTCGCCCGAAGGAAGGCGATGAGCGCGCTTTCCTATTTGCTGTCGAGGGTGGAGCTTATAGTGAAAGCCCCGCCCGTGTCGTCCTCCTTGACGGACACCTTCTTGGTTTCTGGTGGTGCAGCCTTGGACTTTTTGCTCTTGCCGGTGGAGCTCTCTGGCACGTCCTCAACGGGAGCATAACACTCCGAAGAGGTGCGCTTACCGGAGTGGGTGCAAGAGGTCTTGCCGGAAGGAGTCTTGTCGGCCTTCTTCCTCCATGGAGCTTCAGCGGCAGGAGCAAGTGCCCTGGCGGCAGTTGCTGCAACTACCTCTCGGTAGAGTTGGTCGACATAGATGAGCGCGTCTTTCTTGTCAGAGGGGACGGTGATGATGGTCAGCGGCCCTGGCATCTTCAACGGGTTGTAGGCGTAGTGGGATGCGGCCATGTTGGGCGGCCAAGGATCCCATTGTATGGCAAGGGGATCTCGGCGACATCAAAGATGATCTTCTCCGTCCTATAGTTCATCTCGCCCCCAAACGTAACGGGTAGTGTGATTTTACCTTTAGGCTGGCTCCTTCCCGGGTTGACCCCTTGAAACATGCCCGTTTCTTCGAGGTCTCCATCAGGAATCTGCAGCTTCTTGATCACAGCGGGCGAGATCAAATTCAGACCGGCCCCATCGTCAACCAGCACTTTGGTCACCTTGGGGTTGCATATTGTTGGTGAAACCAACAACAGCAAACACCCGACCATAGTTCTGCAGTCAGGGTGGTCCTCGGTGTCAAAAATGATAGGCGTGCGAGACCACTTCAGTGGCTTCTGGGCATCGAAAGACGGCTCCGCCGCAGTGACCTCACGCGCCCACTGCTTCAGCTGGCGGGGTGAGGTGTGCAACGAGGCGCCATTGTCGACGCACATAGCCTCCGTGGCCTTCTGGAACTCGTGCTCGCCGGACTCGTCGTCCTCGTCGTGATCATCATCCTCCTCCTTATTGTCGTGGCCCCGAGTGGGCCTCTCTTGTTGGTTATCTTTGCCGCGGTGACTCCCTTGGCCTCCACGCTTCTTGCCGGATCCCTCAGCACCATCCTGACCCTTCTCCTTGTCTCGCCTTTCATATTCAACCTTCTGCTTTTCTGCAAGCAGCTCAACTTGTCGGCAGTTCTGGAGGTCATGGCTCTTGGTGCGGTGGATCTTGCAGTACTGCTTGTCGGAGCCCCCTGGCTTGCCAGCGGCCGCCAAGGCCAAGCAGGCGGCACACCTGGCAACCTCCTTTCCAGGGTCATCAGCCTTGGCCTTTTTGGCGGCGCCGAGCTCACCGAATCCCTCAACGGCAAGCACAGTCTTGCCCTTACGCTTCCTGTTGCGGCGCCGACCTTTCTTTGTCAGGGCGGCGGTGTCTTCGTCTGTGGAGTCGGTTTCTGCACCGGCGTCCTCGCCGGGGTATTTCCTCCCCTCTTCAACTCGAGCCATCTATCGGCCAGAACATAAAGTTCGGCCACATCTTTGACCTTGTTCATCGCCAACTCTTCACTCATCTTGCGGTTGCGCACATTCTGATCGAATGTGCTAATAACGATGGCGGGATGAACATCTGGGATGTTGTACCGCACCCGGCTTAACCTCTGTATGTACTTGCGCAAGTTTTCACTTTCTTTCTAGGGGATAATATGCAAATCGCTTGCCTGGCCATGAGCTTGGTGGCCTCCAGTGAGGGCGTCAATAAACTCATGACACAAATCCGACCAATAAGAAATGGAATCCATTGGCAAGTGCATCAACCATGACATGACGTTGGGTTTGAGTGCCAACTGGAAGTAATTGGAAAGCACCTTGTCGTCACGAGCTCCAACAGCTTGCATCGCGATGGTGTAGATGCTGAGGAACTCCGACAGGTGGGTCTTGCCGTTGTACTTCTCGCCAACATCGGGCTTGAACGTGCGGTGGGAGGGACACTGGAACTACCGCAGCTCTCGGTAAAGGCTGGGCAACCCACCTTGTAAGGCAGGTCGCCGGGGCCCCCGGCACCGGTTGGTCCATAGTAGGCCCCGCACGCCGATCTGACTTATGGCGCGTCTCCCATCGTCGCTCGATGGTAGTTCGAGCATCTTCCTGGGCCCGTTCCCAAAGGACTTGACGTTGGTCGCGGCGTGTTCGCGGATCAGACGATGCTGTGGAAACGTTGTGACCGATGTTGGGTCGACGGGCCGGTGGTTGTTGTCGCGACCGCGGGGGAGTTCACTGTGGTTGCAGTGTCTCTGGTCTCCCCACCGCCGGCATGCACAGGCTCGTCAGGAAACCGGTGCAAGGGTACCGCCGGGAGCGGCTCGTCTTTGTTGGCGAAGACGACAAGGCTTTGGATGGTAGCTCTCCACTCGTAGAGCTTCTCCGCAATGGGGGGGAAGTCGAGGAGCAGCTGCACGGCGCCAGCGCTTCTGCTGGCGTAGGCGGCGGCGTGATCTGCGTAAACCGTGACGCGCTATGGCTTCTAACCATGTTATAAGGGGCTCTGTCGCGGTCTCAAGGTCGCACCCGCTCGCACCGGCGTCTGAGCGCGCACGCCATCCTGGTTCGTCCTGTGAGAGGCGCACAGGGCTCTTTCTGCGGCGGTGCCTGGGGGCTCCGGCATCGCGGTGTTGCTCATCACGCACGGCCTGGGAAGGGCGCGCCGCGGGCACCAGCTGGGGTGCCGTAGAGGCTGCTGCGCCGCCCATGGGCAGCACGGCCCCGTCCCCGGACCCAACAGCGTGTGGCTCGTCGTCTCGGATTCGAACGACTCCGCTCGCCTGGCTCCAATCGCTAGAATGTCATGGATGCTCGCGGGCCACGTCTCCGACCCCATCCGTGGGCACCCGGCTGCCTGTTCGCGCTGGCGCGGACGGGCCGGCCCCGAACGAGCCGATCGCTGTGATCCCCTTCTTCTTGGGAGCCATGGTGATGAAGAACCGCCAAACTAGATGCTAGGCCGGATTTTCACAACTGTGCCCCCTACCTGGCGCGCCAAAGATGTCGGGGGAAACGACACCTATGGGATCACTTGAATCCCTTCTACGGTTGGCGGGCACGAGGTTGTGCAAAGAGCGGGTCTAGAAGCTAGCACAAAGATCGTTTACCCAGGTTCGGGCCGCGAGCATGCGTAATACCCTAGTACTGCTTTTGTGTATATTTGGGTGTTCTTGAGCTTTTGAACTAGCTATGGTGCGTGCGTCGTCCAAAAGATCTGAATCCTCTCTCAGTACGCCGCGGGCCTCCTTTATAGACAAAGGGGCTGCCACAGTGTCACACAGGAGGTGGAAAGCTATACAATGTACAAGCTTATCGCTTGTCATTACAGGAAAAAGTGCATTAAATGCGCTACTTAGTTGTCCACTTGCTTTATCGGAGGCGGTAACGAGGCCCATCTTGTCCGTCGCCGCTCCGCCTTGCTCCGGCATGTGTCCAGGCCAACAAGGCATGCAACACCACATAGGCTGGCAGGCCGCTGAGTTGGCATGGTGGTAGGGTCTTCATGAAGATCTGCATGACACCACGCAGGTGCTTGCTGAGTTGTCCTAGAGGCCGCACGTCGCCACGCAGGTGTTCGCCTAGTTGGTGGGCTGGCAGCTGCATGGGAACGGCGGCGGAGCTTTGGCAGATGTGGGCCTGGCTGCGATCCCGCGGATGTCTTCGGCAAGAGTCTTGCCGGGGCCCCGACAAGGGTCTTGCCATGGCGTCGTGGTCGTCCCCTGCAAGGGGCTTGCCGGGGGTCTCGTGGGTATCCTTGGCAAGGATCTCGCCGAGGATCTTCGTCTTCTGGTTATTTATCTAGTCTTGTATGCTTCTGGTCTTCACAAAGATCTGCATGCCAACATGGAGGCGCCTCCCGAGCTTTGGTTCCAATGTGGTTGAGGGCGTCGGAACTCTCAGGCTTGAGGGTGGCAGCCCTGCTGGTGTTGGGCAAGTTGCCCAAAGAAAGTTTTTGTCGGGTTGGAGGAGGTCCCCGAAGGGCCTTGCCGGGGGAGTCCACCCCGCCCTTCTACTCTTTGTGTTTCTGGCTTGGCGTTGGTTTGGTCGTCTTGTGCCTTTGCTTCCTCTGCCCCGCCAAGCGTGGCCAAGGGCTTGGGGCTGCGACTGCCCGCACACAAGTAAAGGGGTGCAAAAAGGGACCACTACTTTTGTACACCGGCACCCAGTCTCTTCAAGGCTACTCGTAAGTTCGTCTTATCTTGTGATGAATGTAAAAGAATAGGTAATCACTACAAAAAAAAGACACATCCGTGACATTTTGGGCCGAACGAATTTTTTTCTGTCATATATATGACACTTCTATGACGATAATTGTGACAAAACCAGGTATCATCATAGATGTGGTGGGCTCCTACTTCTATGACAAAAAATCATGACAGAAAATGGGCTTTTTCGTCTGGCGGGCCGGAGATGCAGCTGCATGACATTCTTTGGGTCGCCCATGACGGAAAAACCGTGGTAGAAGAGAGGGCGAGGAAAATTTTGGGAGTTCCTTTACGGTGGGCGGTCGGGGGCCGAGTGATGCGCTGCTTTCTTGTACACGCACGCTGCAGTGCGAGGCGTTGGCTCTAATCGGACCCGAAGCGAGGCGTTGGGCTCTAATCAACCCGAGCGATTGAACAGTAGGCTATGCGTTACTGAACCCGAGGGATCGATCGATGGCTGTTAACTGAACCCGATCGAGCGATTCCCTCGCTACTGCTGCTAACTGAAGCCGATCGATTGGATGAATAGTGAGCGGTGGCGTTGCCTCTGGATGAACAGGACCCTATGGTGTGGTGGAGGGCTGGATCAATAGTAGACGGTGGAGGGGTGCCCGTGGAGGGGTGGTTGAATAGGACCCCGTGGTGTGGAGGGCTGGATGAACAGTAGACGGTGGAGGGGTGGTTGAACAGTGGCCGGTGGAGTAGCGCGCGGTGGAGGCTGGATGAACAGGAGCCCGTGGAGGCTGGAGGAGGACGATGGTAGCCCGTGGAGGCTGGAGGAGGTCGACGGTGGAGATGAATAGATCCCGTGGAGTCCTGCTTTGCGCACGCCACACCCTCCCCGATGAACAGACCCCTGCTTGACCGTAGGAGGTCTGTTTCGGTCCGCTTTTGCGATCGCCATACCCTCCCAATGAACAGGACCCCTGCTTTCGACCGTAGGAGGTCCGTTTCTTCAGTTTTGCGGTACGCCACACCCCTCCCAATCAGAAGGACCCCCGTTTCGACCATAGTAGGTCCGCTTCCTCCATTTTTGGCGGACGCCACACCCTCCCGATCAACAGACCCTGCTCAACGTAGGAGGTACGGTTCCTCCGCCAGCGGTACTCGTGCCTCGTTTCCATCGCTCGTTCCGTCCCAAGCCTCCCGATGAACACGACCACGCATTCCGCTCTGACCCAACCGTTGGCTCCCACGCGTTCCGTCGCCTCCCGATGAACACGACGCATTCCGTTACCTCCCGATGAACACGACGACGACGCAGTTTCTCCGTTCTGACCAAGCCATGTACACGAGCCCTGGCCGTACGTACACATACGTGGCCGTATTTTCTTTCTTGCACCCTGGCCGATGTATATGCGTGCGTGCTACATCGCGCGCCTCTACTATGACACGACGCGCCTCTACTACGACATTAACGGCGCCTCTACATCGACCAAGATATATATGCATTACCGTTCGCGCCAAAATGAAAACGCTTCGTGCGCTTCGACCAGGTGGGTCCCGATCGCCGGCACTTCCTTGCGTGCGAAGATGTAGCTGGTGGGTCCTAGCGAGTCGGGGAGAATCGTTTTTTCGGACGCACTTCCTTGCGTATGAAGATGTAGCTGGTGGGTCCCAGCGATCGAGGGGCGAATCGTTTTTTTTTGCCCGGACACAGTTCCTTGCGTGCGAAGATGTAGCTGGTGGGTCCCATCAGTCAAGGGGGTGAATCGTTTTTTTCTCGAAATACGGTCGCCCGTCCGGTGGGTCCCCGCTATCAGGTGGAGGAATAATTGTTTTGCACATAATAAGGAGGCACTTCCTTGCTACGGCCGTGGACCAAGCTGTCAGCCTCTCCACGTACAGTCCACGTCCGATGGAAGCCGTTCCTTGACCACGTTGACCACGCCGCGTCCAGAGCACCAGGGCGGTGGAGGACGGAGAGGCCTAGGAAGGGGACGACAAGGAGCCAGGGAACACGCGGCAGTGGATGCCCACGCGTAGAGGAGTACGAGGGTTCACTGGTTTGCTGCGGTGTGAGGCTGCCGTCACTGCAGAATAACAGGGGGTGTGGGTGAGTAGAGGGATGGCCTGGCCAGCGGTAGGAGTAGTAGGGGGCGGTGAGGCCTCCGCCGCATCGCAGCCGGCCACAGGAGGCAAGAGCACGAGGCACGACCGGCGCTGGTTTGGGCGGCTGGAGCAAGAAGACCAGAGGTTGAAGAAGCACTACGGCCGTTGGATGGACATCGTACGGTCACTGGAGCTAGAATCGTGCATATTGACTAAGTTGACAAAGCCCTCCGTCCCCGTCAACTTAGTAGGCCCACAAGTCAGCCTGCCACTATACTGGGTCCCAGCTAATAGGCGGAGTATTTATTTTTTTGTGCCTAATAAGGAGGCACTTCCTTGCGTGCAAAGATATAGCTGGTGGGTCCGCTGTCGTGGCGGTAATGTTTTTTTCGCTGAATCTGAGGCCCTTCGGTGGGTCCCTCGATGTCGTGGAGAAATCATATTTTTCGCGTAATAAGGAGGCATTTCCTTGCGTGCGGTCAGTGGACCCAACTGTCGGCCTCTCCACGTCTGACCCACTTCAGATGCATCTCGATCGTTGACCATGTTGACCAGGCCGTGCGAGAGCACCGAGGCGGTGGACGGCCATGCGAGGCCTAGGAAGGGAACACACAGAGGCAGGGAAGACTCGGCTTGTGTTTCCCGCGGAGGGGAGTACGACTGTATGAGGGTTTATCGTCTGGTTCGTCCGTCGCCGAAGAATAACAGCAGTGTGGGTGAGTAGAGGGATGGCTAGGCCAGCGATGGGAGTACGGTGGGCGTTGAGGCACAAGGGCAGCAGAGCCGCCACGGGAGGAGGGAGCAGGCTGTCCCACCGGCGCTTGTTTGAGCGGGCCGGAGCAGGAAGAGCAGAGATTGAAGAAGACGACGGCCGTTGGATGGCCATCCAACGATCCAACGCTTGTGCGCCAACCTTTTTTTAGGAAAGCCTCAAATCTGTGGAAAACAACATACAACCCATCTGCCATTATTTCTAATAATTTACAGCCCATTTGCTAATTCTTAAGGTTTTTTTGGAGCCCATATTCTTTTTGTTAGCATTACAGCCCATATTGTGGCCACGGTTAAAAAATTATACGAAATTTTGCATATTTATGTGCGGTCCGAACTGTTTTTAATCCCGAAATTTCGACTCACATTCAAACTGATTTTAAAAATAAATGTTTATCAATATAAAATCCAGCAAATTCTCCACTCATAAAAATTAATGTAATTTAAAATCTCGAAACGAAAAAAAAAGATATTTGAAACTAATTGCCGGTTTGATGTGTTTTAAAAATGTACATCCCATTTCTCATTACTGATGGGCCATTTTCTCAGCCAGCCGAATGAAATCTCTCCTCGTCTTGAAAGATTTGCAGCCCAACAGGCCTGACAAAGCGACTTACTTGGCAAATCACAAAAAAACTGGGCTGTGGTCGTGGACCCAACTGCCACCTCTCCACGACAAATACTCTTCCGATGGAAGTCGCCTGACCACGTTGACCACGCCGGGCGGAGAGCACCACGGCGGTGGACGACGGCGAGGCCTAGGAAGGGGACGACGCAGAGCCGGGGAAGACGCGGCAGTGGAAGCCCGCGCGGAGAGGAGTACGAGGGTTCACTGGTTCGGCTGTGGTGTGAGGCTGCCGTCGCTGCAGGGCCTGGCTAGCGGTGGGAATAGTAGGGGGCGGTGAGGCCTCCGCTGCAGCACAGCCGGCCACGGGAGGCAGGAGCATGAGGCACGACCGGCGCTGGTTTGGGCGGCTGGAGCAAGAAGACCAGAGGTTGAAGAAGCACTACGGCCGTTGGATGGACATCGTACGGTCACTGGAGCTAGAATCGTTCATATTGACTAAGTTGACAAAGCCCTTCGTCCCCGTCAACTTACTAGGCCCACAAGTCAGCCTCCCACCTAGGTGGGTCCCATCTAGCAGGGGGAGTATTCATTTTTTTGTGCATAATAAGGAGGCACTTCCGGTGGGTCCGAGCTGACAGCGGGGGGAACGTTTTTTTTCGCGAAATACGATGGCCCGTCAGGTGGGTCCCAGCAGTCAGGGGGCAAACGTTTTTTCGCAAAATACGGTGGCCCGTCCAGTGGGTCCCTGCTGTCAGTTGGAGGAATCATTATTTTCCGCGTAATAAGGAGGCACTTACTTGCTGCGGCCGTGGACCCAAATTGAGAGTCTCCACGCACAAGATACTTCCGATGGAAGTCGCTTGACCACGCTGACCTCGCCGCGTTCCGTTGCATGCATGCGCCCATGGGCATGGTGCGCCCCACTATCGCCTCTCACATACAGTCATCTTCCGATGACTCTCGGTTGTTGACCATGTTGACCACACCGTGCGAGCGCACCTGACCGGAACGACCGGAGATGGGGAAGACAGGCGGTGGAGTTGCAGATGGAGAGAAGTGGAAACTTCATCGGTTCGGTGCACGGCAAAGACAGCAGCAAAGAGCCCACGGAGACAGGAGCAAGAACAGAGGTTGAAGAAGGAGCACAGCTGTTGGATTAACATCCAACGGTCCAGCTGCTAGAATAATTTATTGATTAAGTTGACAAAGCCGCGTACATCGCCCGCTTAGTAGGCCCACAAGTCAGCCACCAAATCGATGGGTCCCAAATTGTCAACGGGATGAATAATTTTTTGCAAAACAAGGAGGCACTTCCTTCCGTGCGAAGATACAGCCGGTGGGTCCCAGCTATCAGGTGGAGGAAACATTTTTTTCATCTTAATAAGGAGGAACTTTCCTTGCGTGCGACCATGGACCTCGTGGGTCCTAGCCGTCAGGCTCTCCACGTACAGTCCTCTTTTGATGACGCTCGTTTGTTGACCATGCCGCACCGAACACAGCGAGGCGGTGGACGACGGCGAGGCCCTGGACGGGAACGACTCGGAGATGGGAAAACGCGGCAGTGGAGTCGCAGATTGAGAGGAGGAGAAAAGTTATAACTGGTTCTGTTGCGGCGTAGGGCTGTAGTCTGTGGAGAATAACAGGAGGTCTTGAGGGGTGGAGGGATAGCCTGGCTGGCGGTGGGGTAGCGCTTCGCAGCGATGCGTGCTAAGCAGAGCCGCTAGCCGCCAGAGGCTGGACCAGGCGGTCCCGGCGACACTGGAGGAAGAAGACGAGAGATTGAAGGTGCATGCCGGCCGTTGGATATAAATCCAATGGCTGTGGATGACACAATCATTTGTTGACTGTTGACAACGCCTCGTGGCTTCACCTATTGGCCCACATGTCACCTGCAAAATGTGGCATATATTTAAGCCATGTTTTCTAGAATGTACAGTCATTTGTTTGGGCTGGGTGAACAAATAATTTCTCGTCAATCAGGCCCATTTATATTTTCTAAGAAATCCCAACCCATTTGTACTTCCTTGAAATACACATATTAGGTGGGCTCGTTATATATATAATGTTATGTTAGAAGGAGTAATTAATATCAAAGAATAAACCAGAGAGGCACATTTTTAATATATATAATTAAGAAATTAGCGAGTTATTTCTGAAAATAAAAATGAGCGCGTTATTATTAAATTGGTCCTTAAAATATTCGCAAGCTTTTGTACGCAATCACCAGGATTTTCCTTGCCTGTGAGTCAAAAACAACCAGGATTTTCCGTTAAACATTTACTTTTATAATTTAATAACACGTGGGATGTTTTTATAATGTATATATAAGTCTCTATAAAATATACGATAATAGTAATAATATAAATATATATAATGTGGTTAGAAGGGAAAACATAAATTGGACACAGCATTACTTTTATAAGAGACTTGTGTTTTATAACCCACAGTAGGCATACTAACAAGTTCACACACAAATACAACAGAAAAGGTAAACATTCATATCAAACTCAGGTTCGCAGGACACATTCATATTCATAGCCAACATTCACTATCAACAACTCAAAAGATTCATATATACACAAGCTCAGCATATCTATGCATCCAAATGATTGATAGATCACACGACAATATTCATACATAATTCACAAAAAGATTCAGATATACACATGTTCAAGATGTTTATGCATCCAAATGATTGAGATCACAGCCAATATGATCCATGGACGAACTTTAATTACCTAGGGTACAAACTAGTAAATGGTGTTCAATCGAGGTACTTCTTGCTAAAATTAGTTCTTGTACGAGTAAACTTTCGAGTACATAAGAGGCAGCATGTATAATCTGAACTTTGCTTGTAGGTTTATCCTCAAATAGTGGCCTCGTGCGAGGGAGGTTTGATCAACTTGGCCACTACTTTCATCCAACTAGTTTATCGGCTCATCTTGGTCCTGTATCTCGCCAAAATTCTACATTGCGCAGCGAGAAAGGAGGCGGTTGAGAAAATGAACCACCCAAATTTTTGTGCAGTTCAACTGAAATGGAGCATCCTTGGTGCAGACTGATTAAGTGCCGATGAATATACGCGTCAACCAACTTGTCCGGAATCTTTAGACTCCATGCCATATAGTTCGCTACCATATGTGCCGATAACCAAAAGGCACAAGTTGGGACCAAAGACTGGACTGTGTTTTTCTGGGCTATGCACCAAGCAATATTTTTGGCGTTCACTCTCCTAATACTTGGAGTTTGACAATTGGTTGACGACGGTTGGTACTCGAATGAATATAGGCACTTCTTGTCGACATCGATGCTTGTCTGAGGTGAACTTTGGAGTACATAGCAGCAGCATAAGTACCTGTCCATCTGATCATTTTGTGCAGTTCTACTGAAACCACTTGATGTAATGATTTGCCTGTGAGTTCAGGCTCCAAATTACTCCTTTATGAAATCGGCAAACAGTAGCACAATACCAAATTACCAATACATATGACAGGCACAATAATCAGGATAAAGACCAGAACTAACCTGTGTGAGGTAGCATATCAATTACTATTTCCTTTGACTGGAAGCAGAGATAAGCCAAGCGACTGACAGCAAAGGAAGAAAGCAAGCGGAGATTAGCGACTGACAGGAAAGGACGGAAGCTATCGAGGCAATGAAGCACCCAAAGTTTTTGTGCAGTTCCACCAAAATCGAGCATCCCTGTTGGCACATATATTGAGAGAGTGAGATTACTGTAATAGTGGGACTAGTTGATGAAACATACACTAACAAATAGAAGCACCCTCATTATCTTAATGGGTAAAGTTAGCAACATAGTAGTCTTTCTTAAAGAGAGGTATTAGTTTATTTAATCAGTGCCAATTAGCTCAACTCAACACTCAAAGCATTGCCATTTATCATAGGTTGCAAAACTTAAAAGTGCAAAGATAAAGGAATTTCTCTGACAGTAGCACGATACAAATAGAGATGACAACAAACTAATATGGATGAAGGCCTTAGGCCTGTACCAACCTGAGAAAAAAGCTTATTCATGTAGTCCCATAAGAGATGATAAAGCACTCACTGGAATCACACAATAGTATATATTTTTGTGCACTTCAAATGTATGGTTGAAATCACTCTTGTTTACCAGTGCTGAGATTATATCGAAGATTATCAAAAACTTCCAGCAGAAAGTTAAAGCAATCGGGCTGGGATACAGTTCATTGTATTGTCTTGTGTAGTTCCACTAAAATGTATGATTGGCACAACATGATCCCTGTTTGCACAAGTAGGAACAAGGTGAAACCTTTATTAGCTTAGTGAGAAGGGATAGGAAGACATTAGCATATTACTCAAATAGTAGCATCAAATTCATGATGGACAATACGCAAAACATTGCCTCATTGAACCAATGGCAATAAATTGACATGCAAAACAATAGCACTATTATGTCATGGCACTAATAATATTCCCTCCTGCTCCACCACATGATTCACCTCCATAGACAAACATTCACACGCATATGATTCAGCATAGGGTCCTACTAAAGATTTGTTTAACTCCAACAGAAAATTAGGCAGAATAAATTAGTGGTACTTAAGTACTCCTAATTAATTAAGTGAGACAGCAGAAGTGGAAGGGCTCCTCGGAGGATCGCTCACATGTAAGGTAGTCGCTGTTTGAGCCCTTGAATAGCCTCGACCGAGGCCACGGCTTCAAAGAAGATCGCCTTGGCACTGCTTTATTCTTCTTCTTCTTCCTCTTCATGCTCTATTTCTATTTATCCTCACCAGCTTGGTGAAACCAAGTACATGATTGGCCTTCTAATTCAGAATTGGTTTTGTCGTTGAGGGAGTACAAGTGTACTAGTAAAAACAGCATTATTTTCTCATGGCAATGGAAAATAGAGATGAATACATGCATTAAATATCATTCTTACCTAAAGGAAGGTTATGGCGCCAATATGGATGATGAGGATTGGAACACAGATCTCCCATTGTGCAGTTCCACCAAATGAACCAACTGTTCCATTCTCGACATTCCAGCTTAAACAACACAAAAGTCACTTCTTTTAAGAAGAGTTTTGTGCAAAGGCACCAAAAGGTCACAACAAAGAACTGTGTGAATTGGATATCCCTGTTTGCACAAAAGGCACAGAGGAAACAGTGAGTCTCAAACAATTACAGGCAAAAACATTTGGCTAAACTTGTCGAGTCTCAACAATTACAGGCAAAAAACAATGGCATGGCCTCATTTTTACCAGGGACATTATATTAAGAACAGCTAAGGCTGCTCGTTCACTGTGTTTGGTGCAGGATTTTGTAGGAACACACCTTACGGTATTCTTTCCCTTCCAACATTTCGAACACGGAAAGGTGAATAGTGTTTCATAGGAAAGCTGGTATGGTAGTACTGATTCCATCTGATTAGAAACATCCACGCTTGCTCATTTTTTGGGCGGAAGCTGAGAGGCAGCGCCGCTGCCATGCGCGTTAGACATGTTGCTGTGCTGTGTTTATGGAATGAAAAATCAACCTATATGTGGTACGTGAGGTGAGGACAAGAGTAGTCACTGCAGGTAGCTGAATAAACAAATAGCATCTCATACCGCCAAGCATGCTATTCTAAAAAACAAATCTGTACATTTCAGAGTCCATCCAACACATTCTCTTGAGAGTTTTGTCGGACTAAATGACCACGGTAGCCTAGCCGGCCCCCCCGGCTCTTCGTAAATATTACAGCCGACGAGCCTTCGAAAGCATCCAAGGCATGGGGCTGCCTTCCCCCGCCGATCCGCCTCAGCCGACTACCGGAGGCGGCCCGGCCAAAACCTCATGAAGAAAGCCACGAGAGGCCGAATCCAAGAAGCCGCCACGAAGGCCGACTAAGAAGCCAGCCCTCAGCAGCGGCCAATATTGTACCTCAAACTCGCACCCACATAACGGCGATGAGACGGGCGTACATAAAGTGAAGCTCGCCACCTCGAATCCCGGAGCGCTACAGGCCACAGGCCAGACGGGCGGCCATCACCCTTCCGCGCTGCATCAAGCATATGTTGACCATGACGCCACCCACGACAAGCCGGCCGCGACGTTCAGAGGGCGCCGGGCCCTTCAGCCGAGAGACGCCTCAAGGCGCCATGCCTCCCCCAACGGCTGGATGTGGCCGGATCCCAATAGCCGCTTGCTCCCTCCTCAAGCAGCGCCTCATTATGGAGACAAGACGAGGTAAGGCTATAGTGAGTGCCCGCCAGGCGGTGGCACTGTAGGCATGCTTACCTCGACAAAGCCCTCGCCGCCGAGTGAGGCAATAGTAACCAGCCCCGGCTAAGACCCCGAGCGGTGGGACCTGCCTGCCGACCAAGAAGCCGACAGCCAAGTGGGGGCCCACCAACATGCGGTTCTAGCGGCCGGGCGGAGAAGCCGACTTAACTTAGACACCGACGGCTAGGGCCCACGCCACTGGATTACTATTGTACCGGGGTAGGCCTATATAAAGCCCCCAGGGCACCCATGCAAAGGTCTGATCTCTTAGAGTTTTATACACCACATTGAGGGGAGAAGAGAGCTAGCCTTGCCCTTCTTCTTCCTCTCGCCGAACAGCTCAAGGAGCCTCTTGTAGCTACTTGTTGATCTAGTGATCATGTGGAGACCCCGCAGAGCAGCAAGAGGGGTATTATCTCCCCGAGAGCCCCAAGCCGGGTAAGATTCGCCAAGCATGTGTTCGCTTTATCCCGCTTCCTGCACCGGCGATGTCTTATTGGCTCTCACAATGATAAGCCACCACGCTGGCATATGTCGACCTACCACCGACATTTGGCGCCCACCGGGGGCCAGTGCACCGTCCGTCCGGAGACCTGCTCGATCGGGAACCCTTTTCTTCCCAGCTGAAGCCGAGCTAGCTCCAAGACGCCTGATGGCGCTATTTTGACGCGCCGCAAGGCATCACCGACGCTGCGACAAGCTACTCTCACCGATCTTCATGGCGAGGCCCGTGATTCCGGCGAGCCCGCAGATCCGACGCGGGCACAGGCTGCCCCGAGCCACCTCGTCACCCTCTCGACTAACTCCACGCCTCCAGCCGAGCCTCGCCGCGGACTTGGAGTCGGTTGGTTCTAACCGACCCGATGCTTGTCGACTCGACACGGCATCGCTTTTGACGCTTCCCCACCAATGTAGTGATCTTCAACGATCTTCCTCGAGCCGATAGCTGTGGCAGCGCCATCACCGAGGTGCTAGTCATCACCACGACGCCGCTTTCTAGCGAGAACGCCCATTAACGCTTCGCAGCGGCGCTTATACGACTTGTCCGTCCTCTTCCGCCGACACCGACGCCGAGACACCGGAGGCACGCCGCTTCTCATTGCGGAGGGCCAGCAGATAGCCTCCATGAGACGCCTCACTGAGGCTCACCAGCGCGAAGTCGACCGCGCCGCCTTTGTCACGCTGCCCCCTGACGGGCCGAGCCAAGTCGGCCTCGTCAAGAAGCACGGTGCGGCCATCGCCGACATTCTGGGAGCAGACTGCCCGCCTATGCCTCGCCGAGAACCTGCGCGCCGCCTCACCGGTTGGCCGACGAGTTGAATGGACCGGGGCCGACGAGCCCCTACATGACCGAGACGCATCCAAGCTAGCTTGATCGACGCGCCGCAGAGCGGCATGAAGCCGGGCCCGCTGAAAGACTTCCCCCACGCCGAGAGCACGGGCGACGCCACGGACGCCGACCACGGGCAATACCACAGAAGGCAAGAAGGAGCCGGCTGCTAGCTGCAGCCGGACTCGAATCTCCATCGAGCGCGACGTAGAAGGCCGCCCTCGAGCCGTGGAACGAGGAGGCAACCCACCTCCTCCTCCGCCTCATGGGGAGAGATATCCCACCCCACCGCCTGTCACGCATCCAACTCTCAGTGGCCGACTAGGCCGCCGTGAAGGAGTCGGCGAGAACGACTCCCGCCATCGGATCGACCGCCTAGCATGATCCCTGGCGCTAGAAGAAGAAGACGATGTTGGCCCGCCTTGCTTTGGCCCCTGCATCCGTGACAAGCCCTTCCCCAAAGGGTTCTCACTCCCAAGAGACACACCCAAGTACAACGGCTCTGTGAAGCCGGAAGATTGGTTGATCGACTACTCCACCGCAGTTCACATAGCAAACAACAACAGCGGTTGCTGTGTGAAGCACGCACTCTCATGCCCAAGGCACAGGCGCACTGCCTGCTCAACAGCCTCAAGCCTTACAGCGCCAACAGCTGGCTAGACTTCACGTAAGCCTCGCATCCGCAACTTCACCAAAGACCTACAAAAGGGCTCCCAAGCCCCGACAGCCTCCTTGTGTGTTCAAGGGCCCAATGAATCAACTCGCGACTACCTCACGCTGCTTGGCCGAGCTCCGCAACTCCCGCGGGGTGCACGAGGTTCAAGCCATATAGTACTTCACCGCCGATGCCGAGAAGGCACCCTCCTCAAGCAATCGACTCTCGCAATGAGCCGACTACCCTCGACGAGCTGCTGAGCATAGCCGATAAGTACGCCACGGCCGATTTCTTCGATGAAGACCGAGCCCGAGTAGACGCCTCGGGAAGATGCTCGCCCGATTTCAAGACGCCGGGCCGAGACTCCAGCCGACGCATCGTAACGACAACAAGCGCAAGGCCCCTATGCCGCCTACCACCACCGGCAGTGTGGCTATAGTCAAGACTTAACAACCCGAAGGGCGGCCCGCACCTAAGAAGCGTATGGCGGCAGTCGGCTTGGCAGCCGCTTTCTCCCACGAGCAAGCCCTTGATGCCCCTTGTAAGTTCCACAATGCGCTTAAGCCGCCCAACCACACGACTCGAAATGCCATCGCTCACACGAATCTCCAAAGGCGATATCGGTGCCGCCTCCTCCCCGCTGGTCACCGCCTTCGCCCTCAAGAGCCGCCGACCAGCAAGGTCGGGCTGTTCAAGACGAAGTTCCCGACGAGCATGCCGCCACGCCATCTTTACAAACCAGCCCGAAGATCGGCGCAGTAGGCGCCGACAGCACCAAGAAGTCAACGCAGTCGCCTCCAACAACCCCGAGTTCATGCACTGGTCGGAAAGGCCTATCAGATGGAGCCGGGCCGATCACCTGTGAGGTGATGCCGCCTCCGGCTCTACGCATTGGTTTTGGACGCCACCTTTGCGATGTAACGGCGAAGCTGCCCGCTTTCTCCCGCGGCCGATAGATTGTGGGAGCAGCATCAACATATTGTACTGCGGACACCATGGAGAAGTCGAACATCAATACGGCAGCTCATTCCTAGTCGGATCTGTGTTCCATGGCATCGCATCCGCCTGTCCCTGCTCACCAATCGGCAAGATCAAGATAGATGTCCTCTTTGGGGACAAGGATCATTTCCACGAGAAGCAATATGGTTTGAAGTAGTGGACCGGAGAGCCCTTACACGCGCTGTTTGGCCGACCTGCTCGCCAAGTTCATGGCTGTGCCCCACTACGCCTACCTCAAGATGAAGATGCCGAGTTCCAAGGGCAGCATCATAGTAGCCGGAGACTACAAGAAATCCTCCGAGTGTGCATCAGCTAGTAGCCGGCTGGCCGAGTCCCTCGTGATCGCCAAGAGAAGAAGATGTTGGATCGAGTCATGGCCATGGCCGCAAACAATGGGCCCCGCCCCCGACCCCAAGGAGTATGATGCCCAAGGTTCTTTCCAGCCGGCCAAAGAAACAAAGAAGATACCTCTGGACCCAGAGAACCTAGAAAGGTTTGCCATCATTGGGGCAAACCTGGACAGCAAGTAGGAAGGCGAGCTCGTCGATTTCCTCCGTGAGAATCGGGACATCTTCGCATGGTCCCCCAAGGACATGCCGGGTATTCCGAAGGAATTCGCCGAGCATAAGTTACATGTCTGAGCAGATGCAAAACCAGTCAAGCAGCCCCTCCGCCGACTGTCGGAGGAAAAGGGAAGGATTGTAGGAGAAGAGATAGCCCGGCTTCTGGCAGTCGGCTTCATCATGGAGGTGTTCTTTCCAGAATGGCTTGCCAACCCGGTCCTCGTGTTGAAGAAGAATAACAAGTGGCGCATGTGCATAGATTACACCAGCCTCAACAAAGCCTGCCCCAAAGATCCCTTTGCTCGCCAAGGATTGATCAAGGATAGACTCCATACCGGATGCGAGCTGTTGAGCTTGGATGCTTATTCAGGCTACCACCGATAAAATTGATCCACCGACCGCTTGAAGACCGCTTTCATCACACCATTCGAGCTTTACGCACCGACTATGACATTCGGCTTGAGAAATGCCGTGCCACTTTTAGCGTTGATGCAGAAATGCCTCCTCAAGCAGCTCGGCAGAAATGCCCACGTCTATGTAGACGGCATTGTGGTGAAGACGGAGAAGCGTGGCACCTTGCTGGAAGACCTCAGAGAGACATTTGAAAACTTGCGCCGGTTTCAGATCAAGCTCAACCCCGAGAAATGCGTGTTCGGAGTACCAGTCGACCAGCTTCTAGGCTTCCTGGTCTCCGAACGCGGCATCGAATGCAACCCAGTGAAGATCAAGGCCATAGAGAGAATGGAGATTCCTACAAAGCTACGAGACGTCCAAAAGTTAACCGGATGCCTGGCCTCCCTGAACTGCTTCATCAGCCGCCTAGGAGAGAAAGCTCTTCCCCTCTACCAACTCATGAAGAAGTCCACTCATTTCGAGTGGAACGACCAAGCAGACCAAGCCTTCCACGAGCTAAAGAAGATGCTGGCCACGACGCCTGTCTTGGCGGCACCGACTGAGAAAGAGCCCATGCTCCTTTACATTGACGCTACTAGCCGGGTGGTCAGCACCATTATCGTGGTTCAGCGCCAAGAAGAAGGCCGAGCTCAGCTAGTCCAGAGGCCGGTATATTGTTTGAGCGAAGTACTGTCCACCTCGAAGCAGAACTACCCGCACTACCATAAGATGTGCTATGGTGTGTACTTCGCCACCAAGAACCTCAAGCCCTACTTTCAAGAGCACCCCATCACGATCGTATGTAATCGCCCCGCCACGAGATCATAGGCGCGGGATGCATCCGCCGGGTGGAAATGGGCCACATTGACCGCTCCTTACACAATCTTCTACCAGCCTCACACCGCCATCAAGTCCCAAGCATTGGCCGACTTCCTTGTCGACTGGGCCGAGACCCAGTACCTGCCGCCGGCCCCCGACTCCACTCATTGGCGGATGCACTTCGACGGGTCCAAGATGCGCACCGCTTGGGAGCCGGCATCGCCCTCACCTCTCCCAAGGGCTTACAAGCTCAGATACACATTGCAAATTCATTTTGCCGCCCCAACAATGTGGCCGAGCACGAGGCACTCATACACCGGTTCGGCTAGCTAAAGAACTCGGCATCCGCCGGATCCTTTGCTATGGCGACTGGATTTGGTAGTCCAACAATCATCCGCGATCGGGACACCAAGGATGCAACACATGGCGAGCTACCGCTTCCTCGCTTAGCAAATCAGCGGATATTTTGAAGGATGCGAGTTCCTCCACGCCCATGGGCCGACAACGAGCAAGCAGATGCCCCGCACGAATAGGCTCCACCCGACAAGCTATACCAACCGGCGCCTCTCCAACGCCTCCTCGCCGCCTATCGCCGCCGAGATCTGATTCCATCTTCGTATCGCTTCGACTCGACGCAGCCGGATCCGCTCGGGACTTCGACAGCGGCTCGGGACTGCCATAGTCGCACTCGCCTGTGGATTCTGTGAATCCGCCCCGGACTATGGCAACGTCCGGGACCGATCAACACAATCGGCGGTGGCGACTCCAACTTTTCACCACCCAGCCCACCCGCCCTGGTCACAGAGTCAGCCGTATGGGCGAGAAGAAGTCACAGCCCCATCATGGGCCCAGCCCATCCTCAACTTCCCCGGTAAATGAGAGCTGCCGACGACGAGATCTCGCAAGACAAGTCCAACGCCGAGCCGGAGCATACACAATAGTTAACCGAGAGCTCATTAGCGCAGCGGCCACCGAGTCTTCCATCGCCGCGCCGAGCCGTAGAAGGGCATAGCAACCCTCAAGACATCCACCATATGCAATGCGCCACCACGCCGCCTCATGATCACTTTCGCCGCCAAAGCTTTCCGCCATGGATTCTTCTGGCCGATCGCTTTGGATGACGCCAAGGAATTAGTCAAACACCGCAAAGGGTGCCAAGTCTTCAGCTCAAGCAACACCTGCCACCAGACTCAAGACCATCCCCCTCACCGCCTTTTGCCGTCTGGGATCGGACATGGTGGGCCCATTCAAGACGGGCGCGGTGGCATGACACATCTGCTCGTCGCCATGGACAAATTTACCAAGTGGATTGAAGCGAAGCCAATCAAGAAACTGAATGGGCCGACTGGCGTGACATTCATCGCAGATATTACAACCCGGTACAACGTACCACACAACATCATCACCGACAACGGCACGAATTTCGCCAAGGGGGCACTGGCACGTTTCTGCGCGACACAGGGCATCCGACTGGACCTAGCGTCCGTTGCCCACCCGCAGTCAAACAGCCAAGTCGAGCGAGCAAACGGCCTCATCCTCTCCGGCATCAAGCCCTGATTGGTCGTGCCACTGGAGCGTTCGGCCGGTTGTTGGCTCGATGAGCTGCTGGCCGTCCTCTGGAGTCTGCGCACTACCCCGAACAAGTCAACCGGCTTCACCCCTTTCTTCCTCGTATATGGTGCCGAGGCTGTCATCCCAACTGACATCGAGTTCGACTCACCTCGGCTCACCATGTACACGGAGGCGGAAGCCAAGGAAGCACGAGAAGACGGTGTCGACCTGTCGAAGAAAGCCGGCTGTTAGCCCTCACCGTCTGCCATCTACCAGCCAGGTCTCGCCGCTACCACAGCCGAAGGTCAAGCCAAGATCTTTCCAAGAGGGTGATCTTGTGCTCCGCTGATCCAAATGAACAGCCAGCCAAAGACAAGCTCTCACTCTTTGGGAAGGCCCCTTCACATCGGAGAGCCTTAGGCAACGACTCCTACTACCTGATCGACGCGCAGAAGCCAAAGGCACGCAAGAGAGATGATTCCGGCAATGAGTCGGAACGACCATGGAACGCCAATCTCCTTCGAAGATTTTGCAGTTAAAATGCAGTACATACCACGCTACCTTTTGTATTAAGTACGAGACAACGGGCCCCCCGAGGAGCACTCGGGGACTACCCTATTTTATCTATGAATGATGAGTATCATGCCTATGATTATGTTACTACATTTGTTTTCTCGTCCGGCACCGGGTTCGACCAGTCGGCCTGGGGACTTGCCGCCTTGAGTTATATCCAAGTTCTACCGCAAATAAACAAGTAGTGTGCCGCACCCAAGCCCTCTCTTGTCGAAAAGTCGCAGCTCAAGAATCGATCGTCCGCCGGCAAGAGCCAAAGGCAGGAAAGGATGCTCACATGAAAAACGGCTAAGGACTAACGAACTTATATAACACAAGCCGGCCTCCCATCCCGCCGACCGGCTGTCAGAATAGCCGGCTGGCCGGCTTCCCGTTCACCTTGCTACAATCTAAGAAAGCTCGAGTACTTGTCTTCCCAAAACGGCCAAGCCCTTCCCCAGCCACAGACTGCAGAGAAGCTGTCCGGCTGGGAAGGCAGTGACCAAGGGAAGGCGGCAAAGGAAACAGCCAAAAGGATGAAAAGCAAATATGAACGGAAGCCAAACACATGCATGATTATATTTACACAAAAGGCCTTCGAAAGGCCAGCATTCAACATAGTTTGAATACACCCCCAGTGGGTGGAACTGCGCAAACTTAATGAAAGTTGTTCAAAGAGTAACGAGCAGGAAAGCAAAGATGGCGGATCAGGCCAAGGGAGCAACAGGCGAGTCGGGCAGGTTGGTGGAGACAGTAGTGCTGGCTGGAGGAGTGGCCGGCTGGCGAGTCTCGGCATGATCGTCACCTCTTGCGGGCGGCGCGCTTGCGTGCGCCTCATTGCTGGAGGCACGATCAAGCTGAGGCTGGCTGGTCGCTTCGCCGTCTGGCACGATGTCTTCCCCATCCTCCCCCTCGTCATCTTCGCCCTCGTTGCTGGAAGCGATTTCCTCCGCCGAGTCTTCACCTTCTGCCGGGTTCAGCCCGAACCACTCCTCCGGCTGAGCGACGCCGTCATCATTTACCTCAGGGGCAAAGGCGCTGGTGTCGGTGTAATCGGCGATCGCCGAGGCGCGCTGGATGATAGCCGGCCGCACCGCCTCCAGCTCCTCGCCAGCCTCCTACCGCCAGGTGCTCAGCTGGGCCAAGTTCAGCCTAGGATACCAAGCTCGGACAAACTCTAGCGCCCGCCTAGTGCTGCACTGCTGCGAAGTTTTCCAGCCTCAAGCGGCCGATCAGAACCTCCAGCCACCGGTCGGCAGTCCAACTGGAGTGCGGAACCGCCGCCGGGCGGAGGGGATGGACAGCACTGTGCTCTCAAGACGCCAAGACGGGCGGAGCATGCGGTGAGCCGGCTGCAAGCGGACTTGAATCGCCAGAAGCTGCTCCTCAAGTGACCGGCTAGCATCTGGTGCAATCTCGACCCCTGCCTGCCGTCATGCATCGCGGTGGGCCTCGATGGCTTGGCTGGCGGCAACGGAGTAACCAGGAAAGTAATCTGCACAAAGAAGAAAGAAGTAGCGCAAAGTCAAAAGACAAATCAGATGACAAGGGGCAAGCAAAGGGATGAAGAAGAAGGCAGCCTACCGTCAATCAAATCCTCAATCCGTCCATAGCCTTCGCTCAGCGCTTGCTTCGCCTCAGCCTAGCTCGCCGCCTCGGTCTCATATTCGGCTCTGAGGGCGGCCTCGCTGTCCTGCGCCGTCTTCAGGGCCGCTTTATGGCTCTCCTCCTGGTCGGCCAATTTCTTGGCCAGGCGATCACGTTCCTGAGCCAAGGCGTTGCACTCGGCTTCCTTGGCGCCAAGGCGTCTGACCCCGCCAGCTGCTCCTCAAGTCGGCATTGGCCCTCGCAGATATGAAGAAGAAGAAAAAGCAATAAGGAAGAAGTCGTCAGAAAGATCCGACCCGATCGCTCAGCAGATCGGCCGAATCTCGGGGATTTCACCCGATGGAGCGCGGACGCGCCCCCACATGAGATAAAAAATGAAGCACTTACTCCGGCTCTCAGTCAGATCAGCGGTCTTCTAGTTCATCTCCTGGCCCTGGGAGTTGAAAGCAGCCGCACGGAGATTGTGATATTCCCGCAAATAGGACGGAGGTGCGAATAAGAACAAGACAACAATCGAAGTCTACTAAGAAGTTCCAAGCCGCCGCTTCTCCGCCGACTGGAACTTCGGGGACTACACCCAAAGGTGTGCTTACGCCTACGTAAGAAATCAAGAGCAATCGATGAAAAGCTGGAGGACTCACCCGAATGACTGTCCACGTCGTGAGAAACTCTTGAGTATACTGCTTCAGCGGCGGTTCGGGCTCAAGCTTGCTCCGACCTCCGCGCCGCCATGTTCAGCTCGGCCGTCCCTCCGTCGGGCGTCCACCCAGACGAGCTGGCGCTAGCCGCCTCCAGATCCTGGGCCGACGAGCTGGTGCCCGCGGCTTTCTGCGGCTCCGGCGATGAAGTCGCCTCCCCCGCGCGCCGACGAGACGTCGATAGGACCACAAGATCCGCCCCCACAGTCGGCTCGCCTCCAGCCGGCTGCTCAGGCGGCACGTCAAGCCGGCCGCCTTGGCCCGTTCTAGTCGGCGGTAACGGTGCCGCCTCCTCCTCCAGGACGACTACGTCGCCCTCCTCCCTCTCCGTCGTCGGTCGGCTGCGGCCGGTTTCCTCCGGTGGGGACACCGGGATATCAGGGGCCGCGGTGCGAAGAGGGATGATGAGCTACGGAGGCTGGTTACGCATGGCCTCCGCCGCCTTCTCCGCAGCCGCTGCCTCCGCTTGGGACTTGGCCGATGCGTCGGCTTGCGCCTCCGCTGACTTCTCCGTCGTCTTCTGAGCCGCCCTCCGCTCCTCCGCCTACCGCTCCTCCCGCGCCTCCCGCGCGTTCCGCTCCGTCGCCTCTAGGAGATCGGCGCGGGGATCCACACGGCGGGAGTTCGCAAACCCTCCCGCCGCTCCAACTATGGAGGCGGCAGGGGCCCGCTCGAGAGAAAGCGGCGCCCTGTTTTGATAAGTCAAGGAAAAGGCTTAGAAGAATATCAACCGAAGAGAAAAAAGAAAGGCATGGGAAAATCGACACTTACGCCGAAACCGCCTGCGGCTGCTTCACCACCTTGCGGAAGCGGGCTGCCTTCGCGGCCGCCTCGTCCTGCTTGGTCGTCGCCGCAGAACCCCTGGGCTTCTTCGGCCGACTGCCAAAGAGGGCCAGCGCGGCCCGGTGTTTCTGCGCGCCACCACGAGCAGCCAGCGCGGCAGATGGGCCCGCGCCTTGATGATCGGACGCCGGCTGACGGCGCGGAACAACTTCGGCCTCGTCGTCATCCGGCCAGTCCCCGAAGCCGACTCCGAGCTCGGGGCCACCTGCCTCACCGCCTCCCCCTACGACGTCATAATCTAGGGCGGCCGCCCCCAAGAGTTTGGGTCGTCAAAGTCGTCCTCGCGCGGTCGGGGACGAACTGGCGCTCCACCCCCGCGGCTCCGGCCGTCGGTTGAAGAAGGGGGCTCTGCTAAAAACAAGCCGACTGATCAAGAGTCGGCCATTATGAACTCGGCAACAAGAGAAGCGAAAAGAAGGGAAGCTTACCGAAGGCGGAGGATTGGCGCGAGAGTACGGCTCCTTGCCGTACCGCCACTCCTCGGTGAGCTTGCAGTTGGCGATATAATTCACCATGTAAGATACCTCATCATGAGACATCTCCTTGGTGCTTAGCCGACTTGGGTCGAAATGGCCGCTCATCTGGCTGATCATGTGAGGTCGGCCTTGGAGTGGGAGCACCCGGCGCTCCACGAAGGCGGCTACCAGGTAGGCCCCGATCAGGCCTTCCGATTGGACCATCACCCGGAGCCGTGCTACGGCGGCAGCCCCAGCCGGAGACAGCGTCCTGGCTCGGTAGGACCATGAAGGATGCCTCCCAGCCGGCGGGCCGGCTACGTAAGCCGGCAGATTGACGAAGTCGCCTTGCGGAGCGACATTCTTCACGTAGAAGTAAGATTTTTGCCAGAGCTTCACCGACTGGATCAGTGCAATGGGCGGAAACAGATTGTCGCCCGTTCTCCGCATGGCGATGAAGGCACAGCATGGGGCGTGCACGCCCGTGTCGATGGTGCCAAGCTTGCGCTGGAAGAATTCCCCCCAGAGTTCGAGGGTGGGGAGGACGCCAAGAAAGCCTTCGCACAGAGTGACGAAGGCCGACAACAGCATCACCATGTTTGGAGTGAGGTGGTGCGGCTGGAGATGATTGAACTCGAGAAAGGCGTGGAAGAATACGCTCGCCGGCAGGCCGACGCCACGCAGGCAGTGCGTGCGGAAGATTACCCGCTCGTCCTCCTCCGGTGCCGGCGAGATCTCCTTCTCCGGCGCAAGACGGACCCGCACGTAATCCTTGCCCGGCAACCGCCATGTCTTGCGAAGGAAATCGACGTGGTCCTCGTGGACGTTCGAGCCATCCCAGGAGCTGGACAGCGCCATGAGAATGGAGAGGCGACGGGAAAGGCGTGGCAGCGGAGGGTGTGCGATTCAGCTACGGCGAAGCTACGGCGCACCAAGAGGATTGGCGGAAGGGCAGCGTGGTGGTGAGGAGCTGCGGTGGCGGAGAGGAGGAAGAAGAAGAAGAAAATGGCGGAGTGAGGGCGAGCGTGCGAGCGTCTTCCGCTCCCCCTCCACCCCCTACTTATAGCCTCGTGCGGCGAAGCCGAGGAGGCGAGGCGTGGGGGGACGTGGGATTAACTGCGCCCACTCCCCCACGTCCCGCGATTATTGCGCCCTAACGGCGTGCGGAAACTGCCGTCGGAAGGCGAGCGGCCTGTTCGGGCCACAGAAGATCCACACTTGGGCCGAGGCCTGGAAGTGGCGGGCCCCGGCCTGCGGCGACGTCCCGTCGTGCGCGTGGGCTGGCAGGCCCTTCCAGCTGAAGGGTGCCATGTGGCGCGCAGGCGGCGAGCGGCCAGCTCGCAGCCTGGCTCGCGCGCCAGCTGGCTACCGCCTTGAAGCTTCGATACCTCCCAAAGATGGCACACCTAATCAAAGACGGCTCCAAGCTGCCGGCTCTTCAGGATAGGAAGCTGATTGAGCTTCTCGTCCTCTCTTCAGCCTCAAAGCCCAACCAGCTTCGGGGACTACTATCGGAGTAAATGACCACGGGTAGCCTAGCCGGCTCCCCCTAGCTCTTCAGAAAAATTACAGGTCGATCAAGCCTTCGAGCATCCAAGGCATGGGGCCGCCATCGCCCGGCCGACTATCTCTCAGGCCGACTACCGGGAGGCGGCCCGGCCCAAAACCCTCATGAAGAAATCCACGAGAGGGACGACTCCAAGAAGCCGGCCACGAGAAGGCCGACTCCAAGAAGCCGTCCCCCAGCAGGCGGCCAAGATCGTACCCTCAAACTCTGCACCCACATAACGGCGATGAGACGGGGCGTGGCTATAGTGAAGCCTGCCACCCCCGAATCCCGGAGCACGCGTGACCATAGTGCGCCGTACGGGGCGGCCATCACCCGTCCGGCGCGGCACTGTTGCCATGTTGACCATCACGTCACCCACGACAAGCCGTCAGTATGGCCCGCAGGCGGCGGGCCCCTTCAGTCAGAGAGACGCCCGAAGGCGGCCATGCCTCCCCCAGTCGGCCAGGGATGTGGCCGGCTCCCAATAGCCGGCTTGCTACCTCCCTCGAAGGAGGCGCTGTTGGGGAACGTTGCAGAATATTAAAATTTTTCCTACGGTTTCACCAAGATCCATATATGAGTTCTACTAAGCAACGAGTCAAGGGAGAGAGTTTGCATCTACATACCACTTGTAGATCGAGTACGGAAGCGTTCGAGGGAGTGGTGATGATGGAGTCGTTCCCAACGTGATTCCGATCACCGATGACCAAGTGCTGAACGGACAGCACCTCCGCGTTCAACACACGTACGGGACGATGGCGTCTCCTCCGTCTTGATCCAGCAAGGATGAAGGAGAGGTTGAGGAAGACAACTCCAATGGCAGCACGACGGCGTGGTGCAGTTGGTACGGTAGTTCTCCGGCAGGGCTTCACCAAGCTCGCGTGGAGAAAGAGAGGTGTTGGGGAGGGGAGGGGCTGAGCCTTTAATGGTGTCTGCAACCCTCCCCCCCACCCCTCTATTTATAGGAGGAGAGGGCAAGGGGCCGGCCATCTAGGGGAAACCCTAGATGGGGCGGCGGCCAAAGGGGAGGAGGGGAGGGTGGCTTGCCCCCAAGCTGGGGGCGCCCCTTTAGGGTTTCCTCCCCATGCCCTAGCCGATGGGCCTAGGTGGGAGGTGTGCCCAGCCCACCAGGGCTGGCTCCCTCCCACTTAGCCCATGTGGCCCCCGGAGGGGTGGCCCCTCCGGTGGACCTCCGAACTCTCCCGTGGCCCCGTACATTACCGTATACCCTCAAACTTTCCGAGTCCGCTTAACCACTTTCCATATATAAATCTTTACCTCCGAACCATTCCGAACTCCTCGTGATGTCCGGATCTCATCCGGACTCAACAACATTCGTAATCACATACTTGTCTTCCTATTAACCCTAGCGCCACCGAACCTTAAGTGTAGACCCCTACGGGTTCGGAGACATGCGAACATGACCGAGACGATCTTAGGTCAATAATCAACAGCGGGATCTGGATACCCATGTTGGCTCCTACATGTTCCTCGATGTTGTCATCGGATGAACCACGATGTCAAGGGTTCAAGCAACCCGTATTCTATTCCCTTTGTCGACGGTATGTTACTTGCCCGAGACTCGATCGTCGGTATCCCAATACCTCGCTTAGTCTCGCACGGCAAGTCACTTTACTCGATCTTGTAATGCATGATCCCGTGACCATACACTTGATCACTTTGAGCTCATTATGATGATGCACTACCGAGTGGGCCCAAGGATACCTCTCCGTCATACGGAGTGACAAATCCGCCTCGATCCGTGTCAACCCAATGACACTTTCGGAGATACCGTAATGCACCTTTATAGTCACCCGATTCGCCAGACGCTTTGGTACACCCAAAGCACTCCTACGGTATCCGGAGTTACACGATCTCACGGTCTAAGGAAGAGATACTTGACATTGGAAAAGCTCTAGCAAAACGAACTACATGATCTTTGTGCTATGCTTAGGATTGGGTCTTGTCCATCACGTCATTCTCCTAATGACGTGATCCCGTTGTCAATGACATCTGATGTCCATAGTCAGGAAACCATGACTATCTGTCAACCAACGAGCTAGTCAACTAGAGGCTCACTAGGGACGTATTGTGGTCTATGTATTCACACGTGTATCACGATTTCCGTGATAATACAGCTTATAGCATGAATAAAAGACAATTATCATGAACAAGGAAATATAATAATAATGCTTTTATTATTGCCTCTAGGGCATATTTCCAACAGTCTCCCACTTGCACTAGAGTCAATAATCTAGTTACATTGTGATGAATCGAACACCCATAGAGTTCTGGTGTTGATCATGTTTTGCCCGTGGAAGAGGTTTAGTCAATGGATCTGCGACATTCAGATCCGTATGCACTTTACAAATTTCTATGTCTCCATTTTGAACATTTTCACGGATGGAGTTGAAGCGACGCTGATGTGCCTTGTCTTCTTGTGAAACCTGGGCCCTTGGCAAGGGCAATAGCTCCAAGTTGTCACGAAGAGTTTGATCGGCCCCGACGCATTGGGTATGACTCCTAGGTCGGTGATGAACTCCTTCACCCAAATTGCTTCATGCGCTGCCTCCGAGGCTGCCATGTACTCCGCTTCACATGTAGATCCCGCCACGATGCTTTGCTTGCAGCTGCACCAGCCATCGCTCCACCATTCAACATATACACGATCCGGTTTGTGACTTTGAGTCATCCAGATCTGTGTCGAAGCTAGCGTCGACGTAACCCTTACGACGAGCTCTTCGTCACCTCCATAAACGAAAACATGTCCTTTGTCCTTTTCAGTACTTCAGATATTCTTGACCGCTGTCCGTGTTCCTTGCCGGGATTACTTTGGTACCTTCCTACCAAACTTACGGCAAGGTTTACATCAGTCCGGTACACAGCATGGCATACATAATAGATCCTATGGCTGAAGCATAGGGGATGACACTCATCTCTTCTTTATCTTTTGTCGTGGTCGGGCATTGAGCTGAGCTCAATCTCACACCTTGCAATACAGGCAAGAACCCCTTCTTGGACTGATCCATTTTGAACTTCTTCAAAATCTTATCAAGGTATGTGCTTTGTGAAAGACCTATGAGGCGCCTCGATCTATCTCTATAGATCTTGATGCCTAATATATAAGCAGCTTCTCCAAGGTCCTTCATTGAAAAACACTTGTTCAAGTAGGCCTTAATGCTGTCCAAGAATTCTATATCATTTCCCATCAAAAGTATGTCATCTACATATAATATGAGAAATGCTACAGAGCTCCCACTCACTTTCTTGTAAACACAGGCTTCTCCATAAGTCTGCATAAACCCAAACGCTTTGATCATTTCATCAAAGCGAATGTTCCAACTCCGAGATGCTTGCACCAGCCCATAAATGGATCGCTGGAGCTTGCATACTTTGTCGAAGATTCTTAGGATCGACAAAACCCTCCGGCTGCATCATATACAGCTCTTCCTTAAGATATCCGTTAAGGAACGCTGTTTTGACGTCCATCTGCCATATCTCATAATCATAGTATGCGGCAATTGCTAACATGATTCGGACGGACTTAAGCTTCACCACGGGAGAGAAAGTATCATCGTAGTCAATCCCTTGAACTTGCCGACAACCCTTAGCGACAAGTCGAGCTTTATGGACGGTGACATTACCATCCGCGTCTGTCTTCTTCTTAAAGATCCATTTGTTTTCTATCGCTCGCTGATCATCGGGCAAGTCATTCAAAGTCCACACTTTGTTTTCATACATGGATTCTATCTCGGACTTCATGGCTTCTAGCCATTTGTTGGAATCTGGGCCCGCCATCGCTTCTTCATAGTTCAAGGTTCACCGTTGTCTAACAACATGATTTCCGTGACAGGGTTGCCGCACCACTGTGCGGAACGTGTCCTCGTGGACCCACGGAAGTTCAGAGCAACTTGATCCGAAGTACCTTGATCATCATCATGAATTTCCTCTTCGCTTGGTGTAGGCATCACAGAACATTTTCCCGAGCTGCACTACTATCCTGCTCAAGAGGTAGTACTTCATCGAAGTTCTACTTTCCTCCCACTTACTTCTTTCGAGAGAAACTTTTTTCGAAAAGGATCCGTTCTTGGCAACAAAGATCTTGCCCTCGGATCTTAAGTAGAAGGTATACCCTACGGTTTCCTTAGGGTATCCTATGAAGACGCATTTTTCCGACTTGGGTTCGAGCTTTTCAGGTTGAAGTTTCTTGACATAAGCATCGCATCCCCAAACTTTTAGAAACGACAGCTTAGGTTTCTTCCCAAACCATAATTCATATGGTGTCGCCTCAACGGACTTAGACGGTGCCCTATTTAAAGTGAATGTAGCTGTCTCTAGGCGTATCCCCAAAATGATAGCGGTAAATCGGTAAGAGACATCATAGATCGCACCATATCCAATAGAGTGCGACACGACGCTCGGACACACCATTACGCGAGGTGTTCCAGCGGCGTGAGTTGTGAAACGATTCCACATTTTCTTAAGTGTGCACCAAATTCGTGACTTAAATATTCTCCTCCACGATCCGATCGTAAGAAATTTATCTTTCGGTCACGTTGATTCTCTACTTCATTCTGAAATTCCTTGAACCTTTCAAAGGTCTCGACTTGTGTTTCATCAAGTAGACATACCCATATCTACTCAAGTCATCTCGAGAGTGAGAACATAACGATATCCTCCATGAGCCTCAACGCCATTGGACCGCACACATCGGTATGTATGATTTCCAACAAGTTGGTTGCTCGCCCATTGTTCCGAGAACGGAGTCTTGGTCATCTTGCCCATGAGGCATGGTTCGCATGTGTCAAATGATTCATAATCAAGAGACTCCAAAAGTCCATCGGCATGGAGCTTCTTCATGCGCTTTACACCAATGTGCCCAAGGCGGCAGTGCCACAAGTATGTGGGACTATCGTTATCAACTTTACATCTTTTGGTATTCACGCTATGAATATGTGTAACACTACGCTCAAGATTCATTAAGAATAGACCATTGACCATCGGAGCATGACCATAAAACATATCTCTCATATAAATAGAACAACCATTATTCTCGGATTTAAATGAGTAGCCATCCCGTATTAAACGAGATCCAGATACAATATTCATGCTCAAACTTGGCACCAAATAACAATTATTAAGGTTTATAACTAATCCGTAGGTAAATGAAGAGGTAGCGTGTCGACGGCGATCACATCGACTGAACCATTCCCGACGCGATCGTCACCTCGTCCCTTCGCCATCTCCGCTTATTCCGCAGCTCCTGCTGTGAGTTACAAATATGAGCAACGGCACCGTATCAAATACCCAGGAGTTACTACGAGTAATCGGTAAGGTAAACATCAATTACATGTATATCAAATATACCTTTGGTGTTGCCGCCTTCTTGTCCGCTAAGTATTTGGGGCAGTTCCGCTTCAAAGGACCCTTCCCTTGCAATAAAAGCACTCGGTCTCGTGCTTGGGTCCATTCTTTGACTTCTTCCCGCAACTTGCTTATCGGGCGCTGCAACCTCCTTGCCGTCCTTCTTGAAGTTCTTCTTACCCTTGCCCTTCTTGAACTTAGTGGTCTTATTGACCATCAACACTTGATGCTCTTTCTTGATTTCAACCTCGGTGACTTCAGATAGAGAATACTTCAGGATGGTCTTTACCATCCCCGCATATTGTAGTTCATCACAAAGCTCTTGTAGCTTGGTGGGAGTATCGGAGGATTCTCACAATGACCGCCTCATCGTGGAGGTTAATATTCAGTTGGGTCATACGGTTGTGCAACCTGCATATCTTGAGAATGTGCTCACCGATGTAACTATTTTCCTCCATCTTACAACTATAGAACTTGTCGGAGATGTCATATCTCTCGACCCGGCGTGAGCTTGGAAAACCAGTTTCAGCTCCTCGAACATCTCATATGCTCCGTGATGCTCAAAACGCTTTTGGAGCCCCGGTTCTAAGCTGTAAAGCATGCCGCATCGAACGAGGGACTAATCATCAAGACGCGTGCGCCAAGCGCTCAAATCGTCTTGCAGTCTTGGGAGAGCAGGTGGGTCACCTAACGGTGCTTCTAGGACATATGCCTTCTTGGCAGCTATGAGGATGATCTCTCGTGTTTGGACCCAGTCCGTATAGTTGCTGCCATCATCTTTCAGCTTGGTTTTCTAGGAACGCGAAGTTCATGTTGACATGAGCGTTGGCCATTTGATCTACAAGACATATCATTCAAAAGTTTTAGACTAAGTTCATGATAATCAAGTTCATCTAATCAAATTATTTCAATGAACTCCCACCGAATAGACATCCTCTAGTCATCTAAGTGTTACACGATCCGAGTCGACTAGGCCGTGTCCGATCATCACGTGAGACGGACTAGTCATCGTCGGTGAACATTCTCATGTTGATCGTATCTTCTATACGACTCGTGTTCGACCTTTCGGTCTCCGTGTTCCGAGGCCATGTCTGTACATGCTAGGATCGTCAAGTTTAACCCTAAGTGTTTTGCGTGTGTAAAACTGTCTTACACCCGTTGTATGTGAACGTAAGAATCCATCACACCCGATCATCACGTGGTGCTTAGAAGCGACGAACTTTAGCAACGGTGCACGCTTAGGGAGAACACTTCTTGAAATTGTTGTAAGGGATCATCTTATTTACTACCGTCGTTCTAAGTAAACAAGATGTATAAGCATAATAAATATCACATGCAATTATATAGTAGTGACATGATATGGCCAATATCATAAAACTCCATTGATCTCCATCTTCGGGGCTCCATGATCATCTTGTCACCGGCATGGCACCATGATCTCCATCATCGTGCCTCCATGAAGTTGTCACGCCAACGACTACTTCTACTACTATGGCTAAACGCGTTTTAGCAATAAAGTAAAGTAGGTTACATGGCTTTCTTCAATGACTCGCAGGTCATACAAAAATAAAGACAACTCCTATGGCTCCTGCCGGTTGTCATACTCATCGACATGCAAGTCGTGATTCCTATTACAAGAACATGATCTCATACATCACAATATGTCATTCATCATTCATCACAACTTGGCCATATCACATCACATGACAATTGCTGCAAAAACAAGTTAGACGTCCTCTAATTGTTGTTGCATCTTTTACGTGGCTGCAATTGGGTTCTAGCAAGAACGTTTTCTTACCTACGAATAACCACAACGTGATCTTGTCAACTTATATTTACCCTTCATAAGGACCCTTTTCATCGAATCCGCCCAACTAAAGTAGGAGAGACGGACACCCGCCAGCCACCTTATGCAACTAGTGCATGTTAGTCGGTGGAACCGGTCTCACGTAGCGTCACGTAAGGTTGGTCCGGCCGCTTCATCCCACAATACCGCGGAAGCAAGATAAGATTAGTAACGGCAAGTAAGTTGACACGATCCACGCCCACAACTATATTGTGTTCTACTCGTGCAATAGAGAACTACGCATAAACCTGGCTCTGATACCACTGTTAGGGGCGCTGCAGAAAATTAAAATTTTTCCTACGGTTTCACCAAGATCCATCAATGAGTTCTACTAAGCAACGAGTCAAGGGAGAGAGTTTGCATCTACATACCACTTGTAGATCGAGTACGGAAGCGTTCGAGGGAGTGGTGATGATGGAGTCGTTCCCAACGTGATTCCGATCACCGATGACCAAGTGCTGAACGGACAGCACCTCCGCGTTCAACACACGTGCGGGGACGATGGCGTCTCCTCCGCCTTGATCCAGCAAGGATGAAGGAGAGGTTGAGGAAGACAACTCCAATGGTAGCACGACGGCGTGGTGCGCTTGGTACGGCAGTTCTCGGCGGGCTTCGCCAAGCTCACGTGGAGAAAGAGAGGTGTTGGGAGGGAGGGGCTGCGCCTTTAATGGTGTGCTGCAGCCCTCCCCCACCCCTCTATTTATAGGAGGAGAGGGCAGGGGGCCGACCATCTAGGGGAAACCTAGATGGGGGCGGCCAAGGGGAGGAGGGAGGGTGGCTTGCCCCCAAGCTAGGGGAACGCCTTTAGGGTTTCCCTCCCCATGCCCTAGCCGATGGGCCTAGGTGGGAGGTGCCCAGCCCACCAGGGCTGGCCCCTCCCACTTAGCCCATGTGGCCCCCTCGGGAGGTGGCCCCTCCCGGTGGACCTCCAGAACTCTCCCGGTGGCCCCAGACATTACCGTATACCCCGAAACTTTTCAAGTCCGCTTAACCACTTTCCATATATAAATCTTTACCTCCGGACCATTCCGAACTCCTCGTGACGTCCGGGATCTCATTCGGGACTCAAACAACATTCGTAATCACATACTTGTCTTCCTATTAACCCTAGCGCCACCGAACCTTAAGTGTGTAGACCCTACGGGTTCGGGAGACATGCGATATGACCGAGACGATCTTAGGTCAATAATCAACAGCGGATCTGGATACCCATGTTGGCTCCTACATGTTCCTCGATGTTGTCATTGGATGAACCACGATGTCAAGGGTTCAAGCAACCCCGTATTCTATTCCCTTTGTCGATGGTATGTTACTTGCGAGACTCGATCGTCGGTATCCCAATACCTCGCTTAGTCTCAAGCACGCAAGTCACTTTACTCGTATCAGTAATGCATGATCCCGTGACCGGACACTTGATCACTTTGAGCTCATTATGATGATGCACTACCGAGTGGGCCCAAGATACCTCTCCGTCATACGGGTGACAAATCCTGTCTCGATCCGTGTCAACCCAATGACACTTTCGGAGATACCTGTAATGCACCTTTATAGTCACCCGATTCGTTGTGGCGCTTGGTACACCCAAAGCACTCCTACGGTATCCGGAGTTACACGATCTCACGGTCTAAGGAAGAGATACTTGACATTGGAAAAGCTCTAGCAAAACGAACTACATGATCTTTGTGCTATGCTTAGGATTGGGTCTTGTCCATCACGCCATTCTCCTAATGACGTGATCCCGTTGTCAATGACATCCGATGTCCATAGTCGAAACTATGACTATCTGTCAACCAACGAGCTAGTCAACTAGAGGCTCACTAGGGACGTATTGTGGTCTATGTATTCACACGTGTATCACGATTTCCGTATGATACAGTTATAGCATGAATAAAAGACAATTATCATGAACAAGGAAATCTAATAATAATGCTTTTATTATTGCCCCTAGGGCATATTTCCAACAGGCGCCTCATTAAGGAGACAAGACAAGGTAAGGCTACAGTGAGCGCCCGCCAGGCGGCGGCACTGTAGCCATGCTTACCTCGACAAAGCCCTCGTCGTCAGGAGTGAGGCAACAGTAACCAGCCCCCGACAAGACCCCCGAGCGGTGGGACCTGCCTGTCGACCAAGAAGTCGGTAGTCGGCGGAGCCCACTAGTCGGCGGGCCCCATCAGCCGGCGGAGAAGCCGGCGAACCTAGACACTGATGGCTAGGGCCCATGCCCAGCTGGATTACTATTGTACCCCTGGGGGTTAGGCCTATATAAACCCCCCAGGGCACCCATGCAAAGGGCTGATCTCTTAGAGTTTTAGACACCACATTGGGGGGAGAAGAGAGCTAGCCTTGCCCTTCTTCTTCCTCTCGTCGAACAGCTCAAGGAGCCTCTTGTAGCTACTTGTTGATCTAGTGATCATGCGGAGACACCGCAGAGCAGCAGTAGGGGTATTATCTCCCCGGAGAGCCCCGAAGCTGGGTAAGATTCGCCGTCGTGCATGTCTTCGCCTTATCCCTCTTCCAGGCACCGGCGATGTCTTATTGGCTCCCACAATGATAAGCCACCCGTTGGCATATGTCGCACCTACCACCCGACAAGTTTCCTCTGGTTCGATGTTCCATAGTTTTATACCTACATTCCTTTCCTATTCCTCTATTTTCATCAAGACCTATGTTTTCTGCCCCTTTATTCCGACCGGATCCTAAATATTTGGTATAAGGGCATGGGACAGTGGGTGCACCAGCGGTACAACACCATGTACGTAAACAGGGGCATAAAGTGGTGACTCATAGTTTGTTGCCCCGAGAAACAAACATCCAAGAAACATATCTAGGTTGGTCCCATTTTTGTTCACTCTAGCCACCTACTCCTATGTGTGGATAGCAAATCTAGTCCTGGTCATACCACTGTGTACAGCGTTACCCCTATATTTCCCTTTTCGACAAAGAGACCGGTTGGATGACCAGTCTGTACTACTTTCACCCCCTTTCCTTCCTGTTTGTACCAAGTCCGATGTACATACTAAATTCCCCCACCCCCACTTTATTTCTTGTTTGAACCAAGTATTCCCTCCGTCTGGAATTACTTGTCATCAAAATGGATGTGTCTAGAACTAAAATACATCTAGATACATCCATTTCAATGACAAGTATTTTCAGACGGAAGGAGTACAAGATTCGACTCCATGAAGTAGCTTTACCTCTAACAATAGAAAAAAAGGTGACGTTGGACCATCCAATCGAGAGGGGCTGAGAGGTAGAAAATGATGCACATGCAGCGACATAGCGAGCTGGGGAAGTAGAGCTAAGGAGGTTTCGAGCGAAGATATACCTGAAGGTCGTCGGGATGTGGATAGGTGGGCGGCGGGAGGCCGGATCCGCCCACAGGCAACGACGAAGGAATCGGAAGACCTCCCGCGCCGGCGCTCGACCAGAGATAACGATGCGTCCGGCAGTGGGTCTCCTCCCTTGCTGTCGACGATGGCCTAAACGCTGCCCCTCCTCCCCTTCATCGGCGGAGGGGGATTGATAACCCACAAGTATAGGGGATCGCAACAGCTTTCGAGGGTAGAGTATTCAACCCAAATTTGTTGATTCGACACAAGGGGAGCCAAAGAATATTCTCAAGTATTAGCAGCTGAGTTGTCAATTCAACCACACCTGGAAACTTAGTATATGCAGCAAAGTGTTTAGTAGCAAAGTAATATGATAGTGGTGGTAACGGTAACAAAATTAAAGACAACAGAAGTAATGTTTTTGGTATTTTGTAGTGATTGTAACAGTAGCAACGGAAAAGTAAATAAGCGAGAACCAGTATATGGAAAGCTCGTAGGCATCGGATCGTGATGGATAATTATGCGGATGCGGTTCGTCATGTAACAGATCATAACATAGGGTGACACGTAACTAGCTCCAATTCATCAATGTAATGTAGGCATGTATTCCGAATATAGTCATGCATGCTTATGGAAAAGAACTTGCATGCCATCTTTTGTCCTACCCTCCCATGGCAGCGGGGTCCTATTGGAAACTAAGGGATATTAAGGCCTCCTTTTAATAGAGAACCGGAACAAAGCATTAGCACATAGTGAATACATGAACTCCTAAAACTATGGTGATCACCGAGAAGTATCCCGATTATTGTCACTTTGGGGTTGTCGGATCATAACACATAATAGGTGACTATAGACTTGCAAGATAGGATCAAGAACACACATATATTCATGAAAACATAATAGGTTCAGATCTGAATTCATGGCACTCGGGCCCTAGTGACAAGCATTAAGCATAGCAAAGTCATAGCAACATCAATCTCAGAACATAGTGGATACTAGGGATCAAACCCTAACAAAGCTAACTCGATTACATGATAAATCTCATCCAACCCATCACCGTCCAGCAAGCCTACGATGGAATTACTCACACACGGCGGTGAGCATCGTGATGGAGGATGGTTGATGATGACGACGGCGACGAATCCCCCTCTCCGGAGCCCCGAACGGACTCCAGATCAGTTCTCCCGAGAGAGATTAGGGCTTGGCGGCGGCTCCGTATCATAAAACGCGATGATTTCTTCTCTCTGATTTTTTTCTCCCCGAAAGCCCATATATAGAGTTGGGGTTGGCGTCGAAAGGTGTCCAGGGGGCCCACGGGTAGGGGGGCGCGCCCAGGAGGGGGGGGGGCGGGCCCCCCACGCTCGTGGACAGGGTGTGGGCCCCCTGGTCTTCATCTTTGGCGAGGATTTTTTATTATTTATTCTAAGATATTTCGTGGAGTTTTAGGTCATTCCGAGAACTTTTGTTTTCTGCACATAAAACAACATCATGGCAATTCTGCTGAAAACAGCGTCAGTCCGGGTTAGTTCCATTCAAATCATACAAGTTAGAGTCCAAAACAAGGGCAAAAGTGTTTGGAAAAGTAGATACGACGGAGACGTATCAACTCCCCCAAGCTTAAACCCTTGCTTGTCCTCAAGCAATTCAGTTGACAAACTGAAAGAGAAAATGAAAAACTTTTACAAACTCTGTTTGCTCTTGTTATTGTACCTATGTCAAGCCAGCATTCAGGTTTTCAGCAAAGATCATAACTAACCACATTTGCAATAACTCCTAGGTCTCATGTTTACTCATATCAATAACATAATCAACTAGCAAGCCATAATAATAAATCTCGGATGACAACACTTTCTCAAAATAATCATAATATGATATAACAAGATGGTATCTCGCTAGCCCTTTCTAAGACCACAAAACATAAATGCAGAGCACCTTCAAAGATCAAGGACTGACTAGACATTGTAATTCATGGTAAAAGAGATCCAATCATAGTCATACCCGATATAAATAAACAGTAATGAATGCAAATGACAGCTGTGCTCTCCAGCTAGTGCTTTTAATAAGAGGGTGCCGACTCAACATAAAAGTAAATAGATAGGCCCTTTGCAGAGGGAAGCAGGGATTTGTAGAGGTGCGAGCTCGGTTTTGAAATAGAGATAAATTGTATTTTGAGCGGCATACTTTCATTGTCAACATAACAACTAAGAGATGATGATATCTTCCATGCTAAACAAATTATAGGCGGTTCCCAAACAGAATGGTAAAGTTTATACTCCCCCTCCTCCACAAGCATCAATCCATGGCTTGCTCGAAACAACGAGTTCCTCCAACATTCAACAGGTCCCAGGGGGAGTTTTGTTTGCAATTATTTTGATTTAGTTTGCATAAAGCATGGGACCGGGCATCCCGGTGACCAGCCATTTTCTCGTGAGTGAGGAGCAGAGTCCACTCCTCTTGAGAATAACCCGCCTAGCACGGAAGATAAGGGCAGCCCAAGTTTATATATGAGCTATTCGAGCATGCAGAACAGAATGTTTATTTGAAGGTTTAGAGTTTGGCACATACAAATTTACTTGGAACGGCAGGTAGATACCGCATATAGGAAGGTATGGTGGACTCATATGGAATAACTTTGTGGTTTAAGGGATTGGATGCACAAGCAGTATTCCCGCTTAGTACAAGTGAAGGCTAGCAAAAGACTGGGAAGCGACCAACTAGAGAGCGACAACAGTCATGAACATGCATTAAAATTAATAAACATTGAATACAAGCATGAGTAGGATATAATCCACCATGAACATAAATATCGTGAAGGCTATGTTGATTTGTTTCAACTACATGCGTGAACATGTGCCAAATCAAGTCACTTAAATCATTCAAAGGAGGATACCACCCCATCATACCACATCACAACCATCTCAATAGCATGTTGGCACGCAAGGTAAACCATTATAACTCGTAGCTAATCAAGCATGGCATAAGCAACTATGATCTCTAATTGTCATTGCAAACATGTTTATTCATAATAAGGTGAATCAAGAACGATGGACTCATCATATTTACAAAAACAAGAGAGGTCGAGTTCATACCAGCTTTTCCCATCTCAGTCAGTCCATCATATATCATCATAATTGCATTTCACTTGCACGACCGAACGATGTGGATAATAATAAGAGTGCACGTGCATTGGACTAAGCTGGAATCATGAGCATTCAATAAACAGAGAAGACAAGGCAATATGGGCTCTTGGTTAAATCAACAATGATGCATATAAGAGCCACTTCAACAATTTAATCATGGTCTTCTCCTATCGAATTTCCCAAAGAAAAGAAAAGAAATAAAACTATTTACACAGGAAAGCTCCCAACAAGCAAAAGAAGAACGAGAAATATTTTTGGGTTTTCTTTTTAATTATTACTACTACAGCAGGAAAAAAACTACTACTAATTTTTTTTCTTAAGGTTTAATAAACACACAAGAAGAAAGCAGGAAAAAGAAAATAAACTAGCATGGATATTACAGTGAAAGAGTATGAGCACCGACATCTAGCAATGAGTGTGTGTGAACATAAATGTAATGTCGGTGAGAAATACGTATTCCCCAAGCTTAGGCTTTTGGCCTAAGTTGGTCTATTGCCGAGGATAGCTCGGCGGATACCCGTAGGTGTAGCTGGGTCGTCTTCGCGATGCAGACGCTATCGCCTCCTGAGTCAGCAGCAGGGTGGCGTCGAGCCGCCTCTGCTCTCCTCTCGTACTCATCTGCCTCCTCTCGGTAATAACATATCTTCCTTTTGTCTCGAGAATCAAAGAAGGCAGGAGCAGGAAGAGTAATACGACAACATGTCGTTTGTTAAAGATTAGTCGATCTCGGAGAGGTGGTTCAGTCCTCTCAACAAACTGGTGGGAAACCATAGATTCAAAATCTAAATAAGTAGGGGGTAACTCCATATCACCCTCACGAATGTCTATCTCAAGAAAATTAGCTAAGCGGGTTGCATAAATTCCTCCAAATAAATCTCATTATATCTATTATGATGCAACCTACGAGCTACAATGGCTCCCATATGATAAGATTGGTCTCCTAACACAAGACTCCACGAGAATGCCGAGATCGGGGACACACATGTGACATGCTTCATCCTTAGCATTTATGCATCTACCTATGAAGAGAGAAAAATATTGTATAGCAGGAAAGTGAATGCTCTCTATAGTGGCTTGCGTTATATCTCTAGATTCCCCCACAGTTATACTAGCAAGAAAGTCTCTAAATTCAGATTTAGGGGGATCCCTGACACTACCCCAAGATGGAAGTTTGCAAGCAAAAGTGAAATCCTCTAAGTCCATGGTATAAGATTTGTCATAAAGATCAAACATGACTGAAGGAGAATTACGCGAAGATGAATACTCAAAACTCCTCACAAATGAGCTTGTGAGATCATGATATTGGGGGCATTTGTCAGCCTCAAAATTCTCAAGACCGGCATTGCGCATATATGCGTTAAATTCTTCTTTGATTCCCGCTTGATCCATAAAATTTTCTGAAGGCCATTCACAGGGCCTCACAAGAGCGTCTCTTGGTGGTTCCTCGTCAGCATCACGCATTGCAAGCCTAGGACCTTGCTTCCTTGAAGAACCACCTTGGAACATCTTCCTAAACATATTGTTTCCTCTGAAAAATTTCTAATTTTTTTAGTAACTTCAAACAAAAGTAAACCAGCTTCAATAAAATTGATAGCAACTACTCCTACAAGTGCCTAGAGCCTATATCAAGCATTAGAACTACTTGGAACCATATAAATCTGACATGCAAGCTCAAGAACATGGTCACCTATGCAGCACAAATTTGCAAAGAATAAAGCACTAGAACAAAAACTAATTGGACCAATGGAGGAGTCACATACCAAGGAAAAATCTCCCCAAGCAGTTTTGCGAGAGGTGCTTTGAGCAAGGAGATCGAAAATCACAGCAAAAGTGGCTGGAACTCGTGCTTGAGTTGGTTTTTCGGGTTTGTGTGAGGCAGAGGAAGAAGATGGGTGCAAGGATAAGTGGAGGAGGGCCACCGTGGGCCCACGAGGCAGGGGGCGCGCCTAGGGGGGTAGGGCGCGCCCTCGACCCTCGTGGCCAGGTGGCAGCTCCCCCCGCGGTAATTTTTGCACAGTAAATCCTCAAATATTCCCGAAAAAATCATATTAAATTGGCATGGCATTTTGAGGACTTTTATTTTCGGGATATTTTTATATTGCTCGGATAAATCAGGAAACAAACAGAAAAAACTATTTTACTTTATTTCTACTAAATAACTGAAAATATAAAGAGGGTACAGAAGGTTGTGCTTCTAGTTTCATCCATCTCATGCTCATCAAAAGGAATCCACTAACAAGGTTGACCAGGTCTTGTTAACAAACTCATTCCGACAAACATGGGACCAGAGAAATTTCGAATAACACTATGTTACCTCAACGGGGATATGGACATCCCCAATAATAAGTATATCATATTTCTTCTTGACAGTAGGGAGAGGAAATTCAAAACCTCCAAATATAATCGATGTAATTTTTCCAATAGAGTTGATACTATGAACTTGAGGTTGTTTCCTCGGAAAGTGTACCGTATGCTCATTACCATTAACATGAAAAGTGAGATTGTCTTTGTTGCAATCAATAACAGCCCCTGCAGTATTAAGGAAAGGTCTTCCAAGAATAATAGACATACTATCTTCCTCGGGAATATCAAGAATAACAAAGTCCGTTAGAATAGTAACGTTTGCAACCACAACAGGCACATCCTCACAAATACCGACAGGTATAGCAGTTGATTTATCAGCCATTTGCAAAGATATTTCAGCAGGTGTCAACTTATTCAAGTCAAGTTTACGATATAAAGAGAGAGGCATAACACTAACACCGGCTCCAAGATCACATAAAGCAGTTTTAACATAATTTCTCTTAATGGATCATGGTATAGTAGGTACCCCTGGATCTCCAAGTTTCTTTGGTATTCCACCCTTAAAAGTATAATTAGCAAGCATGGTGGAAATTTCAGCTTCCGGTATCTTTCTTTTATTTGTAACAATATCTTTCATATATTTAGCATAAGGATTCATTTTGAGCATATCACCAATCGCATACATAAAAAAAGATGGGTCTAATCATTTCAAAGAAAGCGCTCAAAATCCTCATCATCCTTTTTCTTGGATGGTTTCAAGGAAAAGGCATGGGTTTCAACCCATGGTTCCCTTTCTTTACCATGTTTCCTAGCAACGAAGTCTCTTTTATCATAATGTTGATTCTTTGATTGTGGGTTATCAAGATCAACAACAGGTTCAACTTCTACATCATTATCATTACTAGGTTGAGCATCATCATGAACATCATCATTAACATTTTCACTAGGTTCATGTTCATTACCGATTGTGTTTCAAAGATCGAGACATAGAGATATCATTTGGATTCTCGGTGGTTCAGCAATAGGTTCACTAGAAGTTTGCAAAGTCCTATCATTTTCTTTTCTTCCTTTTAGAAGAACTAGGTACATCAATATTAAATCTCTGAGAATCTTGCTCGGTTCTCTTAGGGTGGCCTTCAGGATACAAAGGTTCCTGAGTCATTCTACCAGTCCTAGTAGCCACTCTAACATCATAATCATTTTTCTTACTATTCATTTCATCAAGCACTTCTTTCTGAGCCTTAAGTACTTGTTCTACTTGAGTGGTAACCATAGAAGCATGTTTGCTAACAAGTTTAAGTTCACCTCTAATATTAGCCATATAATCACCCAAGCATTTAATCATATAAGCATCTTGTTTTAATTGTCTACCATAATAAGCATTAAAGTCATCTTGCTTAAACATAAAGTTATCAAACTCGTCCAAGCACTGACTAGCAATTTTAGTAGGAGGGACTTCAACTTTATCAAATCTATAGAGAGAATTTACCTTTACTACCTGTGTCGGGTTATCGGGATCAGGAGGTTCTTCAGTGAATAAGGAATTGAGATCATATACTTCTTCAGCAGGCGGTATATTAAGACCATGCATTTCTTCAATATGAGGTAAATTCTTAACATCTTCAGCTTTAATACCTTTTTCTTTCATAGATTTCTTTGCCTCTTGCATATCTTCAGGACTGAGAAATAGAACACCTCTCTTCTTCGGAGTTGGTTTAGGAATAGGCTCAGTAATTGGCTCAGGAGATGGCTCGGGAGTTGGCTCAGGAGGTGCCCAATTATTTTCATTTGTCAACATATTATTCAATAGAATTTGAGCTTCATCCGGCGTTCTTTCCCTAAAAAGAGAACCAGCACAACTATCCAGGTAATCTCTGGAAGCATCGGTTAGTCCATTATAAAAGATATCAAGTATTTCAGGTTTCTTAAGAGGATGATCAGGAAAAGCATTAAGTAACTTGAGAAGCCTCCCCCAAGCTTGTGGGAGACTCTCTTCTTTAATTTGCACGAAGTTGTATATTTCCCTCAAATCAGCTTGTTTCTTATGAGGAGGGAAATATTTAGCAGAGAAGTAATAAATCATATCCTGGGGACTACGCACACAACCAGGATCAAGAGAATTAAACCATATCTTAGCATCACCCTTTAATGCGAACGGAAATATTTTAAATATATAAAAGTAGCGCGATCTCTCATCATTAGTAAACAGGGCAGCTATATCATTTAACTTAGTAAGATGTGCCACAACAGTTTCAGTTTCATAGCCATAAAAAGGATCAGATTCAACCAAAGTAATTATATCTGGATCAACAGAAAATTCATAATCCTTATCGGGAACACAAATAGGTGAAGTAGCAAAAGCAGGGTCAGGCTTCATTCTGTCTCTAAGAGATTCTTTGTTCCATTTAACTAGCAGCCTCTTAAGTTTATATCTATCTTTACAAGCAAAAATAGCTGTAGAAGATTCCATATCAAAAACATAACCCTCAAGAATAACAGGCATATTTTCATCATCACTTTCATCATCGTATTCAGATTCAATAATTTCTTTCTCTCCAGCCCTAGCAATTTGTTCATCTAGAAATTCACCAAGGGGCACAGTAGTATCAAGCATAGAAGTAGTTTCATCATAAGTATCATGCATAGCAGAAGTGGCATCATCAATAACATACGACATATCGGAACGAATAGCAGAAGCAGGTTTAGGTGTCGCTGAATTACTCATAACAGAAGGTGAATCAAGTGCAGAGCTAGATGGCAGTTCCATACCTCCCCTCGTAGGTAAGGGATAAATTGTTGTCTTAGCGTCTTTCAAGTTCTTCATCGTGTCCAGCAGATATAAATCCCATAGAGCTATGCTCCCCGGCAACGGCGCCAGAAATTAGTCTTGATAACCCACAAGTATAGGGGATCGCAACAGCTTTCGAGGGTAGAGTATTCAACCCAAATTTGTTGATTCGACACAAGGGGAGCCAAAGAATATTCTCAAGTATTAGCAGCTGAGTTGTCAATTCAACCACACCTGGAAACTTAGTATCTGCAGCAAAGTGTTTAGTAGCAAAGTAATATGATAGTGGTGGTAACGGTAACAAAAGTAAAGACAACAAAGTAATGTTTTTGTATTTTGTAGTGATTATAACAAGAGCAACGAAAAAGTAAATAAGCGAGAACCAGATATGGAAAGCTCGTGAGGCACCGGATCGTGATGGATAATTATGCGGATGTGGTTAGTCATGTAACATCATAACATAGGGTGACACAGAACTAGCTCCAATTCATTAATGTAATGTAGGCATGTATTCTGAATATAGTCATACGTGCTTATGGAAAAGAACTTGCATGACATCTTTTGTCTTACCCTCCCGTGGCAGCGGGGTCCTATTGGAAACTAAGGGATATTAAGGCCTCCTTTTAATAGAGAACCGGAACAAAGCATTAGCACATAGTGAATACATGAACACCTCAAACTATGGTCATCACCGAGAAGTATCCCGATTATTGTCACTTCGGGGTTGTCGGATCATAACACATAATAGGTGACTATAGAATTGCAAGATAGGATCAAGAACACACATATATTCATGAAAACATAATAGGTTCAGATCTGAATTCATGGCACTCGGGCCCTAGTGACAAGTATTAAGCATAGCAAAGTCATAGCAACATCAATCTCAGAACATAGTGGATACTAGGGATCAAACCCTAACAAAGCTAACTCGATTATATGATAAATCTCATCCAACCCATCACCGTCCAGCAAGCCTACGATGGAATTACTCACGCACGGTGGTGAGCATCATGAAATTGGTGATGGAGGATGGTTGATGATGACGACAGCGACGAATCCCCCTCTCCGGAGCCCCGAACGGACTCCAGATCAGCCCTCCCGAGAGAGATTAGGGCTTCGCGACGGCTCCGTATTGTAAAACGTGATGATTTCTTCTCTTCGATTTTTTCGCCGAAAGCCAATATATAGAGTTGGAGTTGGCTTCGGAAGGTGTCCAGGGGCCCCACGAGGTAGGGGGCGCGCCCAGGAGGGGGGGGGGCGCTCCCCACCCTCGTGGACAGGGTGTGGGCCCCTTGGTCTTCATCTTTGGCGAGGATTTTTTATTATTTGTTCTAAGATATTCTGTTGAGTTTCAAGTCATTCCGAGAACTTTTGTTTTCTGCACATAAAACAACATCATGGCAATTTTGCTGAAAACAGCGTCAGTCCGGGCTAGTTCCATTCAAATCATACAAGTTAGAGTCCAAAACAAGGGCAAAAGTGTTTGGAAAAGTAGATACGATGGAGACGTCTCAGGGATACGTCCGGATCTGTAACCAGCGGTGAGGATAGGAAGCCAGTGTTTTTTGAAGGGAGAAAGACAGTGTTACTACCCCTATCTTGTTTAGATCTGGAGAGGATGAGAGTGTGTGAATAGAGCAACCCTAGCAAGCATGCGCGGAGGCTCCAGCCTATATATAGGTAGTGGGGTAGTTTTCCTTTTTCACTCCATCAAAACAATCGTTTAAAATTGTGTACTACTACATGCCAGGTCGCGGTTTTTTTAGTTGTCGATTGTTTTTTGAGATAGCTACCCGCTTGTTCCAAGTGGTGTTACGGTGTGCCAGGTCGCACTTTGTATCGTTCAAGTCTGGTACTACAAGTCCCTCCATAAATGAACAACCACCCCCTCGTAAAAATTGTGAACAAGCCCACGGCTAAAATTAGCTGAAACGTTGGTTGCCCCAACATGCATTATTATTTATATTTTCTACTCCCTCCGTTCCTAAATATTAGTCTTTTTTATTAGCCACACCTAAAACAAGAATTTTTTTTATTAGTAGTGAACCCCACATGTCATAGACACAAAAATTGTGGCAAGATTCCCTTAGGCAAGCCAAAGTGTGTCTAACAATTTGAGCAACTCAGGTTAGGCAAGTGTGGCAAGTGTGGGAAAAATAATGTGGCAACATAAGACAAACATAGTCACAATCCAAACAGCCCCGTAATTTTTTGAGACATGCATGAAAATGTGGTTAGTTAAATTTATAGTCAAAATTTGGCAAGGTGCATCAAATCAACACATGCAAGTATCAAAAGGAAAGTCACGGCATGCATGCATGCGTTGTACTCCCTCCGTTTCCAAATTTAAGTCTTTTTAGAGATTGCAACAAGTGACTACATACTGAAGCGAATATGTCTACTCCTGCATAATGAAGTAGCCCATTTGAAATGTGTAAAAGACTTTTATCGAGTGCAGTGCTTTGATGTGTCGCGTCAACTCGTACAAGACCGAGAAATTTGATTACTACGACGCCCTCTCCCTCGCGGACTGATCTCTGGTGCCATAACTGCACCTGCCTTTGGCTACATGACAGGAGGGCCAACCACCTGTTGGGCCCACCTATCATAGACGCAAAGGGAGGAGCAGTAAGTAGAAGCTTTCGCTACATGCTATCCATCCGGCACGAGGTGGATGGACATGCAGCAGTGGATCCGATCTTCAGAGAAGTAGGAGTAACATCATTGTTCGCCTTCTCAAAGAGGAGAAGAGCCAAGCGCAAACCGAACGTGGCGATTCTTGAACGCTCATGGGTGCGGTACCTTGGAGTACTAGCCAGGCTCTTGCATGAGACAAAATTGCTATTGTTTAACAATTAAACTCCATTATCCATTGGTTGATACTCATTCTGCATAGGTCCACGCGCTTAGCACCGTTTCCTCCTGGGGTCACCAATGTTTATTTGCTAATTAATAGCATTCCATGCAATGAACTAGCCATTGCAAGTCATTAAAAGCATGCACACCTCTCATCTCTTATTGGTTGATATGTCAAGAAACAAGAAACAAGGTAGAAGTTAATGCACCGCGCCTAAGTGTTTTTAGACTATTTAGTTTTCGTAAGATGACTTACACACCTAGACGGAGGGAGTAGTATAGACCTGTAAACCGAAAAGGAGTATTTGCCTTTCTAGAGATTTCAACAAGTGACTAGACTACACCGTGTGCAGTACCCCCTCCCTTCCGTTTTATAGGGCTCAAATCTCAAATCTCATGAACCAAGGTATTTTGCGATTGGAGGAATGTATCTCGTACTTTACAAAACTACCCTAATTAAACTCATGCATTAATTACGTAGTTCTCTCGTTTTCCTCTCCGTCTTCGTCGCGGTGCACAATATTGAGCACTCCTATATGACTAGCCGCTCTATCTACATGCAGGACATTTCAAAGCATCCGGGCCCGCGTGCCATCCACCAAATCACAGTGAGGTGCTACAGTCGAGACTTACCTGTCACCCCGGTGTGGATGTCATGACCCGTCATATCACAAAACCCACACCTTTACCAGCAGTGGTAAGGTGGCCTCCAAGTTGGACTGGACGAAGCAACCATCATTTCATTGGAACGCTCGTTCAAGCCCTTTCTTCCCTTTCTTGAAGAAAACCTCACTCCAGGCTACTCACTTCTGCCATTTTTCTTCTGTACCGACGAAGAAAAGGTGGGCGAATCAGTTATGCTGCTATATTTTCATTCCAATAATCTTATTTTTGCGAAGCACCGACCGATTCTCACATCCTATTCTTTTCCCGTTTTCATTGCGATTGTGGTTTCCTTTCGATTGCTTTTTGTTTGTCAGTTCATTGATGGATCCTGGAGCACTAGGAAAAGAGTTGCCGGCGGACAACCCACTGGAGACAGCGATCTCCAGGAAGCAAGCACCGACCAACGAGTTGACCATGTTGGCGAGCCAACCCATGGAGACGAAGAACTCCAAGAAACAAGCACTGGCCAAAGAGTTGAGGACGTTGGCGGACGAACTCTTCAAAGAAAGTTGCAGGAACAGCAAGGGCCCCACCGTGCCTACCCCAGGAACTCTGATTGCCACCTATGTGAGGCTCAAGACCGAGTTTGAGCAGATAGTCGCCAATGAGAAGCAGTATTCCCCTAGCAAGGTGATGGCCCCCATCGAGGACGAGGAGATGGCACCCGGAGGGATGAGATCCCCCGGTGAGCTACACAAGGTAAAAAATAATGGCTTATTACCATAGTTGTGGTTTTTGATTATTTGCAATGTGCTTGCTAATATGTTAGGGTTGTGCAGGTGCTGGTAATTGTCTGTCAGGACCCCGATACCAAGTCACATCGATCTAGCCGGTAACACCTCATATCACTTTGCGGCCTCACGCACGGTATTTCCACGGGTGTCGCCTTACCATGGCCGGGACCATTTGCGCCTTTTGGCTGACGTATATGATAGTGTCGCTAGCAGCCATATGACAAAGAACCCGGGCCGACATGGCTAGTCGTGAACCCAAAGCGGCACTAACCCATGGGGACAGGCATACATGAATCACATCGAGCATGTCGGTCAACAGCGTGTGAATCCGGGCTGTAGCATCGGGCTAACAGACTCAGGGAACTCGGGCGATGCAGGCTAGGCAGCACTCCGGATGTCACCGCGTGACATTTCCCCGAAGGGACAGACACAAGAACGAAGTGAAACACGTGCCGGCCAGTCAAGTGTCTGAGCGGTAGTCTTTGGGCTAGCGGGACTCCGTGAACCGGTCAGTAGCGGACTACTATGGCTCAAGGAAGCACTAGGCTACATTTCTCCATAAGAGAGGCTGCCAAGGATAAACAACTAGATTGTCGGATCCCACACATACCAAGCATTTCAAACATACACACAATATGCTCGATATGTGTAAATACAACATGGCATCACAACATAACTCTACGACTCAAGTATTTATTCATTAAGCTCCGAGGAGCGAGATATTACAAACATGGGTCTCATGACCCAACATTCAGAGCATACAAGTCAAAGCACAAGCGAAAGCTTAACATGTCTGAGTACAGACATCTACAAATGAAAAAGGCTGATAAGCCTGACTAACTACCAGATCCTGCCGAGGGCACAAGATCGTAGCTGAGGTAACAAGCTAAACGTCAAAAGTCAAGGCAGAACTACTAGCGAGACTGAAGTCTCTCTTCAAAACATAAAATAAGAAAACGTGAGTACAAATGTACTCAGCAAGACTTACATCAGAACTAACTACATATGCATCATTATCAACAAAGGGGTGGTGGGGTTTAACTGCAGCAAGCCAGCTTTGACTCGGTGGCTATCCTGAACTACGACTGCAAATAACTCTTTGAGGTGGCGCACACGAGTCCACATATTCACCATATCAATACACCACTATGGATCCGCTCCCGTCTCCCTACGAGAAGGCCATCCATAGCACTCACGCTTATCTTGCGCATTTTAGAGTATCCACTTTCACTTGTCTATGAACTGTTATAGGCAACCCAGAAGTCCTTTACCGCGGACACGGCTATTCGAATAGATGATGTTAAACCTGCAGGGGTGAATTCTTCACACACGCTCTCACCACTTACCGCCGTTTACACGACATGTACTCGGCAACCTTCAAGCGGAAGCCCAACGTGGGTGTCGGCCACACCTACCTAAACACTCAAGTCTCTAGTCCGGGTTTATCGCCTATTCGGGTTCCATCCGCATGGAGTCCGCCGAGGTTTCCACATACGGCCCCGAACGATGTGTGCAGGGTTCCCGAGATACCAAGCGGGCATTCTGCACACCGTGCCACGTGTATCTACCGCATCATAGCCCACCCCTAGGGTCAGCGCTACATACGGCCTCCAACACATATCCTACAAACACCGAAACTAGTTGCAACTCCCGGACAGAGAACAAGGGTGGTTAAGAAGCCGAGAGGGTCCATTGGTTTCGGGCCCAATGCGTGGTAGTAACTGTTTCATGGATCACAAACACGTAACTCCGTTCCTGAGGACGGTTTCAATGAGACAACCCACCATGCACTCCTACATGGCCTCTCACCGCTACCTTTACCAAATCGTGTTCACACACTTAGCTCTCAACAGTAGGACATGTTTACACACCTCCGATTCATTCCCGATGAATCAGACCTGACTCAACTCTAAGCAGTAGCAGGCATGACAAACAAGCATGAATGAGTAGGCACAACAGGGCTCAAACAACTCCTACTCATGCTAGTGGGTTTCATCTATTTACTGTGGAATGCCAGGTCATGCAGAGGATAAAGGGGTTCAGCTACCGCAGCAAGTAACCGATGAATTGTTGTTGTCCTAATGCAGTAAAAGAGAGCAGGAGCGAGAGAGTGGGATTTTATTGGATGAACAAGGGGTTTTGCTTGCCTGGCACTTCTGAAGATATTATAGTTCTTCATCGGTGTCATCGAACAATCGCCGGAACGTCGTCTACTGAGAGGGGACAGTCACCGATAACAGAGAAAGAACACAATCAATGCAATGCGACAATATGATGCATGATCATGACATGGCAATATGATGTGAGTTGAGCTAATGCATCTAGCAACGGTTTAAATGAAGTTGGTTTGAACCCAAGGTTCAAATTCAAACTCCATGTAAGGCATTTCAAATGCCATTTATTCAAATTGTCTTATACAGCAACTTTAAGTTGTTCAAACATGCATGAAAAAGGTACAGATGGGTAGATTAGATTTTTCTGATCATTTTTCATATATAATTTGTTTGATTTGGAGCTACGGTTGATTTTCTATGATTTTTAGAAGTTTTGGGCATTTTCTGGAATTTCCTGATTTATTTTAAACCAGATAATGATTTACTGCGTCAGCACTAGGTCATGCTGACCTCAGCAGGTCAACAGGTGCCGTCCAGGTCAAACCTGACCAGTGGGGTCCACTGGTCAGTGACTGGGGCTGGTTAGTGACACTGTCAGGTGGGTCCGGTCAACGCCCACGTCAGCAAAGTCAACATGACATGTGGGGCCAGTCAACAGCCCTGTCAGCGCGGTCAAAACTGATGTGTGGGGCCTCTGTGGTTAGTTAAACATAACAGGAAATAGACTAAGATTAATTATGGATGTGGGGCCCATATGTCAATGAGAGAGGGGCCAATTAGCACGGTTATTAGCGCTAATTAAGTGACACGTTGACTTCGCCGGAGTTCGGCCGGCGACGACCAAACCCGCGGCGGGAGCTCGCCGGAGTGGCACTACGGGCGGCGGCTGGACGTGCAATGGCCACCAGTAGGTAACCCGCGCTCGACCGCGTCCAGCAGAGCGGTCGGGAGGCCTCGGGGTCGCCGGGGACGACGCCCACGTCCGCAGGCGGCGGCGGAGTTTGGCTTAAGACGGCGAGGCGCTGCGCTAGCTATGGCGAGCTAAGCGGCGGGGCGGATTCCTGGGAGCTCCAGGAGCACGCTGGTGCCATTAGACCAAGCGGAGGTGCTGAGGAGCGAGAACCTCATCGGCCATGGCGGACGACGGCGCGGGAGCTTGTGGGGCAGCAGTTAGAGGACGCGAGGGACAACGAGGCAAGGGGGAACGGGTCAGCGGCTCACCACGGGTCGTCCGGTGCTGCGCCAGAGTCCGGGGAAGTACGGGTTCCGGCAAATCGACGACGATGACCTTCGGTGCCCGTGGAAGAAGAAGGCGATGGAGCCGACGTTGCAGGGCGTCCGAGCTCGTGGGACTGGTCGTAGAGGTGCGCCACAGCGAGGCGGAGCTCGTGGGCTAGCTAGCTGGGCGTGGGGATGTCGGTGTCTGCGGTGGTGCTCGTCGGTGTTCTCGGATGCATACGGGAGAGAACGAGGGAGAGAGACAGAGGAGGGGGGATGGGCGCGGGAAGAGTCAAGAGGGAGCCAGGGGGTGCGTGGCGTCGTGCAGGGTCGCCAGGCGTCGGCGAAGCGAGGTGGTGGCGGCCAGGCCACGCGCCGCCTCAAATCCTTTGGCGAGGGAGGAAGACGACAGGGAGGAGGCGGCCGTGGGCTGGGCCGGCCAGCTGCAGTGCTGGGCTGGTTGGTGGCGCCAAGTAAGTTAGGTAGGCCTCTGCTCTTTTTTAATTTTTCTTCTGTTTTGTTTAATTTACTTCCTTTTGCCACTGTTTCTAAATAAAACAAATTCAAAAACAGTGACAAAATTCCCCTGAACATTTTATTTAGCACAATGGAATTATACCAAAGCACATAAAATTGTTTCAGTTATTTGAACATATATTCAATATATATTTGAATAAGTTCAAATTCAAAAATAGCATTGATTTAAATTCAAAGTCCCAAAATAATTCCTTAAAAACGTTCCTAAGTTTTGGTTTGATATATAGCTCTTGCCAAAATTCTCAAACATCGCAAAAGGACATCTTGGAACAAGGAATGGGATTTCTAGGGTTCTTTGCCCTTCTTTTAATTAAGTTTTTGAGGCTTTCAAAATTCCTCAATTCAAGTTTCAGAAATTTAGACATGATGCATGGGCAAGTGCTAGCCTAGTGCAGGGTAAGGCTAGGGATGTGACAACTCACCCCCACTAAACAAGAATCTCGCCCCAAGATTCAAGACGTGAGGTAAGAAGACAAAGGGGACACTAAGCATCACAAATTCATGATCCAACTGTCTCCTCAAGGTTGTTGATTCGTTGCATATGTTGATCTTGACATCCTCGCTTTTGAGATCTTCATCCACGCAATGATGACGGAAAGAAACTCTACTAGGATTGATCTTCTCAAAGATCAAGCTATACAATATCAACTCGCGGAATGAGATGTTGAAACATCTCAAGTTGAGACGCAAAACACATCGGAAGGGGTGGAAGAACAAACGACAGGGTTTGATTTGGTGGGCAACAATTCCACGCTTAGAAAGATGGTGGGTGGTGGCAAGGTAGCAAGGAAATAATTGCCATGATCTCGTAACTGGGCACCTCAGGGAAGGTGACTCAAAGAACTATTCCCTTAAGTGGCAAAAATAATTACTTTTGATACATAGATCATTGAAAATCTTCATACCAGCTTAATGCAATTTACAGATGATCGCTTGAAAGAGCTCGAAGAAATGGCATACTCGGACTAGGATGGATGATGTGGACTACCTTGTTGAAGACAACGCAATGGATGACTTTGCTTATCACTGGAAATGGATGGGGCCCATGACAAGACCACTTTTGTAGATGATCTTGGACAACAACTGCTGAGAAGGGCAGCCCATGGGAAATTAGCACAATGGCAGTGCAAGCTGGGAACAGAATGCAACTGTTGGGAATGTTCCAACCATCATATCTGCCTAAGATTCAGATCCGATTGGTGATAGGATACTTCAGACTCAGCATGTCTGAAAAGAAGGTTTGCAACACAAATCGACGAGATGATGTTGCGAGATTCTCGGGAAATGAACTACGATAGCAAGCTCCAAAACATGAGCTGGTTCTGCTACATACATGTGAGCATGTTGTCCAAGACAAGAATGACCACATGGTAGTCTTATAATAAAACACTACCAAGTTTTGGCGGGGAACCATCTTCGAGGATATTGGAATCTTGTGCATGAACTAGTATTCGCACAGCAACTCCTTTTCCTTGAACAAATCAATCAGTGGCTTCGTGTGCTAGGGAATACATATGGAGTGGAGGTAATTAATCTACCAAACCATAGAATACTTCACACATATGTATGACTGTTTTGGGATGATTCCAAAGGAAACAAAACAAACCTTTCTCAAATTCATGGCGGCAACTTACACCTAATGCACGTGAACTTGGAGAAAGTCACTTCTTTCACCAAACATATACTTCATGAACGGGGCATGAAGAAAATGCTTACACAAGTTTCCAACACTAGCTGGATGTTCAACACGAATCATGGAGGAGACAAAATGCTGCTAATGAGCTCAACAACAATTCATCGGAATTTCCATATCACTGGACTTCCACCATTATGTGAACAATGTGTTAGTATTGGTCAGACCAAAAGATGTAATGGTGTATGCTCGAGGGATCAACCACGAGTAAGACAACATTACGAACATCGTTGGTACTGATTTGATTTGATGATAGCCCACACTCAAATCAAAGGATTGATAAGACAATAGGTCCAACAACTGGTCACAGGGACCAATCGATGAAGATATCACCTTTCTTCAACACACACTACACAAGAATATCCCTTTGGAACGAACTAAGTTAGGAAAGCTTTTATCTTTCAACTCTCCAAGTTGTTGTTCAGCTTAACCAACTAGCTCAGATATTCAACACAGAATCTTGGAGAATGCGTGGTTTAGAAGAAAACCAACACGATCACGAGCTCAACATAATGATCAGGGAACAACCTGGTAATACTTCCGGGAAGATATTAGGAAAATCACGAACCACCGGTATGTTACTAAGCTCGAGAACAATCTTGCTTTTCAGGGCAAGATGATATGATGAAATAAGCAAGGGATTGGCGCAATCCTAACTCATTGATCGAAGTGTGCACCAGAAATAAGGACTAGGTAGCACGATCAATCTTTGGATGATGATTTAATAACCAACACGCTAAGAATGAGAATATTGTCCATTAACTACCAAGCAAGGGGGTTGCTAGGCGTATCAATTTCACACACCACAATTCACTTGTCAGCATTCCGGTTACAACAACACGGGACCGCGGAATGAATAATGATGATGAGAAGTATCACTGCGTCAAGAATTCATAGGAGGTGGTGCAATTCTCATGATATTCCTAACATAAAGAGGGCAATACTTCAGGGTGGAACAGAATCAAAAGCTGGATTGGCATTTTGACCTGCGGAATACAACTACTTTGACCCAATCCTCAAAATGGACAAGGTACTGGAGTTTGTTTCTCCTAGTCATTCTGAAATAGAATGGCTTGACAAACCACAAGAATAATAGGCATCGATAAACATGATCGCACACATACTCTTGACTATCAATTGATAGACGAGGGTCAGAATACAACTAAAGAGAACAACTCAAAGGAACATATAATTTTCTGAGTTGTGGATGCATAGATTAGTATGTCGAGCAAAGCTCAACATTTCTTCCGGATATCCCATGCACAGAAGGTAGAACTGGCAGATTCACAATGTAGAACGAAGAACTCATCAAGAGCACTCTTATTGTGATCTTTGGTTCAAAGGAACGCCTGCCAAGGATGGTTCATGGTATTTGGAAGAATGATATGCCATGGACCTCGAGGACTATCGCAAAGTTACTAATATCCTAAAGGAACTAGCAAACACTATCAACAGGAGGTAGGTAGGGTGAATCTCGGGTTCAAAAACCCAGAATAGAATACCTACTATTAAATGGCATCACAGGATGCTTTCGAGAATAATGGCCAGAATCATCACATGGGGAACACAAAACATGGCTAGTTTACTGGGTGACTCCCTAAAACACCTAGGTTCATAATAATAGCTCCAACAGATATGTCGAGGTACTGGAGTACCTCAACTCAGCAATTAGTGTGCTTATTCTGACCAAAAAGGACATCGGGAACGGAAAGAAAGGATTTGCAAATGCATCAGACTATTCAGAGACCTGGGATGACTCGGACAGCATAACGGCTGTAAATGCTCAAAATAATTTGAGACATCCTGCAAAAATGGTGGCATAACCACTCGACATCACAATATCAAGGTTCTGGGACCAGCTATGAACATACGGAAGTAGTAAAAATTGAACTGAGATTTGAAACTATTAATTCTATAAGTCTATGGATTAGTAACACGTCATCCTAATAGATAGATGAGAAGCCTAGTTCTTAAACCCCGTAGAAGAGAAAAGGATGACTCAGATCAGAAGGCCATGAGGTAAAGGAGTAAAAAGAGCCTTACGTTCCCTTCCACAATCAATTCCCTTACATAACTAAAGCATTTCTAGACACAACTTCGACCGGTTTGGCTTGGTAATCCTACAGGTAGTCAGGCTCTGATACCAAAGCTGTCAGGACCCTGATTCCAAGTCATCATCGATCTAGCCGGTAACACCTCATATCACTTTGCGGCCTCAAGCACGGTATTTCAACGGGTGTCGCCTTACCATGGCCGGGACCGTTTGCGCCTTTTGGCTCATGTATATGATAGGTCGCTAGCATCCATATGACAAAGAACCCGGGCCGACATGGCTAGTCATGAACCCAAAGCGGCACTAACCCATGGGGACAGGCATACATGAATCACATCGAGCATGTCGGTCGCCAGCGTGTGAATCCGGGCTGTAGCACTGGCTAACAGGACTCGGGAACCCGGCATGAGCAGCTAGGCAGACTCCGGATGTCACCGCGTGACATTTCCCGAAGGACAGACACATGAACGGTGAAACACATGCCGGCTTTGTCAAGTGTCCCGAGCGATAGTCTTTGGGCTAGCGAGGACTCCGTGAACCGGTCAGAAGCGGACTACTATGGCTCAAGGAAGCACTAGACTACATTTCCCCATAAGAGAGGCTGCTAAGGATAAACAACTAGATAGTCGGATCCCACACATACCAAGCATTTCAAACATACACACAATATGCTCGATATGTGTAAATACAACATGGCATCACAACATAACTCTCGACTCAAGTATTTATTCATTAGGCTCCGAGGAGCGAGATATTACAAACATGGGTCTCATGACCCAACATTCAAAGCATACAAGTCAAAGCACAAGCGAAAGCTTAACATGTCCGAGTACGACATCTACAAATGAAAAAGGCTGATAAGCCCGACTAACTACTGAGATCTGCCGAGGGCACAAGATCGTAGCTGAGGTAACAAGCTAAACGTCGAAGTCCATGCGGAACTACTAGCGAGACTGAAGTCTCTCTGCAAAACATAAAATAAGCAAACGTGAGTACAAATGTACTCGGCAAGACTTACATCAGAACTAACTACATATGCATCATTATGAACAAAGGGGTGGTAGGGTTTAACTGCAGCAAGCCAGCTTTGACTCGGTGGCTATCCTGAACTACGACTACAAGTAACTCTTTGAGGTGGCACACACGAGTCCACTTATTCACCATATCAATACACCACTATGGATCCGCTCCCGTCTCCCTACGAGAAGGCCATCCATATCACTCATGCTTATCTTGCGTGTTTTAGAGTATCCACTTTCACTTGTCTATGAACTGTTATAGGCAACCCAGAAGTCCTTTACCTCGGACACGGCTATTCGAATAGATGATGTTAACCCTGCAGGGGTGTACTTCTTCACACACGCTCTCACCACTTACCGCCGTTTACATGACATGTACTCGGCAACCTTCAAGCGGAAGCCCAACATGGGTGTCGGCCACAGCCTACTTAAACACGCAAGTCTCTAGTCCAGGTTTATCGCCTATTCAGGTTCCATCCGCAGGGAGTCCGGCTGAGGTTTCCACATACGGCCCCGAATGATGTGTGCAGGGTTCCCGAGATACCAAACGGGCATTCGGTACACCGGGCCACGGTGTATCTACCGCATCATAGCCCACCCCTAGGGTCAGCGCAACGCACGGCCTCCAACACATATCCTACAAACACCAAAAGCCGAGAGGGTCCATTGGTTTCGGGCCCAATGCGTGGTAGTAACTGTTTCATGGATCACAAACACAGAACTCAGTTCTTGAGGACGGTTTCATTGAGACAACCCACCATGTAATCCTACATGGCCTCTCACCGCTACCTTTTTCAAATCATGTTCACACACTTAGCTCTCAATAGTAGGACATGTTTACACACCTCCGATTCATTCCTGATGAATCAGACCTGACTCAACTCTATGCAGTAGCAGGCATGACAAACAAGCATGAATGAGTAGGCACAACAGGGCTCAAACAACTCCTACTCATGCTAGTGGGTTTCATCTATTTACTGTGGAATGACAGGTCATGCAGAGGATAAAGGGGTTCAGCTACCGCAGCAAGTAATGATGAATCATTGTTGTCCTAATGCAGAAAAAGAGAGCAGGAGCGAGAGAGTGGGATTGTATCGGAATGAACAAGGGTTTTGCTTGCTCGGCACTTCGAAGATATTATAGTTCTTCATCGGTGTCATCGAACAATCACCGAACGCCGCTCATCGAGAGGGACAATCACCGTAATGAGAAAGAACACAATCAATGCAATGCGACAATATGACGCATGATCATGACATGGCAATATGATGTGAGTTGAGCTAATGCATCTAGCAACGGTTTAAATGAAGTTGGTTTGAACCCAAGGTTCAAATTCAAACTCCATGTAAGGCATTTCAAATGCCATTTATTCAAATTGTCTTATACAGCAACTTTAAGTTGTTCAAACATGCATGAAAAAGGTACAGATGGATAGATTATATTTTTCTGATCATTTTTCATATATAATTTGTTTGATTTGGAGCTACGGTTGATTTTCTATGATTTTTAGAAGTTTTGGGCATTTTCTGGAATTTCCTGATTTATTTTAAACCAGATAATGATTTACTGCGTCAGCACTAGGTCATGCTGACCTCAGCAGGTCAACAGGCGCCGTCCAGGTCAAACCTGACCAATGGGGTCCACTGGTCAGTGACTGGGGCTGGTTAGTGACACTGTCAGGTGGGTCCGGTCAACGCCCACGTTAGCAAAGTCAACATGACATGTGGGGCCAGTTAACAGCCCTGTCAGCACGGTCAAAACTGACGTGTGGGGCCTCTGTGGTTAGTTAAACATAACAGGAAATAGACTAAGATTAATTATGGGCGTGGGGCCCATATGTCAGTGAGAGAGGGGCCAATTAGCACGGTCATTAGAGCTAATTAAGTGACACGTTGACTTCATCGGAGTTCGGCCGGCGACGACCAAACCCGCGGCGGGAGCTCGCCGGAGTGGCGCTACAGGCGGCGGCTGGACGCGCGACGCTAATGTGATGGTAGCCAGCGCCGACCGCGTCCAGTAGAGCGGTCGGGAGGCCTCGGGGTCGCCGGGGACGACGGCCACGTCCACGGAGGCGGCGGCCGGAGTTTGGCTTAGCACGGGCGAGGCGCTGCGCTTGGCTAACGAGCGAGCTAAGCGGCGGGGCGGATTCCTGGGAGCTCCAGGAGCACGCTGGTGCCATTAGACCGAGCGGAGGTGCTCAGGAGCGAGGACCTCATCGGCCATGGCGGACGGCGGCGCGGGAGCTTGTGGGGCAGCAGTTAGAGGACGCGAGGGACAACGAGGCAAGGGGGAACGGGTCAGCAGCTCACCACGGGTCGTCCGGTGCTGCTCGAGAGGCCGGGGAAGTACGGATTCCGGTGAATAGACGACGACGACCTTCGGTGCCCGTGGAAGAAGAAGGCGATGGAGCCGACGTTGCAGGGCGTCCGGGCTCGTGGGACTGGTCGTAGAGGTGCGCCGCAGCGAGGCGGAGCTCGTGGGCTAGCTAGCTGGGCATGGGGATGTCGGTGTCCGCGGTGGTGCTCGTCGGCGTTCTCGGATGCATACGGGGGAGAACAAGGGAGAGAGACAGAGGAGGGGGGATGGGCGCGGGAAGAGTCGAGAGGGAGCCAGGGGGTGCGTGGCATCGTCTAGGGTCGCCCAGGGTGTCGGCGGAAGCAGGAGGTGGCCGGCGCGTGGCGGCCACGCGCCTCCGTCCTTCTGGCGAGGGAGGAAGACGACGGGGAGGAGGCGCTCGTGGGCTGGGCTGCCCAGCTGCAGTGCTGGGCCGGTTGGTGGCGCTAGGTAAGTTAGGTAGGCCTCTGCTATTTTTTAATTTTTCTTCTGTTTTGTTTAGTTTACTTCCTTTTGCCACTATTTCTAAATAAAACAAATTCAAAAACAGTGACAAAATTCCCCTGAACATTTTATTTAGCACAATGGAATTATACCAAAGCACATAAAATTGTTTCATTATTTGAACATATATTCAAGATATATTTGAATATAAGTTCAAATTGAAAATAGTATTGATTTAAATTCAAAGTCCCAAAATAATTCCTTAAAAATGTTCCTAAATTTTGGTTTGATAAATAGCTCTTGCCAAAATTCTCAAACATTGCAAAAGGACATCTTGGAACAAGGAATGAGATTTCTAGGGTTCTTTGCCCTTCTTTTAATTAAGTTTTTGAGGCTTTCAAAATTCCTCAATTCAAGTTTCAGAAATTTAGACATGATGCATAGGCAAGTGCTAGCCTAGTGCAGGGTAAGGCTAGGGATGTGACATTGTCCTTGATGATTCTGATGTCGTGGCCCGTCTTGTTGGCATCGCCCCGGAGATCGATTCCGATGCCGTTGTCCATCCTATGGACATCGCCCCAAAGATCGATTCCGATGTCGCGGTCAGTCCTGTGGACATCGCCCCAGAAATCGATTCCCATGCCGCTGTCCGTGTTGTGGTCATTGCCCGAGAGATCGATGACAAGAAATAGTTGGTCGCGCTAATCCTTCAGGCTAGTTTTCATTGCCCTGTGTTTAATTACCAGAACGATGTGTGTTATCAAACCATCTTAGGGCTAGTGCATTGTCTTGTGTGGGCGGATCTTGCTACTTTTGTTGATAGTGAATCATGCGATGAATCATGCGAACCCTCTCCGAGTTATGGAAACAGATGTATCCTCACCAGCTTTTGATGTAATATATGGCATGCTTAGATGTAAGTTTGAACTGTTTATCATATCAGCAGGGCTTGTTTGATGATTCTTGGTGTTAGTAGGCTAGCTACTGTGCGAGCTATAGTACTTTCAAAACACTCACCAAAGAGAAACGTTGGGGCTGATGAGCTCGTGGTACGCTTATACTTATCCCTCGTTGATCGACCAATAGCCCTAGCTCCTAAAATTGTAGGCTTAGCGATCGATTAGACAATATTCGACATACATTCAGGGCCTCATTTGGTTCATAGGGTAGGAAAATCGTAGCAAAAGTACAGAGAACATGCAATAAAAAATCATAGCAGTGCAGAGACGTACTCCCTCCGTTCCAAAATAGATGACCTAGGCGGGCTAGTTTGGCCTAGTGGGTTTCAGTGATATGACGTGGTACAGTGCCGTCCAGTCTTCGTGTGTGGTAGCAGTATTGTAGGTATAGTAAGTTTTCTTGAAGAAGCGGAATTCAACGAAGTCATGATGGTTCCTTCATCTGAACAACTTACAGTGGGAAAGGTTGGGCCTGCGATACGACCGGGGTAGACAAGGATAATTTTCTCCATGGCAGGTGGACCAGGATGGTCGACGTCCCACATGTCGGTGAATGAAAGTATTCTTTCCGATATAGAGGACGAGCAACGAGTATTCATTGTTTATTTTTTATGAAAGCTATTGTCTACCAGTACAAAAAATAGACACATCCGTGACATTTTGGGCCGAACAAATTTTTTTTCTGTCATACATATGACACTTCTATGACGATAATTGTGACAAAACCCAGTATCATCATAGATGTGGTGGGCTCCTACTTCTATGACAAAAAATCATGACAGAAAATGGGCTTTTCGTCCTGGGCGGGCCGGAGACGCAGATGCATGACATTCTTTGGGCCGCCCATGACGAAAAAACCGTGGTAGAAGCGAGGGGAGGAAAATTTTGGGAGTTTCCGCCATCGTGGAGGTCGGGGCGGAGCGATGCACGCTTTCTCTCGTCGTCTGCTGCGTGTGTGTAGGCGTTATTCTAATCAAGCCGAAGCGAGGCGTTGGGCTCTAATCGAACCCGAAGCGACAGACTGCAGTTACGCTGCATCGAACCCGAGCGATCGATCGATGGCTGTTAATCAACCCGATGGAGCGATTCTTCGCTATCGCTGCTAATCAAGCCGATCGATGCCGCCTCGATGAACAAAGTGAGCGTTGCGGGGGTTGGATGAATAAGGAGCGGTGGCGTTGCCTCTGGATGAACAGGAACCCGTGGTGTGGAGGGCTGGATGAATAGTAGACGGTGGAGGGGTGGCCGTGGAGGGTGGTTGAACAGACCCCGTGGTGTGGAGGGCTGGATGAACAGGAGCCAGGAGGCCGGAGGAGGTCGACGGTGAGCCCGTGGAGGCCGGAGGAGGTTGACGGTGGAGATGAACATTATCCGTGGAGTCCTGCTTTGCGACGCCACACCTCCCCGTGCTTCGACCAGTGGCGCCCAACTCAAGTCCGCTTTCGTCCGCTTTTGTGGTACGCCACACCCTCCCGATCAAAAGGACCCCGCTTCGACCGTAGGAGGTCCGCTTCTCCGCTTTCCGCAGACGCCAGCCCTCCCGATCAACAGGACCCGCTTGAACGTGGTCGGTCGAACACAAGGCCATTTCCTCCGCAGCGGACGCCAGCGCCGCTTCCATCGCCTGTTCCGGCCCAAGCCTCCCAATGAACACGCACCACGCATTCCGCTCGACCCAGCCGGTTGGCTCCCCATGAACACGACGACGACGCTGTTTCTCCGTTCGACCCAGCCATGTACGTATGCGCGATAGGCGTTAGAGACCTGCCCGCATGTACGTGACGTGGCAGATTTTCTTTCTTGCACCTCGCCGCTATACATACGCAGTACATGCTACGTGCGGCGCCTCTACATCTACGACACGCGCGCGCCGCTTCACATCGACCAAGATGTACGCATATCGTCACGACTGTAATGACAACGCTATGTACGCTTGACCAGGTGGGTCCCGACCGTCCGTGCGATTCATTGCATGCGAAATGTAGTGGTGGGTCCCAGCAATGAGGGGCGAATCATTTTTTTTTTGCCCGGACGCACTTCCTTTGCGTGCAAAGATGTAGCTGGTGGGTCCCAGCAGTCAGGGGGGCGAATCATTTTTTTTTGCCCGGACGCACTTCCTTGTGTGCGAAGATGTAGCTGGTGGGTCCCAGCAGTCAGGGGGCGAATCGGTTTTTTTTGCTCGGACGCACTTCCTTGCGTGCGAAGATGTAGCTAGTGGGTCCCAGCAGTCAGGGGGGAACTTTTTTTCACGAAATACGGTGGCCCGTCCGGTGGGTCCCCGCTGTCAGGTGGAGGAATCATTATTTTCCGTGTAATAAGGAGGCACTTCCTTGTTGCGGCCGTGGACCCAGCTGTCGCCTCTCCACGCATGATCCACGTCCGATGGAAGTCGCCTTGACCACATTGACCACGCCACGCGCCGAGCACCACGGCGGTGGACGACAGCGAGGCCTAGGAAGGGGACAACTCAGAGCCGGGAAGACGCAAAAGGATGCCCACGAAGAGGAGTACGAGGGTTCACCGGTTCACCATGTGTGAGGCTGTTGTCGCCGTAGATTAACAGGGGGTGTGGTGAGTAGAGGGATGGCCTGGCCAGCGGTGGGAGTAGTAGGGGGCGGTGAGGCCTCCGCGGCATCACAGCCGGCCACAGGAGGTAGGAGCACGCGGCACGACCGGCGCTGGTTTGGGCGGCTGGAGCAAGAAGACCAGAGGTTGAAGAAGCACTACAACCGTTGGATGAACATCGTACGGTAACAAGAGCTAGAATCGTTCGTATTGACTAAGTTGACAAAGCCCTCCGTCCCCGTCAACTTGGTAGGCCCACAAGTCAGCCTCCCAAGATGCCGGGTTCCACCGCACGGGAGTATTCATTTTTTTGTGCGTAATAAGGAGGCACTTCCTTGCGTGCGAAGATAGCTGGTGGGTCTGACAAGTCAGCGGGGGGCACGTTTTTTTCGCGAATTACAGAGGCCCTTCCGATGGGTCCCAGATGTCAGGTGGAGGAATCATTATTTTGCGCGTAATAAGGAGGCATTTCCTTGTGTGCGACCATGGACCCAGCAGTCAGCCTCTCCACGCACAGCCTACTTCCGATGGTGTCGTTCGTTGACCACGTTGACCACACCGCGTCGAGCGCATCCAAGGTGGTGGACGACGGCGAGGCCCCGGACAGCAATGAGCCGGAGATGGGAAGATGCGGGAGTAGAGTCGCAGACGGAGAGGTGTACGAGGGTTAACTGGTTCTAGTGCGGTGTGGTTCGGCAGTCGGTGGAGAAGAACGGGAGTTGTGGAGGGTTGAGGATGGCTCGCCAACGGTGGAGTAGCGCTTCATAGCGGCGTGCATAAGCAGAGCTGCTAGCAGCAGGAGGCGGAGGTGGTCCCGTGGCGCTGGAGGAAGAAGACGAGATTGAAGATGGATGCCGGTCGTTGGATGTAAATCCAACGGCTAATATGTCGTAATCATTTGTTGACTAAATTTACAACGACTTATGCTGGCTTCACCTATTGGCCCACATTTCAGCCTCCAAAATGTGGCACGATTCAACCCATTTTTTCAGAATTTATAGTCTTTTTTTGCGGGTAGAATTTACAATCAACTTGATCTTTTTTTGAATTACATCCATTAGCTGGGCTGGGTGAACAATTAATGTAGCTTATGCGCCCATTTATTTTATTTCCTAAAAATTACAGGTCATTTGCACTTTATCTAGATACATGATTTTGTTGGGCTGATTCTAATTATAATGTTGGGTTGGGCCAGCAATGTTATCAAAAAATAAAAAAGGGCTGAGCATTTTGTTATAAATATATTTAAATAATAAGTGATATTATTACATTCATCCTTAAATCTTACCAAGGTTTTGTACACAATCACTAGGATTTTCGTGCAAAACAATCCAGGATTTTATTTGTTAAGAAATTATTTTATAAGTTAATAAGATGTGGGATATTGTTTTCTTACATATGTAAGTATCTCATAAATATATGATGACAATAAAATAATATATAATAACATATAAAATAATTTAAATATATATAATATAGTTAAAAGGAAACATAAGTTGTACCTCATGCGTTCCTATTCTTATATAGAAAAATAGAACAGACCGCCATGCTTTTCTTCAAAAAAATACATAAATTGGGCTGCCAAAATGAAACCTCGGATGGAGGTCCATAGGCCGGTCGATACATGACGGCCCTAAGAAAATTCAAACATGCCCTCCCATCCGAGGTCGTGGGTTGCGATGTTAAAATGAAAGCCTAGACGGGCAGCCCAAAACCACGCCCAACACTTGCCAAAACTCCGCCCCTCGCTTTTCTCTCGTGTTTTGCACACTCAACATTGTGTGGGCATTTTGACTATGCATCATATGAAGATGTGCTATGCATGAATGTTGATCAGCATGATGTTAACTGGCTGGTAGTTCCATTTTCGACCACTTAATAAAACTTCCAACATGATGTTAACCCTGTTTGAAAAGGCCGTGTTAATATAAATGCTCGCCTCTGAAAGTTGCGCTTATCTCGAAACTGAACTTGCGCTTCGATCTGAAATCAAACTTGCAGTTTCTTCTCGTCTGCACTTTTATACTCCTATGAAACTACATTTTTAAGTGCTAAAAATAGATCTCTAGAATTCATAAAATACTTCATATGCTCAATACTGCAAATCTGAAATTCAAAAGACATTCATATCTGAAAGTACTCTCAAAATACACAACACAAAACACAATTCACAACCTACAAATACTGACAACCCTAAGCTCCTCGTGACAATTCACATCCTGCCCGACTATTGGGCTGGGGGGCAGTCCCCTCCCATTCCTCGGCGGCAGACAGCCGCCCCGTGAGACGATGTGAACGGCGAGGGAGACAATGGCGGGGAAGCGTCGTCGGGCCAACTGCTTTTCTCCTCTTGCAGTTGGGTTCGGTCGACGAAGACTCCACCGGCTCGCTCTGGCAGGACACTCTCACAAACGGCACCCTGTAGATGCTCGATCCTTCAATCTCTCGTGGATGCTCCATCTAGGATCGACATCCCACCACCGCTCCCTCACGATAGGATTCGTGAATCTGTTTGCTCCATGGCCCGTAGGAGCAGCTCTATGTACTCGGCGACTCCTCCGTGAGTATCGCCGCCTTTTAACTCTGTTGCAGATATTTGGCCATGGATGTCGCTGTCGCCGCTAGTTGGTCCTTGTTGTCAAACCAAGACTGTATCTCCAACATCCTAGCTAGCTTCACAGGGTCGCTGTCGGTGTCAAAACCGGCGGATCTCGGGTAGGGGGTCCCAAACTGTGCGTCTAGGCGGATGGTAACAGGAGACGAGGGACACGATGTTTTTACCCAGGTTCGGGCCCTCTCGATGGAGGTAATACCCTACTCCTGCTTGATTAATATTGATGATATGGGTAGTACAAGAGTAGATCTACCACAAGATCAAGGAGGCTAAACCCTAGAAGCTAGCCTATGGTATGATTGTTGTTCGTCCTACGGACTAAAACCCTCCGGTTTATATAGACACCGGATAGGTTAGGGTTACACAGAGTCGGTTACAATGGTAGGAGATCTACATATCCGTATCGCCAAGCTTGCCTTCCACACCAAGGAAAGTCCCATCCGGACACGGGACGAAATCTTCAATCTTGTATCTTCTAGTCTTGGAGTCCGCCGTGACGATATTCGCTATCCGGACACCCCTAGTCCGGACTCCTCAAGAGTCCTCAACCAGGCTTCAATGACGATGAGTCCGGCGCTTGATTGTCTTCGCATTGCGAGGCAGGTTCCTCCTCCGAATACTTCATAGAAGGTTTTGAACACAAGGATAGTGTCCGCTCGCAAAACAAGTTCCACATAACACCGTAGAGAAAATAATTTTGCACAGATCTGCCGACGATTCAGCGGCGTGACATCACACCACGGCAAGGCCTTTATATGAATCGTTTTTTTACTGTTCCCACCTCAGCGTGTTTAGCGAGGCGGTTTCCTCGGCACGTCTTATCGAAGCATAGATCGTGCCCCCTTATTCTGGGATTCTCATCAATACGGACGTGGGTAACCCAACCATGCCCGCTGGCCTGCCTTCTATCAAAGGCGAGTCCTAATCGACCACGGGTGGGCTCTTGGTATTCAACCTCTTTATAATGAGACCAAGGCCCTCTTCTTTTTACACCTCCATCGAAGTTCGCCTCGCTTCGAGTTCCAACACCCAAAGCTTCAGATCTGGTAGCGCCGGACTTTCGACGATGTCCGCTCCGACCAGCACGGCCGATGGATGTCTTCCTCCGTCACGAAGAAGATGTGCTAAAGCTGCGAGACGCCAGTATCCGACCGGCGAGATCTCGCATAGGCTGTCCGCCTGTGGCAGGTCATTCCCACTCCGAGCCCGACGAGAACGTGGTGTTTGTGTCCCACTTCCTTCGGGTTTAGGCTTCCGACGGATCCCTTTGTGCGAGGGCTCATGTTTTATTATGGGCTTGATTTCCATGACTTGAACCGAGTCCATCCTCCATATCTCGTCATTCATTGTCGATGTGAGGCCTTCCTCCATATTACCCCCACTTTGGATTGTGGCTCAAGACCTTCAAGGTGGAGCCAAAAATGATCAAGGGCAACAATCAGAGTGCGAGGGGCGGTCATAAGCAAATGTGCTGATGCTCCGTGGCCCGAGGGCTCTTTTCAAGAGGAGCTTGGTTTGTGGCAACGGAGTGGTTCTATATCACCGCTCCTGGGGGCACCAAATGGGCGGCGCCCCCGCCTTCCGCCAGTCCACCACAGCGGATGGCATCATGGGTCAACAAGGCTCGACTGGGGCCGCCCAAGGACGCCCCTCTGCAGGGCCGATTCGAGATCTCCAGAAAGAGGGATCAATCTGCTTGCGATGGCGCAGGTTATGGTGATCCGCGCCTTCAGCCCTTCAAACGCCGCCTCCGCCTGTGGGAATTCAATCCAGAGGGACCACGAGCTCTCCAAAATTTTATGGGCACGACGCCCGTGGAGATGTATAAACTGTTCTTCGGATCACAAGAGAAGTGTCCGGACTTGATCGAGGACGCAGGACTAAGCTGCAATCGCCAGATACTCAAGTAAGTAGTCCCAGAACGGACAAGCTGTTCATTCATTTATTTCATATATATATGCCCTTTAAAGGAGCCGCTTCTTGAACAGGAGTGGATAGCCAAGGCAAAGTTAATAAGGTGTCCGCTCCCTCCCGCAGAGACCACGCCGGATCCCATGTTGACCAAGATGTTGAAGGTCGCGCCTTTTGAAGAAGGCGAAGGGGGAGCGGGGAAGCAACCGCCTCTACGAAGGAGGCTATCAAGGAAGGAGGGATTAAGAGTCCCACCTTACGAGGAGAGAAGAGGACCGCTTGAAGATCCGGAGGTCAAGGCCTCAAAGAGGGAAAGGAATCTTCCTTGAGAGTCCGCGCTGGGAAGTAACCCAGCCGCATTATTTCCCCGAGGGATCAGCCTCCAATGAGCCGTAAGTAAAAAGAAGGGGTCTTGTAAATAAGGAACATCCATGTGTTTATTCGTGAGGATAACCGAAATTGTACCTTGTAGTTCGGACCTCAGCCCTTCTCGCAGAGCTCGCCTTCGGGGATCTTCTTTCGAGATGACGGAGAGCAAACGCCCCACTGTCGCACCCTCATGAAGCGGACGACCCGAGGTGTCGCCGCGAGGGTTCTCTGTCCGGCGGGCCGGAAGGTCCGACGCCAAGTGGCGGCGGTCGAGGAGCTGAAGGATCTGCTTGGGCGAAGCGGCTATTTCGTAAGATCACCGTGCTCTAATGGGTGCGGTGATTGAAAGAATTGCATCCGCAGAGAGCGGATTGCATGAAGCCGTCAGAAGCTTACTGACGGGGTTTGAGGTATGCAAAAAATAATGTACCTTCTGACAGTTATGCATATAAAATGTGCCCTGTAAAGATAGTAGCCCCTGAGACTCGGTATGTTGTCAAAATTGACAATGTGCTGAGGATCAAATTCTCAGTTATAACATATCGCGCTCCTAAACAGATGGCGGGGCGTCCGGAGGCCAGCCGGACTGCTGAATATGCCGAACTTAAGCGGCAACTTGACGCGGCGGATGCGGACATCGCGCTGGTCAATAAACGGTTTGACGAGTCACAAGGTATGCGACCTCTATGCGGACACCTTGTAAGGGAGCTTGACGCCCATGTCTTACTATGCGTGTGCTTAATGCAGATGGTGCCGCTGCCGTGGAGGAGCTGCGGGCAGAACTCGCCCGAGCGAAAGAGCAAGCCAGAATTAGTAATGCGGCCGCTTTAAAGGCGGCCGAATAGCTAGAAGCTGAACGGGCTGCTCAACGCCGGTTAAAGAGGAGATGGCCGATATGGCCAAAAGTTAAGGAATACTACCGATCGCTGCGAGGTTCTTGAAAAAGAGCGCAAAGCGGAACAAGAGGGCCTAAAGAAGGCCGTCGCCGAATCCAAGAATGCCCAATCGGCTTTGAGAGCTGCCAAGGAGGAGCTGAGTCGGGCGGGGCAATTGCGGCCGGAAAACCGCTTTCATCGCGGAGGAAATATACAGATCCAAAGTATGCTCACTGGATAAGTTGTGGAGTTCGGAGGATGCTTATCTCGACTTGGCGGCGAAGCGCCGCAGACGCTGTGGAGCACTTCCGGGCGTAAGGGGCATCAAGGAAGAGCTATATTGGTCGCAATTCCATAGTCCGGAGCGCCCTTCGCCGCCGACCGATCAGTTGGCCGAATGGGCCGAGCTGAATCGGTTGTCCGGATTTGCCATGAAGCATGTCTTGACTCACTTGTGGCGGGCGGACCTCACCAAGAGCTATTTTGGTTTGGTGCAGCAGTTCCTTGCGCGGTACCGCCAGACGACGCAATGAAGCGATCGGCGTGTATTGAGGAGCGCGGATGGCTCGCCCATGTCAAGACATACCGCGAGATGAAGGCCACCGATGTTGCATCCCAAGATTCGGACCGAAGCCGAGTACCCGCCGAGCACTACTTTGAAGAAGTCTGCCGGGCGCTGCTTAATGGAGACGCAGTGCTCAAGGATATTATGTTTAAATGACATGTATGATTTGTTAAAACAGTGTTTCATGTAATATAAGAGCTTTTTATACTTGTGCGTTCAAGTAGTAAACTACTCCCAGGCGGCCGCTTATGTATATGTATATATAACCCGAAAGATGGCAGTCCTTGGCTTCAGCCCCATGCACATAGTGCGGGATGTTTGCAAAGAAAGCGCTTTTCACACTTGATCCAACGCCTTGGTCCTGTTAAGGAGGTGATAGCGTAGCAAACCGTGCAACCGGACTATAGTGCTTTATCACTTTCACTTAGCCATAGGAGTTCGAGGTGGGGCTACTATATAGCCCCGGGGCACCGCACTCTCCCAAATTCAGGTGCGATGTGCCTCGACCGAAACCGTCCTTCGTTAATGCGGAGGAATCCTAAACATTCTCGTGAGTCATCGAGTGGTTGACCAGTCTCGCTATATCATGACAGCTTGCCGCTTTTATTGAGGTGCTCGCTTTGGCCAACCGGGCACAATCACAGAGTTCTCCGGTGCCGCGTTAGCCGTGAAAACGGAACGTAAGGCAGCAAAACACAGGAGCCGGGCAACCCAACATTTGACCAAAGACATGATTCGGAGCTGATGCATATAAGGCCTAACTCGAGACGCCAATACTCCCTAAGGTATTCGGTCTTTATGAAAATGGGCAGAATAATGCCCTAAGCCCCCGTGTCCGTGCACGCAAAAATTCTGGTGCGCCAATGCCAAAACACCAGCCTCCTCCTCGGTTATATCAAGGGACCGGGGATGTATATCAACAAGAGACGGTGAAAAAGGTTTACGCAGGTCTTAATCAAAAGAATCCTTGCAACGGGTCCCTACCGCACGCCTGCTACTGTGTCTCCATTGTGCCGTATCCTGGACGGGTGTAGCACGTTGTTCATCTGTAAAAGAGAGGAACTTAGTATGAAAGAAAAAGGATCGTGCGAAAGATGTACCTAATATTAAATAAACAGAGTACGGAATTGAATAAAATTGAGCTTTATTGTCTCTTGTTATACATGCATGCGGCCCCTCGTATGGGGGTATGGCGCTAGTAGGAGCCGGACTCGTCTAACCGTGTCCGGGATTTGAATGACCAATTCAGGTTCTTTGCCTAGCAGAGCCGGATAGCTGTGGGGCTGTCAAGGCAGTCTCCCGTTCTTCCGTGCTCGTGTAACACTTAATTCTTCCTTTTAACGAGATGATGCCGCGTGGACCGGGCATTTTAAGTCTTAGAGATGCATAGTGCGGTATTGGGTTAAAGCGGGCGAAAGCTTCGCGTCCCAATAGTGCTTGATGGCTACTTTTAAACGGGGCGACATGGAAGAGTAACCTTTCGCGACGGAAGTTGTCGGATGAACCAAACACAACTTCCAGCAGTATGGAGCCCGTACAAAGGGCATATGGGCCTGGCATTACTCCTTTAAAGGAGGTGTTGCTACGGAGAATTTTGGTTGGGTTTATCCCCATCCTGCGGATTGTGTCCTGATATATCAGGTTTATGTCACTACCGCCATCCATGAGGACATGTGTAAATTGGAACCCGTCGATTATAGGATCCAATATCAAGGCAGTCCATCCTGCGTTCCGGATATCATCGGAATAGTCCTGATGGTCGAAGGTGATTGGTTTTGACAACCAGCAGCGGCGCGCCTTTTAGTGGGCGCCATCTATTTTTCCTTTGATCACGTGAAGTGAGTTTACTGTTTTGACCTCCTGTGGGAAAGTTTTTTGTTTTCCGTGGCTCGCTTGTGGTGCTCGTCGTCATCTTCGCTTGGTGTGCGAGCCCCTTGTGTTCGGGCGTTGATCTGCGGATGTTGGAAGACCCAACAATTTTTGTGGGTATGGTTGGCAGGCCTCCCAGGAGTACTGTGGATTTGACATATCTTGTCCAAGATTTTGTTGAAGTTGGATAGCTCATCGCTATTGTCCTTAAGGGCAGTTTTTGTTGTTCGTCGTGAGCTTTTGAATCCGGCGTTAATCGCCGTGCTCTTTGGACTGTTCCTTTTAATCCGGCGCTGGTCCTTGTTGCGCCGTGGTTTCCCGTTTCCATCCCTGATTTCGGATGTACTTGGGTCGCTGGTGCTGCATCTTGCTAGCCAGCTATCCTCTCACGCACAAAAGCGGGTCATGAGGCTTTTTAATGCGGCCATTGTTCTTGGCTTTTCTTGGCCGAGGTGTCTGGCAAGCCATTCGTCTTGGACGTTGTGTTTGAAAGCTGCTATGGCTTCGGCGTCCGGACAGTCGACTATTTGGTTCTTTTTAGTGAGGAACCTGTTCCAGAATTTCCGGGCTGACTCTCTGGGCTGTTGAGTTATGTGAATTAGATCGTCTGCGTCCGGAGGGCGGACATAGGTCCCCTGAAATTTGCCCGAAATGCATCCTCGAGCTCTTCCCAGCTTCCAATGGTATTTTCGGGGAGGCTCTTGAGCCAATGCCGAGCTGGCCCTTTGAGTTTAAGGGGTAAGTATTTTATGGCGTGGAGATCATCTCCTCTAGCCATGTGTATGTGGAGGATGTAATCCTCAATCCAGACTCCAAGGTCTGTTGTTCCGTCGTATACCTCTATGTTTACGGGTTTGAATCCCGCTGGAAATTCGTGATCTAGCACCACATCAGTGAAACATAGGGGGTGTGCGGCGCCCCTATATTTGGGTGTGCCGTGATCTTCGGAATTTTGGCGTATTGCATTGCTCTGACGAGCGTGCTTTCTTGGCCCATAGATGGACCTAATCGGGCCATCCTTTTGATGTGAATCCTTAAGAGGATCGCATATTGGCTTGTGTCGCACCATTCGCCTCTCTTTTTTGTCGTGAGGTCGCCCATCCGACCGGGTGGCCTTCTTGCTTTTTAATTGTGGGGCTCTAAGGCCTCCTCGTCAATTCGGGCAGTAGCTTTCTTTTGGGTAGCTCTTTGTTCGGGCGATCGTCACTGCATTTATTCTGCGGTGCTGAATACTTTGCTCCATCTGATCCTGAGTGCATCTTCCGCTGTTTTGAGCTTCCGCTTGCTTTTTCAGGCTACGCGCAGCGGCGGCATTTGAGCCTTTTCTCGGAGGTCATTTTGCTCCAATGGTTTGTCCGGCGTGAGATCGTCTCGAATCGTAGTCTTCGCCGGGACAGATTGTTTATCCGTTGTCTTGTTCGGACGATTGCTCGATAGCTTGTTCGTTGTCCACCGGTTCGCCCTGCTCTATGGCTGGGTCTTTGTTGAGGCGGGACTTTGTTCGGCGCTTACGCTGCCGCTTTGACTGCCGAGGGATTTATCCTTCGTGGCGTCCCGTTGTTCCTCGTCTTCATTTCCTTTAAGTGTATCCACCATGTATACATCATGGGATGAGGTTGTCCAGCATCCTATACGTGCTGGTTCATTGTTGTCTCCTACATCGTCGTCCATACCGTCGATGTCTTCGGAGTCAAAATCGAGCACGTCGTGTAAGCTTTCGACAGTGGCTATGAAGTGGGTGGTGGGTGGGCATTGAATTTCTTCATCGTCCGCATCCCAACCTTCCTGACCGTAGTCCGGCCAGGGCTCTCCGGATAAAGAGAGAGACTTTAGTGAATTTAGGATGTCGCCAAAGGGCGAGTGCTGAAAGATGTCCGCGGCCGTGAACTCCATAATGGGCGCCCAATCGGATTCGATTGGCAAGTGCGCGGAGGGTTCAGAGTCCGGAGAGGAGTCCGGCACCCTGGAGTCGAGGTATTCGCAAAGGACAGGAATGGAGTTCGGCTCGATCGCCGTAGAGATTGTAGCCCCCGAGGCGGTGTTCAACCACTCGTCCTCGATCGGGGAATCCGGCTCCGGATTAAGGGTCGGATTGGATACTGGTGCGGCTTCCAGGGCACTGTTCGGCTGCAGAGCTAGATCATGCCCATCGAGACAGTGCGGGGCGCTTGGCTGTGGCTCGAATCCGTCGAAGATCATGTCTCCGCGGATATCGGCCATATAGTTTAAACTTCCAGATCTGACCTGATGGCCAGGGGCGTAGCTTCCGATCTGCTCCAGATGGCTGCTTAATTGGCCCGCAGTAAAGCCGCCGAACACGAAGATCTGTCCGGGAGAAAAGTCTCACCCGACCGCGTCGTTGTTGATGATCGGCGAGCCATCGGGCCTATCGGTGACGACACGGAGGAACTCTCAATGAAATCACCAATGTCGGTGTCAAACGGGCGGATCTCGGTAGGGGGTCCCGAATCGTGCGTCTAGGCGGATGGTAACAGAGACGAGGGACACGATGTTTTACCAGTGTTCGGGCCCTCTCGATGGAGGTAATACCCTACCCCGCTTGATTAATATTGATGATATGGGTAGTACAAGAGTAGATCTACCACGAGATCAAGGAGGCTAAACCCTAGAAGCTAGCCTATTGTATGATTGTTGTTCGTCCCCACGGACTAAAACCCTCCGGTTTATATAGACACCGGATAGGTTAGGGTTACACAGAGTCGGTTACAATGGTAGGAGATCTACATATCCGTATCGCCAAGCTTGCCTTCCATGCCAAGGAAAGTCCCATCCAGACACGGGACGAATTCTTCAATCTTGTATCTTCATAGTCTTGGAGTCCGGCCGTGACGATACTCCGGCTATCCGGACACCCCCTAGTCCGGGACTCCCTCAGTCGCCGTCTGCGATCCTCACGTATCGGTTGTACTCATCCATCGATCTACTTCTCCACAGCACCTTCAGTCGCCGGCAGTGGTTTTCGAATGGAAGAGGAAAGGAGCGGCGCTGGTTTTGGATTAGAACGGGAGAGGAGCGACGCTGGTTTTGGACTGGAACAGGAGAGGAGGGGAGGTGGTTTTGAAATGGAAGAGGAGAGGAGCGGCGCTGGATTTAGATTGGAACAGGAGAGGAGCGGCGGTGGATTTAGATTGGAACAGGAGAAGAGCGAAGAGCGGCGCTGGTCTTGGAAGTATTTTTTGTTGTTATGCGTATTTTGGGTCAAAGTTTGACCACGCATCTGTATGTGACAAGCAAATGTGAATGCATGTCACCAAAATTGTATCATTTGGTTCAGATATGAATGTACTTTCAAATTATATTATTTTTGCAACGATAACATATATTTTATGTGCGAAAATCATGGTCAATTATGACCCGTAATAAAAGGGAGACTAGTTAATGTGGGGTCTTTCTTAATTGAAGGGTAAATTGATTTTGATTTTGATCCAGTCCAATCATGCCGTCCCTCTCGCCTAATCCTAAATCGCTGCCGACGCCTCCTCTCCTCTTCTCCATTGCAAAACCACCTCCTCTCCTCTCCATCATCTCCATTCCAAAACCACCGCCTCGCCTCACCCTCTTCTCGATCTTCTCTCCAATGCAAAACCACCTCCTCTCCTCTCCATCATCTCCATTCCAAAACCACCTCCTCTCCTCTCCCTCTTCTCTATTGCAAGACCACCGCCTCTCCTCCCATCTTCCAAAGCTAGCACCGACCACTCGTAATCGACATCTATGGAGAGGATGCAAGAATGAATCAGCAGATCGCCGGCGGCGACTGTGCAAAGTTAGCCAGGTTGAAGGAGATCCTTAGTTGGTTTGACAATGAGTGGGAGATTTCAAGGACGGTGCGAGCCATGTGGCTATGTATGCGAAAGAGCGAGACGTCGGCGATGAGGGCGGCGATGTACATGTACTCCTCGGCGGCAGTCACGCCGCAGTCCTCCGAATTCATTGAGTATCTCCTATGGGCGATGGAGCAGACAGATTCGCTCGAGGCGACAGTCAGGTGGAGGTGGTGGGCATACAGGTCGAAGGTCGAGCACCCAGAGGATAACGAATCGATTGAGTATGGTGTGCCGTTCGTGAGGGTGCAGAGCCAGCCGGAGCCAAAGGAGTATTCATTCTCCCACCGCAAGAGGAGGCCGGATGGCGCGACGTCGCTTCCCCGACGTTCTCCACGGTTCCCTCGACGCTCGCCTCATTTCAACGGTGGCGGTAGGGTTTAAGGTAAGCTTCGCACTAACCTAATCTTCCACCTGCTCATGCTTACAATCAGTGTGACAACTAATGAAAATCATGCTTACAATCAGTCTCCGAGTACTACGCCAATCACCCTAAAATAGCTCTGGACCTTTGGGTCAAAGTTGTGACACGGTGTACGAATAAAGAAAAATAGATTGGTGCTTCTTTCAGAAAAGAGTACTCCCTAGAAAACTGCCAATATAAGCTACTAGTATTTGGTTAGAGGATTTGCTGCCGAGAAAGATCCGTCCAAAAAGAGCGCCACACATCCCACTGGTTGTGGTGGATGCCAATGCGTGCATGCAGCATGGTTGGTGTCGATAATTTTTACTTGGCACACCTCGCACTCTGCATATATGCCGGTTCCCTACGTACATTTGTGCAGTTTCACCAAAATGTAGCTGAATAACCCTGTTTGCACAGATAATGAAAAAGCGTGATTACATTATAGTGGCACTAGTTGATGAAACACACAAAATAAATATAAGAAAATATTGCGATAGTATCATAGTATGCCATGCTGCGAGGCGAGATGGGCCTCACGATGCCTCATACGGATACGCCTCATATCGACATCGTCCCAAGTCTCCCAGATACACCTTCCGCGTGATGAACATCGGTGTACAGCAGTAGTACAAGGAGGCGCTTGAGACATTCAAATCTCTATTTTTGTACATATCAACTAAAATTAAGCACCCGGTTTGCGAAACGCTTAAACATTAACAATGGGACTAGTTGATGAAACATTCTTTAACAAAGAGAAGCACTTTCTTTATCTACATTGGAAATGAAATGATAGAGATGACACTCGCTCTATTTTAACTGTATTATTACTTCATTTTATCAGTGACACTAGGGTCGAGCAGGTGGCAAACGAGGTGTACCGTGCGTCGCAAGGATGGAGGTCGGGGGTGCTTAGACTGTGATGCTGAAGGTGGCTCTTTCAGTCACCAACATGGATGATTCAATTCATGGGACCTTTTGGTGTAGTTCACCTAAAATGAAGCAATGTCCCGTGAGCTAGCAGCTTCTTCTTCAAAAAATTTTAAGAAAAGGGCTCCAACCCCGGTTCCATTTCCATCAGAAAACGAAACCCACAGAGCTTTTTTCTTCATTAGTTGCAATAAAATTGAGCAACATCAAGGTTGGTTGTGAAGCTCCTGGAATGCTCAACTATAATTTGGATATCATTTGTGCAGTTCAACTAAGATCGAGCGTGAAATGTATATCTATGTTTGCACAAAAAAGGTGGAAAGGAGGGTGACTAACAAGTAACAAGTGATGAAACATGCATCAAATGAAAAGAAGCATGTTCCTTATCTGAATGGCAATCCTACAAGGACAGTAGCAATTTCTAAAGCAGTGGCATTGCTAGATATTAGTGTGGGCATCAGGATTAACTATGACAACCGTTAAATACGACATTACTTTGGGCACGGGAGAGTAGGCGGACCAGACAGTTGCATTTCTAACGAAAAGAACCAACTTATCTTAATGGGAAATTTTAGCGGGACATGTAAAGAAGTGCCATTGATTCATATTATCGAGGCATTACATTGAAAACAACATTGGTTTAACGTGTCCTTACTTTTAACAAAGGCGATCGCTACATTTTACCAAAGGCATTACATAAGAGTGGCTCGGGCAACAAACATCGTAAGGATATCCGGTTGGTCCCATTTTTGTTCGGTATAGCCACCTTATACTGTGTGAGGCTAGCAAATCTAGTGCTGGACTTACTCTGTTGACTTGTCCCCCAGTCCCCACTTTCTTTCCTTTTTCAACCAATAGATCGGGTTTATATTGAGTTTGTACTGCGTTTCCCTTTATTTCCCTATTAGACCTAGAGACCAGTTGGATAGCCAGCCTCTGCTACTTTTCGCCCCCATTATTTCCTCTTTCGACCAAGTCCTAGATTCAGGTAACAAATCCTCCCCCACCCCACCCCTTAACCCCTTTCTTCCTTGTTTGAACCAAGTAGTACTAGATTCGAGTGCATGAACTAGTTTTACCTCTTAAACGTAAAAAATTAGGTGGTTTTCGAACAGCCGATCGATCCTATCTACGAGGGGGCCTGAGAAATAGTAAAAGTTACAAATGCAGCGACGTCAGGAGCTCGGGAAGTAGAGCAAGGCCGGTTTCGAAGGAAGTTATACCTGATGGTCGCCGGGATGTCGCTAGGTGGGCGGCGGGAGGCCGGATCTGCCCACACTACGGCAGCGAGGAAGAAGAGGTCGGAGGCCCTCCCTCGCCAGCGATGCTTGGGAGAGAACGGCAAGGCAGGCTGATCGGGACGCGCCCAGCAGTGGGTAAGAGCCGTCGCCGAGGACAACCGCGTGAACATTGCACCTTCTCACCTTCCCCGGCGGAGAGGATCCGGCTGGATATGTGACCAGCGGTGAGTAGAGAGAGAGTGTGTGGCCACCGATGTCGTGTTTAGATCTGGAGAGGCCGAGACGGTGTGAAGAGAGCAACACTAGCAAGCAAGCACGGAGGCTCCTGCCTATATAGTGGAGTAGTACTTAGTTTTCTTTTGTCTACCAGAGCCGGCTTGACCTCGTCAATGACTGTTGAGAAGTCTTCATGCACGTGGCCCGGAGGCGCAGTTGTTGTCATTTTGATCTGAAGCGCCAGATTATAACATATAACATGAAAAAATGCCACATGACAATAAATCATAACCTCACTTCCCAAAGGAGACAACATGAATCCCGACGGACAAACTAGAAGAGGAACAAAGCTCAAATTAAAGATAAACTCGTAGAAAAGGGGCCCGTCGATAGATGTCCTAATTAACATAGCCGGCTTGACCTAGATGGCAGCCGAGTAGTCACTGTTCGTGCATGTGCCCCCAATGACTAGCCCAACTCAGTTGTCGTTGTTTAACCCTCGCAGTGATCCAAAGCACATGACACATAATTTTGCGAGATGACAAGAAACCTTTTTTTTAGATTTCTCACCACAACTACAGCCATGTACAACACTGCCTGCACGATATGTAGACGATAGCCAATCCAGGCGTGTCTGCTGGAGTCTGGTCACATGCATGGATGAACTGATCTTCCGTGTCTTGTAGGGATCGTCCAGGCACCAACGTAGTACAACACTTCTCTAGTACTATCGCTCGTCTCCCTCTTCTATTAAGTCACCCGACTTGCGAGGCCAGGGAGTGTGCCTATGGTCGGTTCTCAATTGCCGTCCCACATGTGTGTGTGAACGCAATATGGCGCGTGTTCCCTTCGGAGAGCAGCGTGCCTGACCGACCGACTGTCTGGGGTGCAACGCGAACGCGACGTGCGTCTGTATACTCTGTACATGTGTACCCCGTTTTCTAGACGCTTTGCTCCATGGCACGGGTGCAATGCATGGATACAAAATTAGTATACTGTATACTATTTAGAAGTCGAGGGCGGGGCTTTTCCTGCCCGGTAGGCGGCGGGACAGTTTCACCTAGTCGGTTCGACAGAGACACGAGAAGACGAGGGAGTAGGTTGCTGCAAACGTAGGGCTGTGTGGTTTGACAGCGAGTTACTGCTGGATAGATGGGGCCCCGAGATTTGACTTGCCATTATCATTTTAACTGCGGCGCTACGACCGGCGTGAGTCTCCCGATTCCTGACCACCTCCATACAGGTGCCTCTCCCAATGCTCCACCATGTAGTAGTAGAGGCTGGCTCTTGCATGAGAGCCCACTTCTCCACTTTTTCCTTGCCTCTCTTTCCTCCACATATGCAAAAATGCCATGTAAAGCGGCAAAGCACACTATTGTACTTACTTGCTCCTACAGGTGCTTAAGCTTGCCACATAGGCATAAAGTCTAATGTGGCAAGTTAATCAAGAAGAGAGAGACTAGTTTGGTGACCCAAGGAAGAAACGGTGCTAAGCGCGTGTACCTAGGTGAAAAGACAATTTTGAGGCTAGTTGTAATGGTAGTATCATAGCTAGTATCATGCATGTCAACTAGGCAATTTTGATGAGGTGTCATAAAATTAAATGAAGAAAAAGAGGGTTGAGTATCATATCATGATACTATATCATAATAAATGCTATACTACTATGTGTCATGCATGGTAATAAATAAAGTACTACATGATACTAGTATATGATACTATGCATTAGGGTGGTAGTACACTAGTATCATATGTATGATATTAGTATATGATACTTCCCATTACAACCAGCCTGAATCTATAGCTAATTATATCAAGTACTACCTCCCTAATGCATAGTATCATATACTAGTATCATATGTATATGCATTAGGGAGGTAGTACTTGATGAGGTGTCATACACTAGTATCATATGCATGATATTAGTATATGAAACTTCCCATTACAACCAGCCTGAGTCTATAGCTAATTAAATGAAGCAAACTTAGCAACACCATTTCATTGGAAGAGGTCACTCCTTGGAAAATGCAATAAATACTAGTACTCCCTGTGTCCCATAATATAAGAACGTTTTTGGCACTACACTAGTGTCAAAAACTTTCTTATATTATGGGACGAGGAAAATCTAAGAAAGAGATAGAGAGGAGTAAAAAATACACTTATAGCCAACCTTATAGCCAACCTTGTTGTAGTATGAGTGACTAAGTGATGACTATGTATGACATGCCAACATCAGATAGCCTAACGCACCGTGTTAAATCTCCAAGGGCGCGACCGCGCGAGCGACGTGACGGTCATGGTAGGCGTGACCATGATATGGGCTGCTGGCAGCCCTTGGATCTGAGATCAAACGGTCGCATGCTAAGTTGCTGAAAATTTGCAGAATAACCCTCCAGGATAGGATATTCACCCATTGGTCTAGAATCACGCCATGCAACCGTTCGATCTCCGATCCAAGGGCTCTCGGAAGCCCGTATCATGGGAGAATGGAAAGCCACTACCCTGCCGTTTGCACGCTGGCAGTTCGCTCCTACTCGTCCCCGCACGTCCTTTAATACTACGGTGGTTCGCTCCTAGTCGTCCTGCCCATTCACATTACGGCAGTTCCACTAATCCTAACCCTCCTCCCAAATCCATGGCGTCCCAAATCTCCCCGATCGGCGGTGAGTACAAGGTTAGAACCATCCCCGGCGATGAGTTCGACGTCATCTACACCCGTTCTTCCGCGACGGTGAAAGGATGCCTTTCTCGCTTCAGACGCATGTTCGAAGACTCACATGATGAGTGGGTCGCCTGGCTAGATGTTGAGTACACCACAGTCATGGGACGAAGAGAGGAAGAAGCCCGCCGTGATCCAGGTTTGCGTGCATGACTTATGCTTGGTCTACCACATATGCCATGCCGATGTTGAGTGCCAGGATTTTAAGGACTTCCTCGAGAGCAACCTAGTCAAATTCGTTACTGTAGACTTTGGTAACGACAAAGAAGTCCTGCGTCGGATAGGCCTCGTTGTAGGCAACACCTTCGACCTCCAAAAGAATAGGCTGGTGTCCTCTCGTCAGCCTTCAATGCTGACCCTGGCAGGAGCCATGGTTCATCCTTCGTACGGTAAACTGGAGAAACCTCCATACACGTTTCATCGTCATGCATGGCAGCGGAATGTATTAGATATAGACCACATCCAGTAAGCTGCAATGGATGGTTACCTTTGTTTCAATATCTACAAGGGTTGGATGGAGAGCAACAGCCAAGTTGGCGGTTCAAGCAAAGAAGTATCGGCCAAGAGGAAGAGGGACAAGGACGAAGTCGAGGACGTGGACGAGGACTCCGAGTAAGGTGGCAATGTCGTTGCTCATGGTGGTTCTAATGCAGTGTCTACCGGAATAGTTGCAAAGTTTAATTTCAGGTGTGCTTAATTTAATTTGAGGGGTGTGTTGTGTTGAGCCCCCAGCAGAACTATGTTATGTTTCTTCTTGTTACTTTAACTCTTCAGTAAGTACATACTAGTATTTACTACATTTCATCTTTTAGTTGGTATAGTACTACCACTCGTTTATTCACATTATATACGTACAATATATATGGCCAACATCATATAGCTAGCAATTTAGTTGTCAAAGAATTTCAGTGTGCTTAGTTTTGTCAAAGAATTCCAGTGGTGCTTAGTTTTATTTGAGGGTGGGTTGTGCTGGACACCATTATTGTGACTAGCCTTTTAATAGTACTATATGCATAATTTGGCGGACAGCGCTCTATATGTACCACCTTTTTTAATTTCAAGTTTTGCTCCATGGCGCAATCCATCGATACTCTTGTTGTACAAAAGTATACATTTTTAAAAGGCTAGAGGCGGGCAGTCTAGCTTGGTCGGTTTCACGAGAGGCGAGGGCCTTTGTGATTTGACGGCTCATTACTGCTGGAAGGCGGGGCCTTGTGATTTGACTGCTCGTATAAATGTGCCGACGACCTGATCGAGGAGGAGCAAAGAACCGTGCGGTATACTCAAGTTTTCCACTGGAGTAGTACTGCGACGGAGGAGCACTGGCACGGCAGCCCAGGCCATATGGCGATAAAAATGATCTAATTTGCTAGTCATCTCATTGTTAGCATTGTTCTACTCATTCCTCAAAAACAAAACCATTGTTCTATTCATGCCTCGCAGAGAACGTGACACGTGCGGCGAAACACCCGAAGCAAAAGATGAAACACAACAGCAAAAGAAGAAGGAAGATTATCACCCCAAATGATCTAATTCGCCACGGAGTCGTAACTGCTTCTTCATCGCCTCCACGACCTCCATCTCCTTGCGCGTCTCCTCCGCCATCTTCTTCATTCTGTCCATGACGCGGATTTCTCGACGCGAGCCTTCATCATCTGCTCCACGGCCGCATTACATACCTTGACAACAGCGGGTGCTTGATGCGAGCTTCGCCAACTCCTCCTTCATTCCATGACGAGGGCCTGCAGCATCTTCATCGAGGAACTACTATTCTCATGCAGCTTCTTCCAGCGGCGTTCTTCTCCTTCAACAGGTCGATCTCGTGGCATAGCTTCGCCTTGTCCTCCTGAAGTCGCAGGATTTCGCGGTCGCCTTCTTCTCCGAGGCAATGCTCTTCTTCAAGAGCATCACCAAGCCGGGCGGTCAACTCCCCTGCTGATTGAGCTCGGCGGGCATGTCGTCGAGGCTCTCCTTCAAGAACTCCATCAAGCCTTGGATGAACTCCTTCGCTTATTGAGGTGCTTATTGAGCTGATCGGGCATGCCATCGAGGATAACGACTCCAGCTCCGCCCGGCTCGGCATGTTCGCCTCATGGCTAGGGCGCCTCACGGGAGCCATCGCCGCCCGTGAGAGATCTTTCGAGGTCTCTGCGTGGCGGCGAGCCCTCTCTTTTTCCGCAGCCTTGGTTGCCGCTCCTTGTTACGAGTAGTTCTCGACCTAGAGCTCGCTCACCGCCATGGCAACGACGGACGAAGAAGAAGCACTTATGAGGAGGAAAGGTAGAGTAATTTTTGGTTAGGTAGTTCCCCTTTTTATAACCTAAGTACTAGCACTAGTAGTATTAATACCTGCATAGTGGGAACACGTTCAGGTTTGGTACGTAGTACTAGTAGGTGTGAGCAGGCTTTCAAATGTGATGGGAACAAGGTAAAGATTAATTGATGGTTTTGGTTTTGAGGCCCGAAACGGCTCCCGATGAGTTTACTGGAACATAAATTTCAAGTAGACTACACTGCTCAAATGCGTAAATATTATGTTATTGTCAAAATTGGCACAAAATACTGAAGAGACCAATGGAAGTACTACTAGCAACCCACGATTTAACTACTCGCATGCGCTTGCAGTGGAGTAATAATGTCTTTCTTCCGCCTCACGTCCACTCAATTTGCATGCGCTGTATTAATTGACCATCAATGAAGTGAACGACTTTACACGCGTCAAATTATCACATGGGGTGGATCTTGGTACAAAATTGTGTCCGCCCGTACCCGCGTGTGCGTGCGAGGAATGAGTGCGTGCGTGGCGTGCGTGGCGTGCGTGCACATCTTAAACCGTGCATGTACCGCCAAGATGGCTCGTGGAGGACAGTACATTCTTCCGGAACCAGCAGCACGTCACCGTGATCAATCCACGCAAGGAGGTCGCGACAACGCCTCCACATGTGCCACGTGGCTTCATGAACTGTAAGAGAGACACATGTAGCGTGCCATTGGTATTCTAATTTACGTGTTTTGCACATACTCAAGTACTAGTAATTTACACGCATTGCATGCATCAGATTTTGCAACCAAATTTTGAATAAATACCACACTATAGCATGTAAGCTCTTAGTCATATATGCGTGATGTAGCCCTTCGTTTAATTCTTATAGTTCATCTCATTCAAAATCAAATTAGTTTTTATAAAAAAGCTAAGAACGCGTGAATAGGAAAAACATGGGATTATAGTGGAATGTCGTATTGAATCCTACAGGATTGTATGAGTGTTTGATTGTGCATAGAAAAAAACAGAATTCTTTCAAAGAGGTTTGAGTGGATGGGATGTTTCCTATGAAATCTAGTGCAAATGAATCATATGGAAAAATTCCTATGGTTTACAATCCTACGAATCAAACAACCAAGATAGGAAAAATTCCTAATGATTAGAATCCTCCAAAATTCCTTTGAATCAAAGAAGCCCTTAATCTATTTTATGATTCATGGAATTGTGCGTTGTAAAGCATAAAGTAAAAACAAATAATGGCAATTCAACTAGAAAAAAAGTTTGGGCAGTTATGATATGGAAGATTCTAGAACAAAAGAGAACCACTGTTGTTTTGAGGTTTGTGCATTATGCTTAAGTTCAACCATGGAGTCTGCTAGATTGTACATGTGGCAAAATCCGGTGGGGGGCTAGAAGATGGTGCGAGGGGCCGAGTGGAGGGAGACTATGAAGGAATGCACAAGTGCGAGATCGATATTTAGAGAGAGGGGGCGAACACGTGCGCTGTTGCACGCGGTGGCGGAGCCATGAAAAATAAATGAGCTAGGGGGCCAAGCATTGCTAATCCTTTACGAGGAGGGTCAATTCATGAAATTAAACCTTTTTTAGCAGCAATTGTCTAATGATCACATTCATATTAGCCTCGATATATAGTGATGTTAGGGGGGGCAGGCCGCCCTTACTGCCCCCTGTCTTCGCCATTGTGCATGCATCTGAGAGATGAAGCGGAAGGCATGGATGATGAGAGGGGGACGTTGGATATATAATTAATGTGGGTGTATTAGCTATTTATGTTAATCCTATATAGAGAGGTACAGATTGATCGATGTGGACATGGGAGAGGTATAGATTGATCGATGTGGACGTGGGAAAGAGGGTGAGACCTCACTGGATATATCGATTGATCGGTTTGTGTGGAAAACTATGAAAGACCTAGCTATATACACACATACATAGAGGAACATCGATCGTTGCGCATGCACGCGTGAGAGATAAAGAATGCCCGGTATGAGGGAGAGGGGGATGTGTGTGGGTGTGTGCCTTCATGGGAGACCGACCTGAAGAAAAAGATTGCATGCGTGCGATAGATAATGCCGACTGGTAGTGTGTGTGCATGCATGCAAGAGAGAAAGTTAGTGGTACAATTATAAAGAGAAGACTACTGTGGGTGTAAAAGAATAGGTGAGGTCATAATCAATGTAAAGTTGAATTCAAATATTTGAATAAGAGATCCTGATGTTTGAAACCCATGCATGCATGAATATAACGGAGATCTGCACGGTGTGCTTTGGAAACGAGCATGTTGTAATGTATACACATTGAACAAGGTCAGACTGATTTGAATTTGAGATACCGATGGCAGACATCATTTGCCCATGTCGCATCCGTGCATGTAATTGGAGATGATGGGCGGCTTTCGCATCACATATCTATATCTATACCCCTATATATATTATATTATATATATTTTTATATTGTGAGCGGGTAACTTTAACTTTGAAAGATGGTCGTTGGATGAGGCGAATCCGAAGGTCCAAAGATGGCAAATTTGAGCACTATTGGCCGTTGGATATCATCTAGATTCCACCAGATTTCGCCACATGTATAATCTAGAAGACTCCATGGTTGAACTTAAGCATAATGCACAAACATCAAAACACAAGCACTTCTTATTTGTTCTAGAATCTTCCGTATCATAATTGCCCAAATGTTTTTCTACATGATTTGCCATTATTTGTTTTTACTTTATGTCTTACAACGCACAATTCCATGAATCTTAAAATAGATTAGCTTTCTTATAAAAACTAGATGATTTTGAATGAAATGAACTATAAGAATTAAACGAACATCTACATCATGCATATATGACTCAAAGCTTGCATGCTATAATGTGGTATTTATTCATAATTTGGTTGCCAAATCTCATGCGTGCAATGCACGTGTACCTTACTCTAGTCTAAATGGTGTTTGTGTGTGTGTTGTGCGTGTTGAGGTGCAAATTGTCTTTTTTGGGTACACGTTAAGCTTGTTCTTCCGAAATTTCAAGCCGCGCCTTGTTATGCCGAAAATTGAAGCTAGCGTCTCTGTCTATCGTCTTCTTGAAACTCCGCCTCTTCAACCCGCGCCTTGTTAGCCCGAAATATTTAAGATATATCTTTGTCTCGTTGTGCTCCGACAACTCCCTCCATCTCAACCCGCGCCTTGCTATTCCGAAATTACAACGCGCGCGAAAACTCCCACCTCCTGTGAAATCCCGACACGCGAAATGCCCGTGGTACCCCGAACCGAAGAACCGCCTCAAATCGGTGGGGGTACTTTCGTAACTTACCCCACATTTCGGACAAGCGCGTCTCTAAGCCATGGTTCCCCACCGCCATCCCATCCGCCCACCCATTCAGACACCGAGGCCGCGAAAACCCGCGACGAAACCCCACACCTGCTCCGTCCGCCACCCAGCCGGAGCTTCTTCCCCGACGACGTCGTCCACAAGCAACACCTCGACGTCCCTCATCCACCGTGCGGATGAGGATCCGTCGTCGATCTCATCGTCCCGCCGGTTCAGCCACCCCGTCCTCCACCTCCAAGGAGCTGCCCCGACGTTCCCCTCGTCTTTCGCGCCACCTCCATTCCCACACCGCCGTCTTCACCTTCACCACCGGAGGAGCATCATCATCACCGTTTCCTCGGATGAAGCTGCGGCCTAATTGGAGCCACCAAAGAGGTTGTACACTAATCGCCACATTTTCTTCTTGATTCGATCTCACGGTGCTGCCGGCACTCGGTCCCGAGCCGACACGGCGCGGCTCCATCCCTCGGTGGCGACGTCCACATCAGTAGGAGCTGCTGCTGCTTTAACTCTCGCTCACGCTGCTGCTCTGCTCTTGCTCTCGGTCCCCTGCCTGGTCTGCTCTTGCTATTGCTCTTGCTCGCGCTCCTGCTCTCGCTCTTGCTCTTGCTTGCGATGCTGCTCCGATTTGGCTACACTTCAGTCGACTGAATCGACTTTTGGGTCAGTCAATTTCCAAGGGGTGGGCTTTCCGGGGTGAAGGAAGAACCAGCCGCAGCGGGGAGGGGGGCTCGCCGAAGAGGTACCCCACTATCTATCTTAGGGTTCAGGATGGGGGCGGTGGTCGCCAGCGGTGGTGGGGCGTTATGGGCGGTGGCGTGGGGATCGCCGGAGAAAAGCTCGCACGGGGGGGGCCTAGAGGATGGCAGGCGGCGCGGACCGCGGTGGGGAGTGTTTTTGGGCGGGCGGGCGGCGACCGCCGCGACATGGGCGGCGGGGGCTGCTGTTTGGCCGGTGGTGGTGGCGGCTCGGGGTGGAGGTTGAAGATGAACCGCAGCCCTTGATTTCAGATCCAACGGCTGCAAAATCGACCGACCAGAGATGAAAAAGTCAGTCGACCGACGTGTAGCCTCACCTTGCTAGTGCGTTCGGTTTCGACGAAAAAAATTCAGTTTCGACAAAGAAAATTCAGTTTGGACAGTTAGGTTCAGTTTGCGCTTAAGTTTAGTTTGACGCTTAAGTTCAGAGATGAGCGGCTGATATATTTTACATATAGCACTTTGTGGTTATGTATTTTACGTCATGTATTGGAGATGCTATTAGAATTACATTCAGGTTAACGTTGTTCATTGTCTCTCTTGTCCCGCTTCAGCCTCGGCGTCGTACAACTCACAGGAGCTGCTCCAACAATGAAACCCTCCATCACAGCGGAGCAGTACCTCGGGCTCCATCCCCAGACGCCTAAGATCTTCTTCCCCTCCTTCGACAGCAAAGTCAGCCGGAGCATCCTCACCGGCCAACCCAATCACGCTGAGATCGACATGGCTTCGCCAAAGAGGTTGTACACTTGTTGCATCTCTTTTTACTCTACATGTTATATATATTGTCCATCGAGCACTCGTAGTAATGGGAAATCGATTATTTTATCCTACTATATGACAAGCGGTGAGGTACCGTGCAACTTAGCTATCCGTGATGGACTCTCTTGAACGCCATCATTATTTATCTCTGCGTGTTTGAGCTGTGCATTTGTCGATGGGCCCGGGAGTTGAGCTAGTATGGCGTGGGCCTGGGTCCAAAGTAATAGAAGTAGCACAAAACATTTTTTAGTGTAGGATTTTCCTTGCTCAAGCCTGCCTACTAGAATCGCCAATGCTTGAAAGGAAAAGTGAATGAAAAACATAGGAATTGGAAAGTTTCCTATGGTACTACTTTTCATGAATTTGGTGCAAAGGAATGGAGCAAAGGAAAACTGTAGGATTTGTTCCTTTAGTGTCTCCTTGAAAGAAAAACCGTAGGAATTCTAATTTCCACTTCTCCTCCTTTTCATATTCCTATTCATCAAGCACAAGACTAAGAGATAGTAGCATAATAGCATTATAACCGTACATTTTCTTGTGGTTTGACTTAATCTCACCATGCTTTTTGCATCCTGTGATCTTCCAATTGTTGTGAATCAAACACCCAGTTGGCGTAAAATCCTGTGTTTTAAATTCTCTGTTTTGCACGTGCATTCCTATCCTATTCCTGTCTATTTCCTATCCTGCATTGTTAGAATCCTCAAATTCAAACAAGCCCTTACTCAATTACTTCATTACAGATATGTGTCAAAGAAAACCTTGTGTGGTTTGTCCTGCTCTGTATGGCCAGTGTTCCACCCAGCTCACCGCTCCAACGACGGAAGGGTTCACCACAGCAGGATCCGCTCTCCAGACTGTCTTTCGCCGCCTCGATCTTCTTCCCTTGCCGCAGCCATGACAACTGCATTACCATCATCAATCGAGCAGATGACCTTGAGGACTACGGGTCCGCAAGAGAGGTCGCACTCTTCCGTGTCCGCTTCGTTATGCATCGCTTAATATGATGACATGCTACATTATCGTCGTGTTCACCTATTAGACTCGAGTCAGGTCCAAACTAATGCTGAAACTTGAGTTTTAAATGGTTGTGGGGTACATATTGGGGCAGCAATCGGTACTATCTGCCTACTATCTGGTTAATCTCCGGTGTCTACTATGAGTTTCATGTTGGGTGCAAACAAACATTAAAGGAGCCATTATCTGTATTTTTAACTAAAGCTATTATCTGCCCGCTATCATTGGTTTTGGGTCTATCCACAGTTTGCTACCATCACTCTGGATTTGTGCATGCACTCCTTACATAATCTCACTATGTTTTATTCCTATGCATGCCGCTTATTGTACACAATGGAACTGATCATGTAGAGCAAAAGAGACGAGCCTTGCGTGGCAATAAAATTTCATGCAGACGTCGTTCCATGGTGGGCGCAAAGGCAGCCCCCTCCACCCATTTCGGATCGTAATCAAGAGGAAGATAACTGTTCGAGGGGATTCGTAGGAGAAGACCACTCCTATTTACCCCATGAGGTCTTCGCTCTAACTTGGCATGCCGATGTTGGTAATATCATGCATATGGTGCCTTGCATTGCTTATCAGTATACATTAAAGATGTCATCTGCTTAGTTTAGACATGCTTTGTGTCAATGCCATCTGTTTTGTTTCTTTATCGTATATGTGAATCATGCAATGCCATCTTGTCTAGCCAGGCATCATATATGTGAATTTTGCAATGCCACCCTGGTTAGCTAGTCATCTTATATGTGAATTATATCATGCCATCATTTTTTACTATGTGTTAAATTTGTCAACAATTTTAGTACATTCAATTACTCTTCCTGTGCATCAGCCATTCGGCACGGTCATGGAAAATCTGGAGCGGAAACAAGGTCTTCAGAGAAGACAATGCTATCTGACAAAGTGCATGTCTTGCTGGTTACCGATAGCTCCTCGAGGAGGATTCGAGACAGATGACCATCATATTTCCCCGAGGTGCATGCCCTAACTTGGCAGGGTTATGTTACTCATATCGTGCGTATGGTATCTTGCATTGCTATGTCATTTGCTTAGTTTAGACATGCTTTGTGTGAATGCCACCTGTTTAGTGTCTAATTACCATATATGTGAATTATGCAATGCCATCTTGTTGCAAGACATTATATATGTGAATTATGCAATGTTATCTTGTTGCAAGGCATTATGTATGTGAATTATGCAATGCCATGTTGTTTAGGCAAGCGTCATATATGTGAATTATATCATGTCGTCCTTTTTTGTATTTCTCATTGCTTTTGTCGACAATGTTTGTATATTCAACTGCTCTTCCTGTGCATCAGCCATTTGAATTGGTGATGGAGAAATCGAGTGAAAACAAGGTCTTGAGAGCAGACAATGCTACTGCTGAAGCAGATATCTTGCTGATTACAGATAGCTCTTGAGAGGAGGATTCAGAGGCGATGACCAGTCCTATTATCCCCGAGGTGTATGCTCAAACTTGGCAGGGTTATATTACTCATATAATGCATATGTTGTATTGCAATGCTTATTTTTACATCATATACACAATATTGAATGCCATCTCCTTAGTTGACACATCATATATGCAATTGCCCTCTGCTCACTTCCTTAGTATATAAATCATATATTTGAATTATGTCATGCCATGATGTTTACATAGACAGCATGTATCTGAATTATGGCATGCCAACCCATTTTCTAAAGACATAATATAGTTATATCATCTCATCCTGTTTACATAGTCATCATATTTTAAATTATGTCATTCTATCCGTGAATTATATCATGCCATCATGTTTCCATCGACGGCATGTTTGTGATTTATGGCATGCCAACCACTTTAATAGACACATCGTATAGTTATATCATGTCATCCTGTTTACATAGTCATCATATTTTGAAGTATGTCATTCTATCCTGTTTAGTTAGCCATCATACATGTGAAATTGTGTCATGCTATCCTGTTTAATTAGCCATCATATATGTGAAATTATGTCCTGCTATTCTGCTTGCTTAGACAACATAAATGTGAATTATTTCATGCCCTGTTTTCTTCCCTACTATCCATTGCACTGTCTATCTTACAATGTCTGTACATTCAATTACTTTTCTTGTTTATCAGCCATTTCAATTGGAGGGAGTGATGGCAGATATCTGTGGGAGTAAAACACGGTCTTGAGAAAAGATCGTGCTACCGTCGATGCAGATAGAACCACGGTTGTACTTGCCCAAGAATCAGCCCCACCACACATAACCCACACTCATGCAGATTGTACCCCTACCCGGTTGGACAGAGAACCAGCTACACCCCTTCTAACCCCAACCCCAGCAGATAGACACCTAGTTCCCGTTGACACAACACCGTCTCCACCAAAGAGCACCCAAACACGAAAGCAGTTAGTAAGGCAACTGCAGTGCCCAAATCACGAGGACCACCACTCCGAACCCAAGTCAACGCTTAAAGCGTAAGAAGAATTGTTCTCGTGTCAGGTTCCGTAGCTATGGTTCATACTACTTTGCTCTTGCATCATTGTATTTATCGATACCAACCAATTTCAAATTTGAAGGATGCAATTGAAACTCCAATGGCGCAACAGTATGTTTTAAACCTGTTTCTTCAACGTGTTTGGTTGTTTGCTGTTGTAACTTGCTCTATGTTGATTTCAGTTTCAATTGAATAAACAGTTATGTTCTCATGCCATGCACATTACAAGTGTTGTTATTGCTGTGTAGTTTCCCACACTTATATTCTGTCTATGCTGCTTTGTCTTAAATAGATATGATTCGAATTGTATCTATCTTGATTTGGCAACATAAACTAGAATGATATAGACCATACAAAGGACCATACTACATAGATATATGTTTGTTTCATGTTGTTATCCTGTCCACCTTACTACTGGAATTGGTTTACCAAAATGAGTTTCATATACTACATTGTAAACCTGAGATGTGTTTGTTTGTTTCTCTTTTAGAACGCGGATAAAATATTGGAGAAGAGTACCCTGTTATGCAATGGTAAAGGAAGTAATGCAGATAAGGTTCAAGATAGTGAGACATCCCTGTTGGTCTCCAAGAAAGCTGATAAAAACTATATTGAGGACACTAAGACAACCCCAAAGTCCTGTCTTGATGTAGTGTTCGAGTTACTGGCTACCACTGCTGGCACCAGCTCTTCGAACTCGTTGCCTGAATCAGTTCGGCTTCTTGAGTCTCAACTTCAAGTTGAAAGACATCGATCAGATGTTATGCGACAGAAGTCAAGGACCGAGGAAGTCCTGCAGAATTCAGATGCATACTTTACGGTGCAACAAAGAAGCGCTGGAGGACTTAAGCGCCAAACAAGAGAAAGTTAATAAGCTTGCTAAGCATCTTGCCAGCATTATGGGTACCTAGGATATTGTTTCTTGAGCTCTTCTGAAGTGGTTTCAGTTCTGGACTTGTTTTGTCATGGCGTTTATATGCTGTTGTGTTCCTATATTTGCACTTGTGGCGAACTTTGATGCCCAAAGGATGTAATATGTGTAATAGCCGTGATAGCCTAGTGTAAGTTGCTTGCTTATTTATTTCCTTGTTGTCTTGTTTATTTGTTTGCTTGTAGTCAGTGCAGTTCTTTTTTCTGCGGTTTGCTAGTGGCTGCAATAACCTATTTTTTAAAACTAGGCCACAATAACCATGGGCTAATATTTACTATAGTGACACTGCACCTACGGGTCGTAGAAACAATGGGCCTTCTATGGGCAGATAAATAGTGGGCCTTCCACGGGTCAGAGAAACAATGGGCCTTCTACGGGCGCGAAACAATGGGCCTTCTATGGGTCGTATCATCAATGGGCCTTATACGGGCAGTATGATCGATTGGCCAAACATGGGCCAATAACAGGCCGCATTATGGCCGTAAACGGGCTAGAGTTGGAATTGTCCGTTCATGGGCCGACCATAACGGGCCATCGTTAATAGGCCGTATTTCATGACGCTATGAAAACGGCCCAACGTGTTAACGGACCACAAACGGGCCGACTGTAACCACGGGCTGAATTTGGCCCATAAGCAGAAAATGACAGTAACGGGCCGTAAGTAAACGAATGCTGGAAATGAGCCCAAGAATAAATGGGCTCTGAGAAGGCCGAAAGATAACATGGGCTGGAAACGGCCCAACGGAATAACGGGCCCTTAATGGGTATAAAGTGATACACTGTTCATTACGGGCCAGTTTCACCACGGGCCGTTAATGGGTGTAAAGTAATACACTCTTCATTAGGGGCCAGTTTCACCATGGGCCGTTAATGGGTGTAAAGTAATACACTGTTCATTACGGGCCAGTTTCACCACGGGCCGTTAATAGGCCAAGAGTTACATAGGGCCTCATATGGGCCGAAAGACGTCATGGGCCATACATGGGCCAGAAGTGAAAACGGGCTGGAATCATATTGGGTGGCCCAGATGACGCTACTGGGCCTAATTCGGATAGGGCGTAACGGGCCTTGGGTTAGCGGGCTGTAAATGGGCTATATGCGAACAGGCCGTTAACAAGCTTTACATGGGCCGCCCGCCACCTTTGACCAAGTCAAATGGGCCGCCTTTTCACGAGAATGGGCCTCTGTTGGGCGTGCCACGGTCGACGTATCATAGGCGCCTTCTGTCCAATGAGTGGATGACATCTGTCCCAACGGTGAGCCGACACGTGTTTCCTCCAGCCAATGATGATTTTACACGTGGAAAATCCCCATTGGTCGGGGCTGTTAACGGGTTATCGGATCCAAAACCCGACCCGATAGCTTAACGGCGTTCCGTTACGGTGGATGCCACGTGTCGGTCACCCTTGAAGAAAGCACTTCTGTGACGCGATTTATCGTCATGGAAGTGGACACTTCGTGATGATAATTTTGGTAATGTCATGGAACACTTCTACGACAAAGACAGGTATGACTATCTTGATTCTGTCATAAATTTGTCATGGATGTACATGCATGACAAAAAACGCAACCTACTGTGACAAACACGTATCATCACGGAAGTGTATTTTTTTGTAGTGTCCACTGTTACTCCTTTACTTTGTCAATGCCTCTCTCTCCTCCACATAAGCGGGGACTACTTGCTATGCATGCAGCGGGCAGCTGGCGTCTTGAGGGGCCAGGGCGGTGAGAGCGGGCTCCGGAAGCGGTCCGGACTCCAGCATGGCCCACCTCACATTATCACCATATATTTCTTGGAGTCCGTGCACGGCGGGCGGGCGATCTCTTCTCCCTCCCCCATTTCTCTCTTCTCAGCCGACGCCCACCGAGCGATTAGATTTCAGCTATCGACAGTTTATTCAATTACGGTCCCACGTGTCAGTGAAATTGCAAGACAACGCGTGTCCCCTCTGGTGAGAGGCGTGCGAGCCGGACTGTCAGGGTTGCGACGCATATGAGTCGTAAGTGTGCCGCCTTTTCCTTTAGAACTTGCGAAGCGTAACATTTTCGCGTGATCGATCGATAGAAATCCAGAACAAAATGATGAGGGCGGTGCTTTCCCGCTCGTTAGGCGGGCTAGTTCGAGTGATATGACGTGCTACAGTGCCGTCCACTTGCTCCATTTTTATGTAAGCAAGAGTTTACACTCTTACGCGGGAGGAGTGTGAAACACACCGGATCTGATTTTGATTGAGGGATAACTGTTCCCTGCCAAATAATGGAGGATTGTTAGCGATTATAGCATGATGGTTAGGGCATCTCCAGCGCTGGCCCACAAATTTACACCGGCATCTGTCCGAGGACACTAATGGATGCCATCTGATGCTGCCTGCATACCTTTCGACAACTATATGAACTAACCGGAAGAAATTCGTGCAAACAAAGCAAATTTCAAATTAACCGGATGAAATTAACTGGATGAAATTCATTACATTTCGAAAACTTTTCCTACAAACTGGACAAAATTCATTACATATTTTGCACAAACCGTACTAAACCTACTGTAAACCTAATCTAAACGATCGCCGACGCCCGACCACCATGTCCGGCCATGAACCCGAGAAAGCCGGCCATTGCCTTTGCCTCCTCCTCATCCGCCTCGATAACCTCCTCCTCCGGAGCACAAGGTTCTGAAGATTTCCGCCTCACGTCGCTGTCAGCGGCTAATCGACCGCCGATGTTTACCCCACCAAGCTTAGCGCCGATCGAGTGGAGTAGCGGTGGCCTTCCCGGACCAGAGCGGCGACGACATATCGTGCACTACTTTTCCTCGCTGCCGCTTCGTGGTCGTGGCGGCGGAGGGTGGCTGAAGTGCCGGCGATCTCCTTCGTTTGCTCCTGACGATGACGTCGAAGAGAGCTTTGGGCGTGCACGAGGCGGAGCCGCCGATGTCCTAAATGCGCTCCTGCGACAATCGTCCAAGAGAGCTTCGGGCGCCAGAGTCCATGGTTGAAGTGGTAACCACAGAAGGAAGGGACCGGAGGAGAATAAGTGTGGGTCTTTGGCTATGGCTGGGAGCTGGGGCTCAAGTTAATATAGTGGGCGAATGGCAATGAGCCGCGGCAGACGGATGGACAACTGGCGCCGGAGTAGGTTTGTCGGGCGTGAATGCGGACGCTGCTTCAGTGACTTAACTGCAGATGTGTTTGGGTTACTGACATGTGGTCCCAACGGGCGCCTGGCCCGCATGTCAGTGACACACCAATTGCACATGCAGTTAAGTCCGGTGAATGCAGAATTGACATTCTGGAGAGACGGTGACCGTTTCAGGCGGGAAGCGCGCGCTAGCGATGGAAGGGGTTTCGGTGTGCAGTGGCACTAAGATCGGTCGCTCACGATAGTACATACTCCGTACCATACTACCATAGTACCCTCTCTAGCTTAGGTTGTTTTATAGATTGTCGTTGTCATGGACGATATACATGAGCAAGGCTGTCCGAGTATGACCGTTGGTGTTGAGCCAGGTGTCACATCCCTAGTTCTGAACTGACCTATGCTAGCTTCCATGTGAGCATCATGTTTAAATTCAAATGAAATTTGAATTGAGGAGTTTTCAAAAGCCTCAGAAAACCTCTAAAAATAACCAACATTTAAATATCATCAAATGAGTCCAAGAAAATGTTCCTCTTATTCTGTAAAAATATTGGCATGAGGTAAAATTCAAACCAATATTTTTGGAGTGATCAAACATTTTATTTTGGGCCTTTGAATTAATTCAATAACTAATTGCATTGGATATATATTTTATATATAATTAATATATGTCCAATAATTACAGGACATTTATGTGGTTTGGTATACTTTAGTTCTAGCCACATAATTATCTTCAGATTTTATAAAATGGTTTAGTATTTTACTAAACCAAAACAAAACAAAACAAAATAGAAAAACTGAAATGAAGAAACAGGAGAGAGAAGAACTTACAGGCGCCACACGGCAGCCCATCTGCCCGCCCGCCCACGAGGGGGGGGAGGTCTTCTTCCTCCCGCCAGATTGGATGCACTGTAGCGTGCCCGGCAGCGCAGACGGCCACCGCTGCGGCCACCTCCTTGCTTGTCGACCCCACGGGCCGTGGGCGACTTCCGCGTGCCGTCCCGATCCTAGTGGCCGCTTGGCGCTCTCCCCACGGCTCTCTCTCCTCTGCTCCCTCTCTCGCCCGGACCCGAAGCGTCTGTCGCCGCCGCTCACCATAGCCACGGCCACCGTCCACCACTCGCCTCGCCGACCAGTCCGAAGGACCGCAGCGTCGTTCTTATCACCTCTGCAGAGCCAAGCTACGCGGGCGCCTGCATCACCGGCTACCTCGTATTCTTCTACCTCGGGCACCCGAGATCGCCGTCAACGATTGGCTCCGTCCAGACCATCCCCGGCCTTGCTGTCCGCTCCAGGAGACTCGCCGTGAGCCCCTCTTATTTTCCCTCTCCTCTCGTGCTCGTGCTCGTTCCCTAGCTCCATTTCCCACCGCAGCCGAGAGCATCTCGCCGCCGGCCATGGCGTAGCCGTGGCCACAGCCGTGCAAGCTCACAACGGAGCGCTTCACTATGCTCAGGAAGTCCCCGGGAACCTAACGCACACACTCACTCGCTCTGACGCGCGCCGTAGCACCAACCCTGCAATCACCCGAGCTCCGGCCGCCGCCGCGAGCTCGCTTCCGGCGAACGCCGGCCACCCCCGCACCTCTCGTTGGTTTCCCCAGATGCGCACGGGCACGGGCTACCTTCTGGTGCCCCTGGCGCGTCGATCCGTCGCTTCCGGCGAGGTCCGAGCGAACTCCGCCGCGGTTCGAGGTCACCGTCGGCGACGCTCCGGCGACTGTCGACGTGGCCATCTAGTTAGCGCTAATCCCCCACCACTTAACCCCCTGACCCACTTACATATGGGCCCCACTCCCTAATTAACCCCGGGTTCTATTTCATGTTTAGTTTAGATTAACTCAGCGGGACCCACGCGTCAGAGTTGACCTAGCTGACGTGGTCGTTGACCTGGCCCACCTGTCAGTGTCACTAACTAGCCCACCATCGACCAAGGTGGACCCCACTCGTCAGGTTTGACCGGAGGCGCCTTAGTTGACCTGTCGACATCGGGGTGACGTCATCCTGACGCAACATGTATTTTCTGGATTTATTTTAATTCAGGAAATTCCAGAAAATGTCCTAAACTTCTAAAAATCATATAAATTCAACCGTAACTCCAAATTAAATAAGTTATATATGAAAAATGATCAGAAAAATCCAATCTATCCATCTGTACCATTTTCATGCATGTTGGAACAACTTAAAGTTGCTGTTTAGGACATTTCAATTAAATGGCATTTGAATTTCACATATGGAGTTTGAATTTGAACCCTTGGTTCAAACCAACTTCATTTAATATGGTTGCTAGTTGCATTAGCTCAATCAACAGCATATTGCCATGACATTATCATGCATCATATTTTTGCATTGCATTGATTGTGCTTCTTCTTTGTTTGCCGGTGCTTGTCCCCTCTCAGTAAGACGTGTACCGACGACGTGATCGATGACACCGATGAAGAACTATATTATCTTCAGAAGTACCAGGCAAGCAAAACCCCCTTGTTCATTCCGATAAAATCCCACTCTCTCGCTCCTGCTCTCTTTTAATGCATTAGGACAACATCGATTCAACTGTTACATGCTGTGGTAGTCGAACCCCTTATCCTCTGCATGACCTGTCATTGCCACAGTAAATAGATGAAACCCACTAGCATGAGTAGGAGTTGTTTAAGCCTTGATGTGCCTACTCATTCATGCTTGTTTGTCATGCCTGCTACTGCTTAGAGTTGAGTCGGGTCTGATTCATCGGGAATGAATTGGAATTGTTATGAACATGTCCTATTGTGTGTGAGCTAAGTGTGTGAACACGATTTGGTAAAGGTAGCGGTGAGAGGCCATGTAGGAGTACATGGTGGGTTGTCTCATTGCAGCCATCCTCAGGAACTGAGTTCTGTGTTTGTGATCCATGAAACAGTTACTACCATGCATTGGGCTCAAACCAATGGACCCTCTCGCTTCTTAACCACCCTTGTTCTCTGTCCGGGAGTTGCAACTAGTTTCGGTGTTTGTAGGATATGTGTTGGAGGTGGTGCGTGGCGCTGACCCTAGGGGTGAGCTATGATGCGGTAGATACACCGTGGCCGGTGTACCGAATGCCCGTTTGGTATCTCGGGAACCCTGCACACATCGTTCGGGGCCGTTAGTGGAAACCTCGGCGGACTCCTGCAGATGGAACCGAATAGGCGCTAAACCTGGACTAGAGACTTGAGTGTTTAGGTAGGTGTGGCCGACACCCCACGTTGGGCTTCCGCTTGAAGGTTGCCGAGTACATGTCGTGTAAACGGCGGTAAGTGGTGAGAGCGTGTGAAGAAGTACACCCTGCAGGGTTAATATGATCTATTCGAATAGCCGTGTCCATGAAAAGGACTTCGGGTTGCCTATAACAGTTCATAGACAAGTGAAAGTGGATACTCTAAAATGCGCAAGATAAGCGTGAGTGCTATGGATGGCGTTCTCGTGAGGGAGGCGGGAGCGGGTCCATAGTGGTGTATTGATATGGTGAATATGTGGACTCGTGCGCCACCTCAAAAGAGTTACTTGCGATCGTAGTTCAGGTTAGCCACCGAGTCAAAGCTGGCTTGCTGCGGTCAAACTCCACCACCCCTTTGTTGATAATGATGCATATGTAGTTAGTTACGATGTAAGTCTTGCTTGAGTACGTTTGTACTCACGTTTGCTTATTTTATGTTTTGCGAGAGACGAGCAGTCTCGCTAGTAGTTCGCTTGGGCTTGACGTTTAGCTCGTTACCTCAGCTCTGAACTTGTGCCCTCGGCGAGATCTCGTAGATAGTCGGGCTTCTCACCCTTTTTCATTTGTAGATGTCTCGTACTCGGACATGTTAAGCTTCGCTTGTGCTTGTTGCTTGTATGTTTCAGTATGTTGGGTCATGAGACCCATGTTTGTAATATCTCGCTCCTCGGGCCTAATGAATAAATATTTGAGTCGTAGAGTTATGTTGTGATGCCATGTTGTATTTACACATATTGAGCATACCGTGTGTATGTTTGAAATGCTTGGTATGTGTGGGATCCGACAATCTAGTTGTTTATCCTTGGCAGCCTCTCATATGGGGAAATGTAGTCTAGTGCTTCTGAGTGATAATAGTCCGCTTCTGACTGGTTCACCGGAGTCCTGCTAGCCCAGACTACTTGCTTTGGACACTTGGTGGCCGGCATGTGTTTCACTTCGTTCCTATGTCTGTCCCTTGGGAAATGTCACGCGGTGATATCCGAGTCCTGCCTAGCTGCTACAGCCGGGTTACGGAGTCTTTGTTAGCCCAGTGCTACAGCCCGGATTCATACGTTGATGACCGACATGCTCGATGTGATTCATGTATGCCTGTCTCACAAGCCCGGATTCACACGGATCTGAAAGGTTCAGACCCGTTGACTAAAACCCGTTGACTAAAACCTCTCTCACAAGCAAAACATGATCAAACCTCAGAACTCATTGAGTCTAAATCACATGATGAAGTGAACTACTTTACAGACACTAGTAAACTCTTTGGGTGTTGGTCACATGGCGATGTGACCTATCAGTGTTAATCACATGACGATGTGAACTAGATTATTGACTCTAGTGCAAGTGGGAGACTGTTGGAAATATGACCTAGAGGCAATAATAAATTAGTTATTGTTATTATATTTCCTTGTTCATGATAATCGTTTATTATCCATGCTATAATTGTATTGATAGGAAACTCGAGATACATGTGTGGGTACATAGACAACACCAAGTCCCTAGTAAGCCTCTGGATGACTAGCTCGTTAATCAATAGATGGTTACGGTTTCCGACCATGGACATTTGATGTCAATGATAACGGATCACATCATTAGGAGAATGATGTGATGGACAAGACCCAATCCTAAGCCTAGCACAAAGATCGTAGTTCGTATGCTAAAGCTTTTCTAATGTCAAGTATCATTTCCTTAGACCATGAGATTGTGCAACTCCGGATACCGTAGGAATGCTTTGGGTGTACCAAACGCCACAACGAATCGGGTGGCTATAAAGGTGCATTACAGGTATCTCCGAAAGTGTCTCATTGGTTGGCACGAATCGAGGCGGGATTTTGTCACTCCATGTAAATGGAGAGGTATCTCTGGGCCCACTCGGTAAGACATCATCATAATGTGTACAATGTGATCAAGGAGTTGATCACGGGATGATGTGTTACGGGCGAGTAAAGAGACTTGCGGAAACGAGATTGAACAAGGTATCGGGATACCGACGATCGAATCTCGGGCAAGTACAATACCGCTAGACAAAGGGAATTGTATACGGATCGATTGAGTCCTTGACATCGTGGTTCATCCGATGAGATCATCGTGGAACATGTGGGAGCCAACATGGGTATCCAGATCCCATGTTGGTTATTGACCGAGAACGTCTCGGTCATGTGCAGATGGTTCCCGAACCGTAGGGTCTACACACTAAGGTTCGATGGCGCTAGGGTTATAAAGGAAGTTTGTATGTGGTTACCGAATGTTGTTCGGGGTCCGGATGAGATCTGGGCGTCACGAGGAGTTCGGAATGGTCCGGAGGTAAAGATTTATATATGGAAGTCCTGTTTTGGTCACCTAAAAGTTTGAGGCGATATCGGTAATGTCTGGGACCACCGGAGGGTCCCGGGTCCACCAGGTGGGGCCACCTGCCCTGAAAGGTTGCGTGGGCCAAGTGTGGGAGGGACCAGCCCCTAGGAGGGCTGGTGCGCCCCACAAGGGCCCAAGCGCAAGGGGGAGTGGGAGGGGCAAACCCTGGTTGGATGGGCCTTAAGGCCCACCTAGTGGCGCCTCCCTCTTCCCCTCTTGGCCGCCCCCCCAAAACCCATCTAGGGCTGGCCGCCACCCCTAAGGGACGGAAACCCTAGAGGGGGCGCAGCCCTCCCCTTCCCCTATATATATGAGGCCTATGGGGCTGCCCATAACACACGAGAGCCTCCTCTCCCGCGCAGCCTGCCTCTCCTCCTCCTCCTCTCCCTTGGTGCTTGGCGAAGCCTGCGGGATGCCATGCTCCTCCATCACCACCATGCCGTTGTGCTGCTGCTGGATGGAGTCTTCCTCAACCTCTCCCTCTCTCCTTGCTGGATCAAGGCGTGGGAGGCGTCGCCCGGGCTGTACGTGTGTTGAGCGGAGGTGCCGTCCGTTCGGCACTAGGATCTCCGGTGATTTGAATCACGACGAGTACGACTCCTTCAACACCGTTAAGCAGGCAGCTCCGCTTAGCGATCTACAAGGGTATGTAGATGCACTCTCCTTCCCTCTTTGCTAGTTTCTCCATAGATAGATCTTGGTGACACGTAGGAAAATTTTGAATTTCTGCTACATTCCCCAACACTCCGGTGCCTATATAAACCGAAGAGGTTGGTCCTTAGAAGGCCGATCACAATTACATTCATACCATCATAGGCTAGCTCTTAGGGTTTAGCCTCTACGATCTCGTGGTAGATCTACTCTTGTACTACCCATATCATCAATATTAATCAAGCAGAAGTAGGGTTTTACCTCCATCGAGAGGGCCCAACACAGGTAACACCCGTGTCCCTTACTTCTTGTTACCATCAGCCTTGACGCACAGATCGGGACCCCCTACCCGAGATCCGCCGGTTTTGACACCGTCATTGGAGCTTTCATTGAGAGTTCCTCTGTGTCGTCGCTATTGGGCTTGATGGCTCCTTTAACCATCGTCAATAACACGATACCGGACAGTCACGACAAGCACGGCTTAGACCTGCTGTCGGACAAAGCTCGGTGTATCGCCCCCGCATTAGCCTCGGACCTAAATCCGGAGCAGGCTGCGTTGCCTGAGGACGGAGGGCTGGACCCCGCCCCGCAGGTCACGCACTCATCGGTGTTGGAGCAAAATATGGGCCTTACCTCTGTGGTGGCCTATGACTCCGGACCCTCGGATTCGTATCCGGATATTGAGTCCGGTCCGCGCACTCCCGAACCGGTCGAGCCAGATTGGGCTCCAGTAATGGAATTCATCGTCGCGGACATTTTTCGGCACTCGCCCTTTGGCGACATGCTGAACTCGTTGAAAACTCTCTCTTTGACAGAAATTTCTGGGCCAAACTACGTCCGGTTCGAGTGGGAAGCAGGCGACAAAGAAATTTGTTGCCCACCCACCACCCACTTCATAGCCACGGTCGATGATTTAACCGACATGCCTGACTTCGACTCCGAAGACATCGAAGGTATGGACGACGATGCAGGAGAGGATGCAGAATCTATGGGGCGCCGGACTTCCCCCTCGTCACACGACGTATACATGGTGGATACACCCAAAGAGAACAAAGGCGACAGTCCGGATGATAAAACCTCCGGACAAAAGCCAAAGTGACGGCGCAGACGCCGTTCTAAGTCCAGCAACAGTAAAAATAGTGACAAGAGCGCCACAAGGATCGATAATACAATCAACCCCAAAGGCAACAACGACCATACGGACCCAGCGATGGAGCAGGACGAACCAGGTCACCATGAACACAGTTCGGAGCAGACGCCCAAGGACAATGATCCCGACGGACTAGGTCATCAAGACGAACCAGCACAGGAAACGCTCAACCGTAGATGGAATAAAGTGCTAGACACTGAAGAAAGATACGGCGATGATCACCATACAAAGAGCCATCCAAAACGCAAGCTACTGCCAGAATTCGATGACGAAGTTGTACCACTTCATAACCGCAACAAAGCGGCTACCGATCCACATGAACACCTGAATAAGAAAGCTGGCGCGGCCAGGTCCATTTATGGATCCAAAGGACGCACCCCGGCGAAAGACTATGGTCGCCAAAACGATTACGCCAATCGAATACCAGTCCGGAATAAAGACCTGACACAACAACATCCGATGACATGCCACAGCACGTCCAGATACAGAGGGGCTGCTCACCCCCTGTGCTTTACCGATGAAGTACAGGATCACGAATTTCCACAGGGCTTTAAACCTGTGAACATAGAGGCATACGATGGAACGATAGACCCAGGGGTCTGGATCGAGGACTTTATCCTACACATACATATGGCTCGTGGGGATGACTTCACGCCATCAAATACCTCCCCTCAAGTGAAGGGACCAGCTCGCACTGGTTGAAAAGCCTCCCGAAAATTCAATTGGGAGCTGGGAGGAACTCGAGGACGCTTCAGGCCAACTTTCAAGGGACCTATGTCCGGCCTCCGGATGCTGACGACTTAAGTCGCATAGTCCAACAGCCCGGAGAATCCGCCACAAGTTTTGGAACAGATTCCTCACTAAGAAGAATCAAATTGTTGATCGTCCGGATGCGAAGCCTTTGCAGCATTCAAACACAAACATCATGACGAGTGGCTCGCCGAACACCTCGGCCAAAAAAAGCCAAGGACAATGGCAGCCCTAACAAGCCTTATGACCCGCTTTTACGCTGGAGAAGATAGCTGGCTAGCCCAGAAAGGCACCAGCGACCCAAAGACATCGAAATAAGGGATGGCAACGGAAAGCCACGGCGTCATAAAAACAAACGCCAAAACAAGGAAGAGAGCCGGATAACATGACGATTAATGCGGATTCAGGGGCTCTCGACCTAATCAACAAAACAAGCCATCTAAAGGCAGCAAGAGGACCGTCTGTCTGAATAGAGTCCTAGACAGACTATGCAAAATTCATGGCACCTCGACAAACCTGCAAACCACACGCACGAGAGAGTGCTGGGTCTTCAAGCAGTGGCAAAATAAACGCCAACACAAGGAGGGAAACACCAAGTGAAGACGAGGATGAACCTCGCCGATTAACAACGAAGGACGAAAAAATTCCCGCCAGAGGTTAAAACAGGGAACATGATCCACGCGACTCACACATCCATGAGGAGGCATGAACGCGCGCATAGAGACGCGCTCGATATAGAGCCCATCGTACTCACGCCTAACCGCTGGATTCCTTATCCGATCACTTTCGATAACTTGGATGCCCGAACTAGTATTCGGCGCGGAGGATCAAAGGCCTTGGTGCTTAACCCAATAATCGACGGATACCGTCTCACCCGCGTCCTTATGGACGGCGGCAGCAGTCTCAATTTAATATATGAGGACACTGTCCGCAGGATGGGGATAGACCCATCCAGAATTAACCAAAGCAACACCACCTTTGAAGGGGTGATACCAGGAGTTGAAGCCCATAGCAGAGGCTCCGTCACACTGGAGGTAACATTCGCTCTCCGAGCAACTCCGAAGCGAACTACTCTTCACCGCCGCACCTTCCAAAGAGACTATCACGCAGTGCTCGGAAGAACGGCCTTCGCTCGCTTCAACGCATTGCCGCACTATGGCTACCTTACACTTAAGATGCCCGGTCCACGTGGAGTCATCACCGTTAGCGGACTAACAGAGCGCCCATCACGCGCAGAGGAACACGCGACGGCCCTCGCGACCGGACTATAAGTGGCTTCCAACATCAGAAAACATGACTGGTCCTTAAAGACCACAGACTCGGCTAGACGAGTCCGGTCGCCCGGATAAAATCGAACCAGGGCACCGTATATGTAATCCCATAGCGGACACAAGGGGCTATAAAGACTTAACACAGTCCCATAGTTGGCTCAACCATATGGGCAGGCCAACATCCTACACTTTTATTATTCATCGCATACTTACGTTGTGCTCTTCTACGAGTTTTCCTTTTCCACAGGCAACGTTTGCGCGATACCCTTCCAGGATACGGCACAACAGAGACAAAGGTGCAAACGTGCAGCAGGGCCCCGTTCAACAGGTCTCTTTTTAGATTAAGCCCCTGTGTAAACCTTTTAATTGCCTCTTGTTGTTCAACAATCCCATGGGTCCCATACCCACAGAGGATACTGCCGTTTTTGGCATCTCGCCACGACAGATTAACGCACGTACTTGGAAAAACAGGGTTTATAACGAATGGGCATTCTTGAGCCCATCGATTATTATAAAGTCTGAATACCCTCGGGAGTGTTCGGCGTCACGAGTTTGGCCTTATATGCAGCAGCTCCGAATCATATCTTTGGTCAAATGTTGGGTTTGCCCGACACCTGGGTTTGCCGCCTTACGTTCCATTACTATCGGCTAAGGTGGCCAAAGGAGAACTACTGCGATTGTGCCCTGGTTATTCCGGACGAGCACCTCGGTAGAGAAAGCGGCGACTGTCATGATACAGAAGAGACTGTTCAACCACTCAAGAACTTATCGGAACCTTTAGGATTCCTTCGCATTAACGAAGGACCGTTGCCCGGTCATGTACACACGCGCCCGTATTCGGATGCCCGCGAAATGTACCAGGGGCTACATAGTAGCCCCAACATTAATTCCCATGGCTAAGCGAAAGTGTTACAGCTATATAGTCCGGTTGCCTAGTTCGACGTGCGATCACCTCCTTCATGGACCAAGACGTTGGATCAAGTGTGACTATGCCTATTTTTTGCGAACACCCCCGCATTGTTTGCGTGGGGGCTGAAGCCGACGACTGCTATCTTTCGAATTACATACATACATACATACATACATATATATATATATATATATATATATATATATGTGTGTGTGTGTGTGTGTGTGTGTGTGTGTGTGTGTGTGTGTGTGTGTGTGTGTGTAACGGCCGCACAAGGTACACAACAATACTTTCGGGCAAGAAGTATAAATATAGCCTTATAACCAAAATAACATTGTTTTTACAATAATTTGATTTATCACTCGAATAATAAATTCTTCGAGCACTGCGCCTCTATGAGGCGGGCACCTTCTGTGACCTGCGCCAAGTAGTGCTCGGCCAGATATTGGCTCCCCGCATCTTGGGTCGCTATAATATTGGCCTCCATATCTGTCCAATAGGCTTTAACGCGGGCAAGAGCCATCGGTGCACCCTCTATGCATGCCGACCTCCTCATGGCATTGATCCGAGGCACGGCCCCAAGGAATTGCTGCACCAATCCAAAGTGACTGTCCGGCTTAAGCCCTTCAGGCCAAAGATGGTCTATCACAGACCGCGTTGCAAGACCGGACAGCCTGTGAAGCTCCGCCACAGCAGCCATCTTTTCATTTAATGGCGGCGGGCGAGTGGGAGCATTGAATTGCGACCAGAAAAGCTTCTCCACTTCCCTATCACCCTGACCCTCGAAGAACTTGATAGCGTCAGCCGTACTCTTCGCCAAATCCGCATACGCGTCCACAGGACTCCAGCGCCCATCCAGGGGAGCATACTTCGGATCGAAAAACTTCGTCCGCAGCAAGTAGGAATCTCCAGTCACGATTTTACCGGCCTGTTGAAGCTCCTCCCGCGCACCCCTGAGCTCTGTCTATATTTCCTTGCTGGCATTGTGTGCCTTGTCCAGCTCGGCCAAGCTATCCTTATGCTCCTTTTTAAGGAGCTCATACCGGTCAGCGGCATTTTTTAACTCCGTAGCCATTTTGGCCATCTTTTCTTCGCTTCGGGGATGAGCTGCTTGTTCGACTCTAAGTTCCTCGGTCGCCTTTAGGGCAGCCGCATTGCTAACCCAAGCTTGTTCCTTGGCTTGAACAAGTTCTGCCCTTAGGGCCTCCACGGCAGCAGCACCATCTGCAGTCCGAACATCTTACATTAATATCATGCCGCCTCCATATTTTTCTATACAAAGGAAGGCAGAGCACATACCTTGTGACTTGTCTAGCCGCTCGTTCACCAGCGTGATATCGGCATCAATCGATCGAATCTGCCTGGTCAGTTCAAAGACTTCCACGGACTGGTCGGCGGCCGGACTCACAGGTACCTGCACAAATTTATAGCGCAATCATTGATTTATGATCCCCCGTTTGCCCCCTAGGGCGGGCAACCAGAGTCTCAGGGGCTACTATCTATATGGAGCACACCTAACACGTGCCTCACAGCCCTAAGCAGTGTATTTTTCGTTACATACCTCAAAGTCTCTGAGCAGACTTGCAAATGCTTCATTCAAACCGCTTGTAGCGGATGAAATCTTCTGGAGCACCGTGCTCATTAATGAGCGGTGCTCCTCCGAGAGCGCAGCCTGCTCCAGTAGGCCCGTCAGTATGTCCGACCGGACATCGAACTGTGTCGGACCCTTCCAATCGCCCCTTGCGGCAGCCAAACGCTCCGAGTTCAGGGCGGCTGACGCGTTGGCCTCCAGCTTCGGCAGATCCAGACTCCTCCGTGACGACACTTCGGTGTCGCCCGCTTCGCGAGCCGGAGAGGTAGGTGGGGTCTCGCTCTCCATCATCTCCGGAGGAAGGTCCCCCGAAGACGAACTCTGTTGAGAGGGGCTGCTAGCCGAACTGCGAAAGACAAATCCTGGTTATTGATCTAGGAGGAACGCAGTACCTTCGAATTAAAAATTAACTTACAGCTCGGTGGAGGGCTGGCCCGTTGGCGGGCACGATGCGGTGAGGGTGCCCGTTGGGGCGGAGCCCCCTGGTGTTATCTTTTTCCCGGGTCTGGGCATCTCCATCTCCGAGTCTTCGGAAGCGGCCCTCTTCTTCCCGTGCGGGGAGGAGGCCTTAGCCTTTCCTTCCCAACTATCCTCCCTAGGAGAGGTAACAATTCCCCCGGTTAGGATGTGTAGTGTGTGAGGTTCGGATTCTTCATCCTTCCCCTTGTCTTTCCCCGGGGGCATCCTGCTGAGTACTCGGTCAAGCATCTTGGCCATGGTGGGGGCGGGCGAGCCTTTGGGAAGTGGCGCCGGACACCTAATTCTCTCCGCCTTGCTGAGCCATTCCTGGACGCTGATGATTTTCAGAATAAACGATCATAACAAATACAAAACAGGGCGTCTGGTATCAAGTTTACTTACTTGGGTATCTAGTCGATTGCAGCTTAGGCCCGCATCCTCGGTGGTGTCCGGACACTTTACTTTCCGTCTGAAGAATAATTTGCACATCTCTTCGAGCTTCAGGCCGAAGAAGTGCTTGACGGTCCGCGGACCCTTCGGATTGAACTCCCACATCCGGAGAGGCCGGCATTGGCACGGCAGCATCCGTCGGATCAACATCACTTGCATTATGCTGACAAGATTAATGTCCCTTGCAAGAAGCTCCCGGATGCGATTCTGCAGTACTGGTATATCACCAGCGGGTCCCCAATTCCGCCCTACGTCTGTCCAAGACGCCAACTGAGACGGAAGGCCTGAACGAAACTCGGGGGCAGCCGCCCACTTTGTGCCTCTGGGAGCCGTGACGTAAAACCACCTCCGCTGCCATACATCGGATACTTCTGGGAAAGAACCCTCTGGCCACGGGGCATCGCCGTTCCTGCTTATTACGGCACCCCCGCACTCCACATGTATCCCCTCGATCATCTTCGGCGTCACCTTGAAGGTCTTGAGCCATAAGCCGAAGTGTGGGGCGACATGGAGAAAAGCCTCACACACGATAATAAACGACGAGATATGGAGGATAGCGTTGGGAGCCAGATCGTGAAAATCCAGCCCATAATAGAACATGAGCCCCCTCACGAAGGGATCAAGGGTGAAACCCAGACCGCGGAGGAAGTGTGGGACGAAAACGAAGCACTCATTGGGCTCTGGCGTAGGTATGACCTGCCCTGGAGCAGGGAGCCTGTGCCAGATATCTGCGGTCAAGTAACCGACCTCCCTAAGCTTCGCAATGTCCTTCTCCTCGATCGAGGAGGTGACCCACCGGCCTTGAGGATCAGATCCGGACATACTGGCGGATTCCGGAGGGGTGGAGCTTAGGTTTTGGGTGTTAGAACTCGAGGTGCGAGAGGCGCGATGAAGGTGAAAAAGGAGGTGTAGGTCTCGACCCCTTTGTAAAGAGGGTGAATATCAAGAGTCCCCGGTATGACCGTTTGAGGCTTATCTAAAAAACCACGGGTTATACCAACAGCCGTCGTGGGGTCACGCGTGCTCATATTGATGGAAAATCCCGTAATAAGAGGAACACGATCTCTGCCTCGGCGGGACATGCCAATAAAACCGCCTCGCAACACGAGTTGTGGTGGGGCAGGAAACGTCGGTTCGCGTTGGACCAAGCCCCGATGCAGGGGCATGGTGCACAAAGATTGCCAGCAAATCAGATCTATACCATACGAAGATCATCTTGTAGATCCGTACACGGTCTACGTGTTCGATGACCACTTTGGAGTATTCGGAGGGGGAACCCGCCCTGCAATGCCGAAGACAAGACTGCGCGTCGGACTCATCGTCATTGAAGCCTGGTTCAGGGGCTACTGGGTTCAGATCCGGACAGCCGGACTGTGCACAACGTCCGAACTATTAAAGCGTGAAGATACAAGACTCAAGACTTCGGCCCGTGTCTGGATGGGACTTTCCTTGGCGTGGAAGGCAAGCTTGGTGATCCGGATATTATATATCCTTCCTTGTAACCGACTCCATGTAAACCCTAGCCCTCTCCGGTGCCTATATAAACCGGAGAGGTTGGTCCTTAGAAGGCCGATCACAATTACATTCATACCATCATAGGCTAGCTCTTAGGATTTAGCCTCTACGATCTCGTGGTAGATCTACTCTTGTACTACCCATATCATCAATATTAATCAAGCAGGAAGTAGGGTTTTACCTCCATCGAGAGGGCCCGAACCTGGGTAAACACTTGTGTCCCTTACTTCTTGTTACCATCAGCCTTGACGCACAGATCAGGACCCCCTACCCGAGATCCGCCGGTTTTGACACGGACACTCGCCGTTTGCATTGTGCCATGAGCAGGACTTTGATTTAGAGGGCGACGTGCATGCATTAGCATGCTTTGACAGCATGAGCGTGAGTGTCTGACGCGAAGTATTTCATTTTCATTTGGCTGACGAGGGTGCGTTGCAGCGACGAGTCCGTGGTTTGATTCCCCACATACGCATAATTTTGGTTTTTACAGTATTTCTTTCTCCATTTACAGGTAGCCCGCGTAGATAGATAAAGAAAACGAGCTGATGAGGCGCATGCGGACTGTTTGACTGGTCAACCATACAAATACGGAGCTATACATTGAGCCAGTGATCGTATAATCACCATATCTCGCATACAATGATCAAAGTGAGCTATCAAGACAAGTTCGATGACCGCAATGCATTTTACTCGGTAATAAATGACCAGGATTGAAGGGGAATCCTAATTTGCTTCATCTTCTGTCCTTGAGCTCTTGACACCAATCCACTATACGATTGTCCGGCCACTCCACCCAGAGCTCTCACCAAGCGTCGTTCATGCCACCGTGCCGCACACTAACCGGTAAGCACGGTGGGGTGTCGCCGACAAAGCCGGGAAGGAGAACGACAGCGTCTGGCCAGCATGTGAGAAGTAGTAGTACTAGTAGTTAGTGTGTGTGTCTGTGTCTGAGTACGAGCATGTACCAAGATGCTGCTAGTTACTACTGTAGTTTTAGAGCAAATTACCAAGACATTAGCCTAGACTAAATGGAAAAATTCCTATCCTAAGCATCAAATGGCATCTCTTTCTCTATAGGAATTGAGATGCATGTCATCTCACTTCCTATGATTTTCATATTCCTATCCTATGAACAAAAGGAGGCCTTTGTTGGAGTAAATAATGTAGCTAGCAAGATCTTCTTTGATACAGTGAGTTTTCTTCAAGAAGCGGAATTCAACGAAGTCATGATGGTTCCTTCGTCCGAGCAACTTCAAAGTGGGAAGTGGGCCTGTGATTTGACGGCTCATTAGTCATTGTTACCGCGGCACGACGACCTGGGTGACTCTCCCTTGGAGTTCTGCGTGCATGGAAAGTGGACCAGGATGGTCGACGTCCCACATGTTGGCGAAAGGAAGTATTCTTTCTGATATCGAGGAGCAAGGAAACCGCGTGGTATAGTATCACTGTTGATTGGTTCACAAAAAAAAAGTATCACTGCCGATTTATAATTATTTTTTATTTCTGATGAATGCTAGCGTTTCAACTCTTACGACGAAGGGTGCCAAACATGACACGTGCTGGATGTCCCACACGTCAGCGAAAGGAGTGGGACATGAACAGCGTGGTAGAGCCCAGTGTAGAAAAAACAACGTGGTAGAGCGTCTCCACTTCTTCCACTTCTGGGTCGGAGACCACACATAGTAGGACTTAGTGGTATGAACGATACAAAGTGTGACCTCGAGAGAAAGACACGTCTAGTTGGAAGGTCTTGGCGCATACACGTAAACAAATATAAAAGTTAATATGTGCCTCCAACTAATATAGTAGTAGTAGAGTACTTAGGCACGTACTCCATAACATCACCGTGCATTGCACGTACAACATTTAGTGGTAGTACGTAGTAAGAGACAAATGCCGCCCAAGAGTTCCCTTCTCGACCTACTTTTGGGTGTTTGGTAGAGTGTATGGAGGGTGCAGGAGTCCACACTAGTTTAGCACAAATACACTAGAAGCATGCATGAAGAGAGCATGCATGAAGAGGGGTGTTGAGTTGAGCATGCATGAAGAGGGAACGACTATGCTGAGACGAGAACGCAACCAAACACACCCTATATGCCATGCATGTTCATACCATTTGTGCCTTTCTACTTCACTTACTGCGCTACATTACTCAGTTCGTGACGTCCACTCCACGGGTACATGTCCGTCTCGTAGTTCCATCCCACGTGTTCTTCATATAGATGGAGCGATCCTTGCATAACACGTGCACCTTGATGCTAGATGTCTCGCGTGTTGGCAAAAGGATGAACAAAGCTCGCGTAAAAAAATAGAGTGGAAGAACATAGATTCCTGACGACCGAGAAGGAGCAAGGAACCTCGTGGTGGGCGTCTGCACTCATAATATTTAATATTATTCAGCGATATAAAATTAACCAATCATCTCCATAGTGGATTTGGAAGAGTACGAAACACGGCAGCCCAGTGTAGTTACATCATACTAGTACATGGCTAACCCATGCTATCACCATATTTCTTGGCTTCGTGCGACACCTATCTTTAGTAATCCAAAGACCTCAGTATCGCTTCTCCTCCTCGTCTCTATCAAAGTGCGGCGGGCTGGCGTTTTTGTCGCCTATTGAGGTCGGTTAACTATCACATGTTAGCGACATGCCAAGAGCATTCTAAAGAAATTCCTTTCACGTTCCGTTTTCAAAAGAAAAAATCCTTTCACGCATTTAATTTGCATGTATGCTTTGAGCAACTTGCATGTCCTATATCTTGCTCTGCTTGATACTCTAACTTAGCTAGAGGTTAGACTAACTCATTACTAACCCTTAACTAACTGTAGCCAAAGAGGTGTTTGGGTGACAGGGTTAGATTGACAATAAATGCACTTCATGGAGAGAGAAAAGTGATTTTTCAGTGGTCCCAATGAGAACTATATCCAGTTAGCACCTCTTGGGTGGGATAGTTTTTTTTTGGTGGGTTCGGTGCAACTTGCTCCAATTTAAACCCTCATGCTTGGATACTTTAGGGCTATTTGAGCCCCAACGAGCTCAAACTAACTCTAACCCATGGAACCAAACACGGCCTATGGCCAGTCTCGACGCGGAGCAGTCGCATGCACCGGGAAGCGGCGCTCTCTCGGTCGTCGCGCCACTTCAAAGCCGGCGCCAGTGAGAGGTCGCCTCCGCTCTGGCCGGGCATTAATGCGGCACTGACGCTCTAGGGCGACGCTGACCGTTTCACGTGAGAAGCACGCTACGGCAAGGAGTATAGGTTTTGAACCGTTTGGTGTAATCTTGGTAGTTTGCAAAACTACTCAATTATTGCACTCAGTTTCCTAAGAAATTGTGGTAAAAATGTTACTCCATAGCCGCTTCCCTTCTCCTTCCTCTTCCACCGCCACAAGACGTCCATGGAAAACGACCGTCAACCCTTATATAGGAGTGCTAGCACAAAAGATGCATGCATGACCACTAAAATTTCCATATTAAAGCGCCGCTCGGGGAGTATGGCGTATGTTTTACCTTGGCCGGCCCATGGCTACCGGGCGACGGTGACCAGAGAAGAGGCGGCGGGAGGGAATGAATGCAGCTACTGTTTGGGTTCGCCTTCGGCTTAAATAAATCGCAGCATCACGTGTACCAGCGGTGCACAAATTATAACATACTCGTGTGCGCTTAAGTGGGCGTCCGTGAATCGTGTGTGTGTGTGTGAGAGAGATTACGAGAGACAAGTGCGTGTGTGCGACTCTACTCTTCGGACATGTACTCAACCTTTTGCATCGGGATATAAGTATAATGGTATTTACTTTAGCTAGTGATTTATGTGGCTATGTTAACGTGGTTGTGTCATACTTCCTGCTCGTGATTTGCGTTATATAATTACAAGCAAGATTCTCGTGCATTGCACGGAACATCAATATGCATTTTTTTTACAAAACACCTGTTGTGATTGACCCATGCAGGAGTAATCCCATGTGTAAAAACTAATGATATCTCAAGAATTTTATCGGAAAACTGGTATCTCGAGAATGTCATCGAAAAAATGAAAGATGAGAGATAAGGCGAGGAGGAGTGGAGCGTGGTGGTGACTGGTGGTCGGAATGGGCAAAGGCATGGGGATGGACGGCGCTGGCAGGCGGCAGCGGCCACCATGCATGCTAGATTGTTCCATAGACTTATTCTTTTTTAATTGCTAGGCAATGAGGTTGCGGGAGATAATGATGTGGAGAGAGGTGCGGGTATCTTTTGTAAAATTATCATAGTTTGCTTTCTATCCGTCAGATATAGATCATACGGTCTGTATTACAAGATGGCAGGCACACCATCATTGCCAACTCGTTTTTTTATAAGGGTACAGATGATAAGTTTGCTGACTACTAAAGTAAAGTGGAATTTGTCCATGTTATGCAAGTAAATAAAGGTGATTGTTTATCATACGGGTAAGGTTGGATGAAGGGTAGTAGGAACAAATGCTTCGCCTAGAGCATGTGTGTGTGAGATCGAGTCTTAGTGTGTGTGTGGGGTGTGTGTGTGTGTGTGGGGTGTGTGTGTGTGTGTGTGTGTGAGAGAGAGAGAGAGAGAGAGAGAGAGAGAGATGGAGTCTTAGTTTGTGTGTGAGAGAGAGAGAGAGATGGAGTCTAAGTGTGTGTGGGGGGTGTGTGCGTGTGTGTGTGTGTGTGTGTGTGTGTGTGTGTGTGTGTGAGAGAGAGAGAGATGGAGTCTTAGTGTGTGTGTGTGTGTGCGAGGGGTGTGTGTGCGTGCGTGCATGTGTGTGTGTGTGTGCGTGTGTGCATGTGTGTGTGTGTCGCGGGGTCCTCTGTGGCGGATGTAATTGAAGTGTGCATGGCTTCATCATAGAGAGGTGATGTGTATGGCAGAGGCCACCAACGATGGGGTGCGAGAGAGAGAAAATGCCAGTAGAGAGGGAAGAGAAGGTGCGTGCGCGGGAGAGGAGTCGACATCGAGAGAACGTGTTTGTTCGAGAGACACCGAGGAAGACTACTATATATCAATGGTGCATGTAGGCAGGAATTAAACAAAGGGATAGTCTTATTGGTTTTGGGGATATAGGGAAAGAGTGAGAGGCGGCTGGGGGGTAGCTAGAAGGAGATTGTTAAGTGTGAGTGTGTGTTTTACCCATCCAGACGGAAGTTATGTGCACAAAAGAGGAGAACGATTCGATGTGCATTAGGATTGAGGGTAATTAACTACGTATGGAGACATAGAGACCTTGAACGTGCATGTGTGAGGGGTATACATGTATACGTGGGATGTGTGCGTGTGCACGCGCGCATGATTGAGATAAAAGAAAGAAGACATAAGTCATAAGATCAACGACATGGGAGAGACGGATCGGTATGACAATATGCATGCATGTGAGAATGCAGGGAAGAAGGGCCGACAATTGAGCATGTGTTTTTGTCTTTAAGAGATAGTGGCGTGGGCTGGAGCATGCATCTATGGCGAGCAGAGGGGGTGAGGCGCAACGAATGTGCAAAAGAGATCAACCTATAAATGCATATGTATGGAGAGACATATATAGTGTGGGTGATAGGAAGCAAGACTCCGTGCGAGAAAGAAATGTTGACGGAGAAACTACAGATAGATACAGAGATGGAGATGCTAGCTAGAGGGACATCCGTTAGTTTGGGTGTTGGAGATGACCGTCGGATGGTTCAAAGGGTGAAGTTATATGTGTGTGTGTGAGGGCACTTGACTGCATGTAGAGAGAAACATATGTAGTGTGCGTGATAGGAATCAAGGGTGAGGGCGAGAAAGAAGGTTGATGGAGAAACAGATAAATAGAAAGATAAAGATGCTAGCTAGTGTGCGTTAGAGATAGGAGTCGAGTGGATCAGAAGGCTGTATTATGTGTGTGGGTGTGAGAGAGATAGAGAGAGGGTGCATGTGAGTCACATACAAACAGATATCAGAGAGAAATGAGATCCAGAGAGACGGAGTTTTGTGTCTACGAGAGAGAAAGATATTTCACAACGAGAGTGAGAGCTAGAGAGACATATGAGGGAACGCAAGATATCTCTAGGGAGAGAGAGTGTGTGTGAGCGAAATACAAGAGAACAATGGAGAAATATGAGACCCTGGGTGAGGGAGTCCCAGACTAGGGGGTGTCCGGATAGCCGGACTATCGTCACGGCCGAACTCCAAGACTATGAAGATACAAGATTGAAGACTTCGTCCCGTGTCCGGATGGGACTTTCCTTGGCGTGGAAGGCAAGCTTGGCGACACGGATATGTAGATATCCTACCATTGTAACAGACTCTGTGTAACCCTAACCTATCCGGTGTCTATATAAACCGGAGGGTTTTAGTCCATAGGACGAACAACAATCATACCATAGGCTAGCTTCTAGGGTTTAGCCTCCTTGATCTCGTGGTAGATCTACTCTTGTACTACCCATATCATCAATATTAATCAAGCAAGAGTAGGGTATTACCTCCATCGAGAGGGCCCGAACCTGGGTAAAAACATCGTGTCCCTTGTCTCCTGTTACCATCCGCCTAGATGCACAGTTCGGGACCCCCTACCGAGATCCGCCGTTTTGACACCGACATTGGTGCTTTCATTGAGATTTCCTCGTATCGTCACCGATAGGCCCGATGGCTCCTCGATCATCAACAACGACGCGTCCGGGTGAGACTTTTCTCCCGGATAGATCTTCGTGTTCGGCGGCTTTGCACTGCGGGCAATTAAGCAGCCATCCGGAGCGGACCGAAAGCTACGCCCGCCATCGTGTCAGATCTGGAAGTTTAAACTATACGGCCAATATCCGCGGAGACTTGATCTTGACGGATTGAAACGCAGCCAAGCGCGCGCCTTTGTCTCGATGGGCATGATCTAGCTCTGCAGCGAATAGTGCCACGAGGCCGCACGATATCCGCCCAACCCTTAATCCGGGCCGGATTCCCCGATCGAGGGCGAGTGGTTGGACACCGCCTTGGGGGCTACAATCTCTCGGCGATCGAGCGAACTCCATCCCTGTCCTTTGCAAAGACCTCGACTCGGTGCCGGACTCCTCTCCGGACTCGAACCCTCGCGCCCGCTAATCGAATCCGATTGGGCGCCGTCATGGAGTTCACTGCGCGGACATCTTTCGGCACTTCGCCCTTTGGCGACATCCTGAATTCACTAAAGTCTCTCTCTTTATCCGGAGAGCCTGGCGGACTACGGTCGGGAAGGTTGGGATGCGGACGATGAAGAAATTCAACGCCCACCCACCACCCAGTTCAGAGCCAGCGCCGAAAGCTTACACGGCGTGCTCGATTTCAACTCGAAGACATCGGCGGCATGGGCGGCGATGTAGGAGACAACAATGAACCAGCACCTATAGGATGCTGGACAACCTCATCCATGATATATACATGGTGGATACACCTAAAGGAAATGAAGACGAGGAACAACGGGGCGCTCTGAAGGATAAATCCTCGGCAGTCAAAAGCGGCAGCGTAAGCGCCGAACAAAGTCCCGCCTCAACAAAGACCCAGCCATAGAGCAGGCGAACCGTGGACAACGAACAAGCTATCGAGCAATCGTCCGAACAAGACAACTTGGAGAAACAATCTGTCCCCGGCGAAGACAACGGTCCAGACGATCGGCGCGGACAAACTATTGGAGCAAAATTACCTCCGAAAAAGGCTCGTCCCCACTGCGCGTAGCCTGAAAAAGCGAGCGGAAGCTCAAAACAGCGGAAGATGCACTCGAGGATCAGATGGAGCAAAGTATTCAGCACCGCAGAACAAATGCGGCAACGATCACCGAACAAAGAGCTACCGAAAAGAAAGCTACTGCCTGAATTGACGAGGAGGCCTTAGAGCCCCACAATTAAAAAGCAAGAAGGCCACCCGGTCGGATGGGCGACCTCACGGCAAAAAGAGAGCGGCGAATGGTGCCGCACACAAGCCAATATGCGATCCGCTTAAGGATTCACATCAAAAGGATGGCCCAGTTAGGTCCATCTATGGGCCAAGAAAGCACGCTCGTTAAAGCAATGCAATATGCCAAAATTCCGAAGATCACGGCACACCCAAATATAGGGGTGCCGCACACCCCCTATGTTTCACCGATGAGGTACTGGATCATGAATTTCCAGCGGGATTCAAACCCGTAAACATAGAGGCATACGACGGAACAACAGACCCTGGAGTCTGGATTGAGGATTACATCCTCCACATACACATGGCTAGAGGAGATGATCTCCACGCCATAAAATACTTACCCCTTAAACTCAAAGGGCCAGCTCGGCATTGGCTTAAGAGCCTCCCGAAAATACCATTGGGCTGGGAAGAACTCGAGGATGCATTCGGCAAATTTTGGGGGACCTATGTCCGCCCTCAGACGTAGATGATCTAAGTCACATAACTCAACAGCCCGGAGAGTCAGCCCGGAAATTCTGGAACAGGTTCCTTACTAAAAAGAACCAAATAGTCGACTGTCCGGACGCCGAAGCCTTAGCAGCTTTCAAACACAATGTCCGAGACGAATGGCTTGCCACACACCTCGGCCAAGAAAAGCCAAGAACAATGGCCGCATTAACAAGCCTCATGACCCGCTTTTGTGCGGGAGAGGATAGCTGGCTAGCAAGATGCAGCACCAGCGACCCAAGTACATCGAAATCAGGGATGGAAGCGAAACCATGGCGCAACAAGGACCAGCGCGGATTAAAAGGAACAGTCCAAAAGCACGGCGATTAACGCCGGATTCAAAAGCTCACGGCAGAACAACAAAAAACTGCCCCTTAAGGACAATAGCGATGATCTATCCAACTTCAACAAAATCTTGGACAAGATATGTCAAATCCACAGTACTCCTGGGAGGCCTGCCAACCATACCTAGAGAAATTGTTGTGTCTTCAAACAGTCCGGCAGACTGAACGCCGAACACAAGGGGCTCGACACACCAAGTGAAGATGACGACGAGCACCACAAGCAGAGCCTCGGAAAACAAAAACCTTTCCCGCAGGAGGTCAAAACAGTAAACTCACTTCACGTGATCAAAGGGAAAAACAGAGTGGCGCCCACTAAAAGGCGTGCCGCACACTGGTTGTCAAAACCAATCACCTTCGACCATCAGGACTATTCCGATAATATCCGGAACGCAGGATGGACTGCCTTGATATTGGATCCTTTAATCGACGGATTCCAATTTACACATGTCCTCATGGATGGCGGCATTGACATAAACCTGATATATCAGGACACAATCCGCAGGATGGGGATAAACCCAACCAAAATTCGCCGTAGCAAAACCTCCTTTAAAGGAGTAATGCCAGGCCCATATGCCCTTTGTACGGGCTCCATACTGCTGGAAGTTGTGTTTGGTTCATCCGACAACTTCCGTCGCGAAAGGTTACTCTTCCATGTTGCCTCGTTTAAAAGTAGCCATCAAGCTCTATTGGGACGCGAAGCTTTCGCCCGCTTTAACGCAATACCGCACTATGCATCTCTAACACTTAAAATGCCCGGTCCACGCGACATCATCTCGTTAAAAGGAAGAATTAAGTGTTACTCGAGCACGGAAGAACGGGAGACTGCCTTGACAGCCCCACGGCTATCCGGCTCTGCTAGGAAAAGAGCCTGAATTGGTCATTCAAACCTCGGACACGGTTAGACGAGTCCGGCTCCTACTAGCGGCATACCCCCATACGAGGGGCCGCATGCATGTATAACAAGAGACAATAAAGCTCAATTTTATTCAAATTCCGTACTCTGTTTATTTAATATTAGGTACATCTTTTGCACGATCCTTTTTCTTTCAAACTAAGTTCCTCTCTTTTACAGATGAACAACGTGCGACACCCGTCCAGGATACGGCACAACGGAGACACGGGCGCAGACGTGCAGTAGGGACCCGTTGCAAGGATTCTTTTCAGATTAAGACCTGCGTAAACCTTTTTCACTGTCTCTTGTTGATATACCTCCCCGGTTCCTTAATATAACCGAGGAGGAGGCTGGTGCTTTGGCATTGGCAGCACCAGAATTTTTTGCGCTGCACTGACACCAGGGGCTTAGGGCATTATTCTGCCCATTTCATAAAGACCGAATACCTTAGGGAGTATTCGGCGTCTCGAGTTAGGCCTTATATGCATCAGCTGCGAATCATATCTTTGGTCAAATGTTGGGTTGCCCGGCTCGTGTTTTGCTGCCTTACGCCCGTTTTCACGGCTAACGCTGCACCGGGAGAACTCTCGCGATTGTGCCCGGTTCGGTAGGAGAGCACCTCAAGAGAGAAAGCCAAAACCGATCGTCATGATATAGCGAGAGACTAGTCAACCACTCGATGACTCACAGGAATGTTTAGGATTCCTCTGCATTAACGAAGGACGGTTTTCGGTCGAGCACATACGCACTTTTGAATTGGAGAGTGCGGTGCCCCTGGGGCTATATAGTAGCCCCACCTCGAACTCCTATGGCTAAGTGAAAGTGATAAAGCATTATAGTCCGTTTGCCTGGTTTGCTACGCTATCACCTCCTTAACAGGACCAAGACGTTGGATTAAGTGTGAAAAAGCGCTTTCTTTGCAAACACCCCCGCACTATGTGCGTGGGGGCTGAAGCCAAGGACTGCCATCTTTCAGGTTATAAACACATATACATAAACGGCCGCAAAGGGAGTAGTTTACTACTTGAATGCACAAGTATAAAAAAGCTCTTATATTATATTGAAACACTGTTTTCACAAATCATACATGTCATTTAAACATAATATCCTTCGAGCACTGCGTCTCTATTAAACGAGCGCCCGGCAGGACTTCTTCAAAGTAGTGCTCGGCAGGTACTCGCTTCGGTCCGAATCTTGGGATGCAACTTCGGTGGCCTTCATCTCTGCCCAGTATGTCTTGACACGGGCCAGAGCCATCCGCAGTACCGCACCAAGGAACTGCTGCACCAAACCAAAATAGCTCTTCGGCTGGGGTCCGCCCGGCCACAAGTGGGTCAAGACATGCTTCATGGCAAATCCTGACAGCCGATTCAGCTCGGCCCATTCGGCCAACCGATCGGTCAGCGACAGAGGACGCTCCGGACTGTGGAATTGCGACCAATATAGCTCTTCCCTTCGATGCCCCTTCTGGCCCCGGAAGTGCTCCACCGCGTCTGCAGCGCTCGCCGCCAAGTCCAGATAAGCATCCTCCGAACTCCACAACTTATCCAACTGAGCATGCTTTGGATCTGTATATTTCCTCCGCAGCAGAAACGGTTTTCCAGCCGCAATTGCCCCGGCCTGACTCAGCTCCTCCTTGGCAGCTCTCAAAGCCGATTGGGCATTCTTGGATTCGGCGGTGGCCTTCTTTAGGCCCTCTTGTTCCTCTTGACGCTCTTTTTCAAGAACCTCACAGCGATCGGTAGCATTCCTTAACTTTTTGGCCATATCGGCCATCTCCTCTTTGCTTCGGCAGTGAGCAGCCCGTTCAGCTTCTAGCTCTTTGGTCTCCTTTAAAGCGGCCGCGTTACTAATTCTGGCTTGCTCTTTCGCTCGGCGAAGTTCGCCCGCAGCTCCTCCACAAAGCGGCACCATCTGCATTAAGCATACGAATAGTAAGACATGGGCGTCAAGCTCCCTTACAAGGTGTCCGCATAGAGGTCGCATACCTTGTGACTCGTCAAACCGTTTATTGACCAACGCGATGTCCGCATCCGCCTCTTCAAGTTGCCGCTTTAGTTCGGCATATTCTTCAGTCCGGCTGGCCTCCGGACGCCCCGCCACCTGTTTAGGAGCGGCGATATGTTATAATCGAGATTTGATCCTCGCACGTTGTCAATTTTGACGACATACCGAGTCTCGAGGGCTACTATCTATCTGAGCGCATTTATATGCATAACGCCGAAGGTACATTATTTTGCGTACCTCAAAACCCGTCGATAAGCTTCGACGGCTTCATGCAATCCGCTCTCCGCGGATGCAATTCTTTCAATCACCGTACCAATTAGAACACGGTGATCTTCTGAAATAGCCGCTTCGCCCGAGCAGATCCTTCAGCTCCTCCGACCTTGCGCCACTTGGCGCGGACCTTCCGCCCCGCGGTTTGGGGAACCCTCGCGGACGACACCTCCGGGTTGTCCGCTTCACATGAGGGTGCGACAGGTGGAGGCGTTCGCTCTCCATCATCTCCGAAGAAGATCCCCAAGACGAGCTCACGAGAAGGGCTGAGGTCCGAACTACAAGGTACAATTTCGGTTATCCTCATGAATAAACACAGGGATGTTCCTTATTTACAAGACCCCTTCTTTTTACTTACGGCTCGCTGGAGGGTTGATCCCCTCGGGGAAATAATGCGGCTGGGTTACTTCCCAGCGCCGGACTCTCTGCCGAAGATTCCTTTCCCCTCTTTGAGGCCTTGACCACCGGATCTTCCGAAGCGTTCCTCTTCTCTCCTCGGAAGGTGGGACTCTTAATCCCTCCTTCCTTGATAGCCTCCTTCGTAGAGGCGGTTGCTTCCCCGCTCCCCCTTCGCCTTCTTCAAAAGGCGCGACCTTCAACATCTTGGTCAACATGGGATCCGGCGTGGTCTCTGGGAGGGGAGCCGGACACCTTATTAACTTTGCCTTGGCTATCCACTCCTGTTCAAGAAACGGCTCCTTTAAAGGGCATATACATATAAATGAATGAACAGCTTGTCCGGTTGCAGGACTACTTACTTGAGTATCTGGGCGATTGCAGCTTAGTCCTGCGTCCTCGGTCAAGTCCGGACACTTCTCTTGTGATCCGAAGAACAGTTTATACATCTCCACGGGCGTCGTGCCCATAAAATTTTGGAGAGCTCGTGGTCCCTCGGTTGAATTCCCACAGGCGGAGGGGGCGTTCTTGTAGGCTGAAGGCGCCGGATCACCATAACTGCGCCATCGCAACCAGATTGATCCCTCTTTCTGGAGATCTTGAATACGGCCCTGCAGCGAGGGAACGTCCTTGGGCGGCCCCAGTCGAGCCCCTTGTTGACCCATGATGCCAGCCGCTGTGGTGGACCTGAGCGGAAGGCAGGGAGCGCCGCCCATTTGGTGCCCCTGGGAGCGGTGATATAAAACCACTCCCGTTGCCACAAACCAAGCTCCTCTTGAAAAGAGCCTTCGGGCCACGGAGCATCAGCACATTTGCTTATAACCACCCCTCTGCATTCTTCTTGTTGTCCCTCGATCATCTTTGGCTCCACCTTGAAGGTCTTGAGCCACAATCCAAAGTGGGGGGTAATATGGAGGAAGGGCTCACATACGACAATGAATGACGAGATATGGAGGATGGACTCCGGATTCAAGTCATGGAAATCAAGCCCAAAATAAAACATGAGCCCCCGCACAAAGGGATCCGTCGGGAAGCCTAAACCCCGAAGGAAGTGGGACACGAACACCACGTTCTCGCCGGGCTCATGAGTGGGAATGACCTGCCCTGGAGCAGGCAGCCTATGCGGGATCTCGCCGGTTAGATACCTGGCGTCTCGTAGCTTTAGCACATCTTCTTCTGTGACGGAGGAAGACATCCATCGGCCGTGCTGGTCGGAGCCGAACATCATCGAAAGTCCGGAGCGCCTGAATCTGAGGCTTTGGGTGTTGGAACTCGAAGCGCGAGGCGAACTCGATGGAGGGTGTAAAAAAGAAGAGGGCCTTAGTCTCATTATAAAGAGGTTGAATACCAAGAGCCCACCCCGTGGTCGATTAGGACTCGCCTTTGATAGAGAAGGCAGGCCAACAGGCACGGTTGGGTTACCCACGTCCGTATTGATGAGAATCCCAGAATAAGGGGGCACGATCTACGCTTTGGTAAGACGTGCCAAGGAAACCGCCTCGCTAAACACGCTGAGGTGGAACAATAAATAACGATTCATATAAAGGCCTGGCCATGGTGTGATGTCACGCCGCGGAATACGTCAGCAGATCTGTGTAAAAATTATTCTCTCTATGATGTTATGTGGAACTTGTTTTGCAGAGCCGGACACTATCCTTGTGTTCAAAACCTTCTATGGAGTATTCGGAGGAGGAACCCGCCTCGCAATGTCAAGACAATCGATCGCCGGACTCATCGTCATTGAAGCCTGGTTCGAGGCTACTCTTGAGGAGTCCCGGACTAGGGAGTGTCCGGATAGCCGGACTATCGTCACGGCGGACTCCAAGACTATGAAGATACAAGATTGAATACTTCGTCCGTGTCCGGATGGGACTTTCCTTGGCGTGGAAGGCAAGCTTGGCGATCGGATATGTAGATCTCCACCATTGTAACCGACTCGTGTAACCCTAACCTATCCGGTGTCTATATAAATCTGGAGGGTTTTAGTCCGTGGGGCGAACAACAATCATACCATAGGCTAGCTTCTAGGGTTTAGCCTCCTTGATCTCGTGGTAGATCTACTCTTGTACTACCCATATCATCAATATTAATCAAGCAGGAGTAGGGTATTACCTCCATCAAGAGGGCCCGAACCTAGGTAAAAACATCGTGTCCCTTGTCTCCTGTTACCATCTGCCTAGACGCACAGTTCGGGACCCCCTACCCGAGATCCGCCGGTTTTGACACCGACACTGGGAGACAGATTTTGTGTTTGTGTGTGAGAAAGAGATATTGAAAAGGAAGAGTCATAGGTTCTCATATCTAAGGAGCGAAAGACATCTCTGTATGAGGGGTGAGCGAGTGGCACACATGGGAATAGTAGAGAGAAATGAGACCCCGGGAGACAAAGTTTTGTGTTTGTGTGAGAGAAAGAGATTCCACATGGAGAATCATAGTTAGAGACACATAGTAGGGAGCGAGATATACTTAGAGAGAGATAGGGTGATGAAGGTCTAGGGAGAGAGTACCGTCAGTGTGTTACGAAGATAAAAGATCATTGTCGACATACAGGTAGCACGAGAGATACACGAGAGGCGATGAGCGATGTATAGGTCGGAGAGATAGTCCTATATAAGCATGAGTGATAGCCATATGAGGCGAATATCTGGATTAAAGGGATTCAAATATTTAAACTGGAGATCACGACATCGATAATATCATAATGCAAATTGGTGTATCAAACATGCATATTCATTTGAATTTGGGCACCGTGTAATGTTATATAGTTTATCAATATTGGTGATCCATAGATTCTTGATTACAAACAATGCATGGTTTATATGCAATTAATGCCTAAGCGGGATTACACTATATGTTGCGTGTGTGAAACACATTATACATGTTTGAGAAGTTAAAAAACCCGCATGAAACACACATTAATTGGAGACAGTTAGCGAGGAATGCATACATTGGATTTCAACGTAAAGTGGTTTCAAATATTTGAAAATCAAATTGATGGATACAACCTTATGAATCTGAGATCATGCCATTTGTAAACCATATTTATGTATAAATGGTGTTGTGCTTTTGAAAGTATATATAAAACATGATGTATATAGAATGTAATTCCAATTGAAAATGGATCCCTTGAAAAAATAGAATACAAACGGGATTGAATTGAGTTGGCACGATGGCGTGCACTCTGCAAAATTTGAGCAAGCGGTCGCAATAACCGCCCGAAACCAAAATCTGCGAGATGGAAATCACTCTGCCTATCCACGCCACGCAAAGCCTATCTGCTGGATTTCTATAGGTTTTGATAGGGGTAGGTTTGTAATTCACCCAAGCGTGGCGTAACCGCCTCTCACCCGGATTCATACGGTGGGCGCCAAAACACATGTGTCCTCGGCGAAATCGACTCCTCCCGATTCATATTCATACACGGTGGGCGCCAAAAACAAACTCTAAATCGGCAAATATTCGGTGTATGCGAGATTACTGTCCTATCCCCAATCGACTAATGTTGCTGTGATGTAGTAGAAATTTGAAACGGGGGCTAAGTTTGTAAATTTCCTCGCATTTGAGACAAGCGCGCCCTGAATACATGGTTCCCCCCTTCCTCTCAACCTCCCTTTTCCCCATTCGTACTCCGTGGGCACCAAAAAACCCTCTCCATCCCACCCTCCTCCGTCCACCGCCGTCTGCCACCCCATCCACCGCCGTCCTCCTCCACCATGCCGGAGCTGATACCCCGACGCCGTCGTCCATTACAAGAGATCGACCTCTCATCCACGCCTTCGGACCGGGATCCTTGCATCTCGTCCTCTCGCTTCATCCCCGCCGTCGTCCACCTTGCCGGTGCCGCTCCTACGGCCGTCTCGTCCACCGCGCCCCGCCGCCACCGTCTACCCTCCTAGATCTGCTTCCACGCTGCTGACAGTCATCGCTACCGCAGCACCGTCAAATTCTTAGCAGATCGTGCAGCGGCGCCGCACTGTAGGCGGTACTCTTTCGTGTCTGCTCAACTTATTTATCGCAGCAAGAAAATAGATCGCCATTTGCTTTACTCGATTTCTTGTCTTGGTTGCGGTTGCCTTTCTCTGGTTTGCACCTTGGATCCTCCATGGCACGCTCAACACTATACTCCCAATGCTTATGGTTTTCCCTTTTATATTCCACACTAGTTAAATCACATGACTAAATTTCAAAATTGGGTCATCGATTTTTAGAGCTCACGGAGTTCGCGGTCGCGATCGAAGGGCTCGGGTGGTTGTGGGGCCTCGCGAACGAAGAAAACTCAAGCGGGTGGGGTTGGGGCGCGGTGGGGGTGGGGTGGCGGAGGAACACAGGCGGTGGGGGCGGTGGTCGGCCGGCGACCGTCTTGTTTTCTGTATGGGAAGAATCGAGACGAGGAAGAAGAAGGGTTAGGAGGCGTGGGATCTTCATCCAACCGCTTTGAAATGGTCGAGAGACAGTTTGGAGTTGCATTCTTAATGCGCTCTGGTTCATCATGTGTGGGCACTGCGCAACCAACATTTTATTATCCAAAATCTGCTTGCTCTTCTTTATCATGTTCGATAGAGCTGGCACATGCGTGAGCGATAGGCTTTCAATTACTAGTGGCAATACAACACCGTATTTTCAAGCCGGTTCCACTTTCCGATTTATATATCGTGGTTATGGTGTACCCTATTATGTACACTATGATCTGCCTAGTTTCGTGTGCTCTTGTTATCATGGTTTGGCAATAAACTCTCTATACGATATATTATGAACCTATCATCGCGCCATATTATCCTTACTTACGGAGCCTATTTTTTTGTACTTGTGCGGATTATATAAATGCACGCACCATATTACAGCACACATGAGCTCTCTCATCGAATCCGGTGATAGCACATAAGTGTTTACAGGCGCCCTATATTAGAATATCATCTGCATTACAAAGATAATCTCACAACTATTTATGTTTTCATGGTTCTCGGATATTATACGCAATTACGGTGAATATCGAAATCCGCGCATCGAAGAATATTGTGAAACACTGCAATGACTTACAAAATTGGCACCAAGGCATTGAGTGCCATTCGGAAGCAATGAAACTCATCGCTCCCCACTGTTGATTCTTGTTCGAATATCATCCTAATGACTATTCTAACCTCGAGAGTCAAAGGCGGATGGTGCATCTGTTCACCCATTAAGGTGCATGTTCTAATTTGGCAAGGTTTTATTGATTGCGCGTATCTTGCATATGTTGTCTTGCATTTCTTCAACTTTGTTGCACCGCCATCTGCTTAGTTTACTCATCATATAACTCGAGATGCCATGCCCATCCATTATCAATACATATTCCATCTGTCATCATACCATGTTTTTCCACTCAAATGCTGTTCTTGTGCATCAGACATCAAAAAGGAAGAGGGTAATTGCCGAACCTGAAGGAGCACCAGCTAAGTCCTTGAAAAACGTGGTGGTGCCGGAGAAATCAGACAGCGCCCCACTTATACTGGCTGTACAACCAGTGACACAAAACATAGGACCGACTCAATGATTGTACCCATACTTCACTAGCCACACCACTAGCCCCACCACAGGACCTGCACTCCAAAGAAAAGGTATACCGATTTCATTTGCCATAGCACCAGCCGTACCACGTAAAAAATCCCACTCCAAAAAAAATACAGCAAGTCCACCGGCGAAGACCTATCCCAAGCTGCAGAGACGGCCAATTCCTGCAGATTGGAACCCCATTCCATTTATTCCCAGTTTAAAGACAATGCTTTCAATGTTGTTAGGGACTATGTGCATATATTCCCATCATGGGAAGATTATAGTGAAGACAAACACCATTTTCACATCTTCTGTCCAACTTACGTGTAAGTGCTATTATTCATGGTTATTATTTCCTGTTTTCTGCTGATCGAACACATCAATGATTTACATTACATTGTTGTAACTAGGCGAGGTCAATCTGGATAGTCATGATGAGCAAAGCTTGCTTGTGCTTTTCAAGGAAGCATTGCAGCGATGTCGGTGTTACAGGAAATCACACTTTGATGGCAAGTCTATAAGCGAATTTCCGGTGAAGTCTCATGTGCTAAATTTAGAAGACATTGAATGGAAAAACCTTGTTATGCACTGGTCTCGTTCCCGGGATGAGGTATTGTATATGAAATCACATGACAATTTGAACTTCTACTTTTCCGCATGTGCCTTACGGATCTTTTTTGCATGAAATCTGCTCAAAGAAGAATTCCGGTTTGAAAAGAACGACAGGATATCGCAAATATGCTGCCCGCTGCTTTGCTCTTGTTAGTACATGTTGTCCTGTATCACTGTACTTGCATACATACCTGGTTCATTATGTGACAGCAGTATGCATGATATCTTGCTTATCAATTGTTCGCTCCAAGTTATCTGATCCGTATGAATGGTTACATTAGTGTAGAATATTTCCAATGCCAATGAATTTTTTTAGCTCTGCATTGTTCTTGTAAGTACATGTTGTCCTTTATCAGTATACTTATATTGACAGGTAGTTGTTCATGTACCATCACTTTGCAGCTTATTTTCCTTTGCCCTCCATTTTCTACACATCAGATCTATATTTACTCTTACCATAAGGTTGGTACTGAAGAAGTTTAGTTGTGCGTTGCTCTTGGTTGTGCCTTTTGCCTGTATCGCTGCACATACATTTATAGCTACTTGGTTATGTAGCATCACTCTTCATCTTATCTTAAATATTCTCCATTTTTTCGTATATTATCACATCTATATTTACTCTTAACAAAATGTAGAATAAAGGCAATGCTTATGAAGAATATTATGTGCTAAACTTCTTGAATTGCCCCCCCCATCGGCATGGACAAGGGCTTTATAGAGCTGTCTTCACCGTAATGTAAGTTTGTACTTCTCAAGCCTTCAAACTTTGTTGTGTATATTTGGTTAGGCATGACTGCAACAGCTGTTTATTTTGGTGTTTGCATCAAATTGCATGTTTAAAGTTTATTATGTAGTTCATAAACAAAAGTTTGTCCTTCTCAATTTAAGTTTTCAGTTGTACAACCAAGTTCCTTCTTCATACCATGTAAATTAAACTATCTGAGCAAGTGATCTTCTTTTCCTTGCATGTATGCTTCATTCTTCATCCGTAATCCGGTGGTGTGGTGAACCTACCCACTACTGACACAATGTCATATTCTACAATGTCTTAACTGTGAATAATGTCATATCATTCTACAATTATTTAAACCGTCTCTTTATTTGCCAATCTGAAATGGGATAAATTGACAGACACACTAACCATTGATACTTATGAGTTCTTGATCGTAATCCGGTGGTGTCGTGAAGCTGCCAACTCCTTCACAATGTCATTTCCTGCCATGTCTTGACTGAACAATACCATATTGTGTTAATGCAATTTTAAACTGTGTCACTTTATTAAATCGAAGAAATGTGATGAATTGTCGACACTCATACTTTTATGTGCAAAACATGTCATCACATGCCTTGTTTATCTTTGAGTGAGGAGGATATAAGTGTTGAACAAGCGTAGTCTCATCATCTTGCTTTCATTTGCTTGCTTGCTGCAGCTCCCAATGAGAGCTAACCTTTCTTGAACTCTATTGAAGTCTTTGTCGGTTTTGTATATTATTTTGTCGGCGTGTTTATTTGCCTTTGGTGGCGATCTTTGATGCCCAGTGTATGTAATCTATTATGCGCTTGTGCTTTATTATCATAGTGGCGAACTTTGATGCCCGTGGATGTAATATGCTGTAATTTCTTTATTGTATAGTCTAGGTTTTTTCTTATTCACGATGTTGCAGTTATTTTACTGTATATATATCCTGTCTTCGCACTAAACCGGCCAAACCGTAAAATTACGGTACATAATCGGGTCGTCATGCAATCACGATGTATGATCCGCATCATGGGCCCCGTCAAACTGGCCCACTAGTAGATTTGGGCCTTTAATAGGCCGAGTAACCCCCGGCCCTCTTTTCGCAAGAAAACTCAATGGGATTTTAGGAGGCTAAGAAGTAGGTTGGGCCTGAAATGTGCCGAATAGCTCATGGGCCGGCAGCAGCCCGAAATGGACCCCGTCCCATGATTGTGCGAATCAATTCACGGGCTTTTAACAGGCCAAAGTTGTCTCGGTCCTTGTTTGGCCCAATCGATATCATTGAAAGCGGCGGATGCAAACCGGTCGTGAGTTAGGCCCAACTATATGACGGATTTTAACGGGCCGAAATTAATATAGGGCCGAAATGTTAAATGGGCCCTTAACAGGCCAAAACTAATATCAGGCTGAATTACTAAATGGGCCTTTAGCAAGTGGGCCCAAAAGCATAGCGTCCAGTTAACGGGCCGAATCTAATATGGGCCATAATTGAGCCCAAAGCCTCTTAAAGGGCCGGACCTGATCTGGCCCGTGATTTGGCCCAGAAAGTGGGAGGCTTTTAACGGGCCGGATCTTATATGGGCCATTATTAGGCCCGAAACATGGCAGGCCATTAATGGACCGGATCAATATGGGCCGGCATTTGGCCCAAAACATGGCAGCCAGTTAATGGGCCGGCCTACTAGGGTCCTCAAAATCTTGTGGGCCTACAGCTGGGTCGGCCCATTAATGTCGGCAAAATCTCGTGGGCCTTTAGTGGGCGGCCCATTATGATCATAAAAATTTTGTGGGCCTTTACAGGCGGCCCATTATGGCACAAAAAATCTTGTGGGCATTTACCTGGGCCGGCCTATTATGGCCCGCGAAATCTTGTGGGCCTTTAGCTGGGCCAACCAATTATGGTCCGCAAAATCTCGTGGGCCTTTAGCTGGGCAGGCCCATTATGGTCCGCAAAATCTTGTGGGCCTTTAGTTGGGCCGGCCCATTTAAACTTGATGGGCCGTGCCATGTGTCGACGTATCATAGGCGCCTTCGTCCAATGAGTGGATGACATCATCCCAGCGATGAGCCGACCGTGTTTCCTCCAGCCAATGATGATTTTACACGTGGAAAATCCCCATTGGTCGGGGCTGTTAACGGGTTATTGGATCCAAAACCCGACCTGATAGCTTAACGGCGTTCCATTACGGTGGAGGCCACGTGTCGGTCACCCTTTACGAAAGCACTTCTGTGACGCGCGATTTATCGTCATGGAAGTGGACACTTCCATGATGATAATTTTGGTAATGTCATGGAACACTTTTACGACAGCACAGGTATGACTATCTTGATTCTGTCATAAAATCGTCATGGATGTATATGCATGACAAAAAACGCGACCTACTGTGACAAACACGTATCATCACGGAAGTGTATTTTTTTTGTAGTGAATATCGATAAGCGTCAAGAAATGCCTATGAATTATTCACTTGTTGTTGAACCATTTGATGTTTGGGGATTTGATTACATGGGGCCTTTTCCTTCCTTCCTCTAATGGGTATACACATATTTTGGTTGATGTTGATTATGTTACTAAATGGGTAGAAGCTATTCCAACTAGTAGTGTTGATCACAACACCTCTATTAAAATGCTTAAGGAAGTTATTTTCCCAAGGTTTGGAGTCCCTAGATATTTAATGACTGATGGTGGTTCACACTTTATTCATGGTGCTTTCCGTAAGATGCTTGCCAAGTATGATGTTAACCATAGAATTGAATCACCCTATCATCCTTAGTTTAGTGGTCAAGTTGAACTTAGCAATAGAGAAATAAAATTAATTTTGCAAAAGGCTGTTAATAGGTCCAGGAAGAATTGGTATAAGAAATTAGATGATGCACTTTGGACTTATAGAACAACATATAAAAATCATATGGGTATGTCTCCTTATAAAATGGTTTATGGAAAAGCTTGTCATTTGCCTCTTGAGTTAGAACATAAAGCATATTGGGCAGTTAAAGAACTCAATTATGATTTCAAACTTGCTGGTGAAAAGAGGCTATTTGATATTATCTCATTAGATGAATGGAGAACCCAAGCTTATGAAAATGCAAATTTATTCAAAGAAAAAGTTAAAAGATGGCATGACAAAAGAATCCAAAAGCGTGAGTTTAAAGTAGGAGAATATGTTCTTTTGTACATCTCTCATTTTAGATTTTTTGCAGGAAAGCTCCTCTCTAAATGGGAAGGCCCCTATGTCATCGAGGAGGTTTACTGGTCTGGAGCCATCAAAATAAATAATTCCGAAGGTACTAACCCGAAGGTTGTCAACGGGCAACGAATAAAGCATTATATCACAGGTACGCCCATTAATGTTGAAAGTAACATTATCCAAACTTTGACACCGGAAGAACACATAAAAGAGTCCTTCCGGAACACTCCAGAATCATGAAAATAAGGAGGTACGTGATACGGTAAGTAAACGGAGTCCGAAAATCCGCAAAAATATTTTTTGTCAGTTTTCGAATATTTTAGAATTTTGGAAATAAAGAAACTCCCAGGAAGCATCCCCTGGTGGGCACAAGACACCAGGCGCACCGAGCTTACTGGCGGCCCGGGTGGGTTAATGCCCACTGGTTCCTTCCTACTTAGTTTTATTCTGTATGCTTGTCCTCCAAGATAAAAAAATCTATATATAGTTCCCGAACATGTTAACCACCGTATCACGGAGAAATCCTCTGTTCTCTTTTCTTGTTGTTTCCGGTCAGATTTATCAAGCCAGGCAACATGTCTTCCTGCTCCTCCAACCACATGGAAGAAGATGCTTGGCTAATGAAGATCGGACGAAGAGGAAGGAGCCTACGGACGCTATCAAGGGATACAAGGGCAAGGAAGCTACCGTAGATCCACCCCCCGTAGCAACACAAGCACTGCTGGCCGAGGAGGAGGAGGAAGATATCCTTAAACCCTACCTTACTCACCTTTCTCCTGCTGAGATTGAAGCTTTTCGCGTCATTGAAATAGTTTGCATACAAAATAAGTATCTCACTCGCGAAAAAATTCTGCATCAAGAGCATATCACCTATCTCCGGAGCGTCATCCGTCGGTTGGAGAATCTCTTGATCCTTAAGGACAGGATTGCTTCTTCATCACCATCATCTTCTTCACCACCAAAGAGAACTAAGTATCGGGTATGAGCACTTCCCCTGGCTTCCGCCAAGCTTGGGGGAGGTGCCCCGGTATCGTATCATCCCACTATCTTTTTGCTTTTACTTATTTCAGTTTGATCTTTTTGGTTTAGATGAATAAAAGTTTAGTTCGATCCTTTCCTCTTTGAGAGTTTGCTTAGTGATCTATCATTGTAATCATGTGCAAGTTATATAATAAAGTTTAGTTTGAGTTTTTGCTTTCTTTACTTTCATGTTGCAAATAAAGAAAAGATATAAGAAAGGAAATAAATCAATAAGATCATATACTAATCCTATGGTAGGTGATAGCACCACATTAGGAAAAGTATAAGTAGGAAATTTTATTAGAGATTGCCAAACATAGCATTAGTCAATGATACAACTCATGAAAAAATTAATAAGGGAAGAGAAGATTCACGTATAAATATACTATTATATAAATCTTTTGTGATTGTGATCCCTCATCAAAATATTATATGCCAAAATTGTTGACATTGGACAAGGAAGACAACTTAATGGTTTATGTTTGTTTATATTCACATAGAAGTCATATTGTCATAGATCCTTTAACATGTGATGCTTTCCCTCTATCTTTGCTAGCCAAAAATTCCGCACTAAGTAGAGATACTACTTGTGCATCCAAAAACCCTTAAACCCAAATCTTTTTCTCAAATGTCCACCATACCTACCTAGGGATTGAGCAAGATCCCTCAAGTAAGTTGTCATCGGTGCAAAAAGCCAATAAAAATTGCTTCTAAGAGTGTGAGATCATTTAGTGTAAGAGAAAATTGACCGTTGTACGAACTTGGATGACAAAGAATAAAAGTGACAGACTGCATAATAAAGGTTGTCATCTTAAGGGGAAATATAATGTGACGTTCTCTTGCACTAAGGGATTGAGCATACAAACAAATAAGCGCATGGCAACCTCTGCTTCCCTCTGCGAAGGACCTATCTTTTAATTTTATGTATTTACTTTTATGCAAAGAGTCAAATTTTTCATCTATTCCTTTTTATTTTTCTCCTCCGGCAAGCATCATGTGGCGAGGAAAGATCTAGGCACATATGTCCAGTTGAATATAGATAGCATGAGTTATTATTGTTGACATCAGCCTTGAGGTGAGTATGTTGGGAGGCGAAACTATAAGCCCCTATCTTTCTATGTGTCCGGTTGAAACGTTTTGCTCATGGGTACAAGGTGAGTGTTAGCAATCATAGAAGACTATATGATGGTTGAGTATGTGAACTTGCCTAAAGGCTCCGACACGTGACCCTTCCTGAAAAGATGATGAATTGTAGTTGCAAAGTTGACTGAGAACATAGTTTGTTGGTTTCTAATAGAGTTTTTGCTTTATACTTCGATTGCGTGATGAACTGTTACTTATTCATGAGAAGTATATGATGAAAGTTTTATGATAAAAGTCCTATGTTTAATTTTGTTGTTGTTATAATAATCAACATGATGCTTCAATGTCTGTATTTTGTTTTTATCGAAACCTCTCTCTCAAAGCACGTGGACATGTTTTTCGATTTCGGTTTTCGATTGAGGACAAGCGAGGTCTAAGATTGGGGGAGTTGATACGTCCATTTTGCATCATGTTTTCTTACTGTTATTTATAATCTTTTTATCCACAATAATGGTTTTTGGAGTAATTCTAATGCCTTTTCTCTCATAATTTGCAAGGTACACACCAAGAGGGGAAATCCGGCAGCTGGAAATCTGGACCTGGAAAAGCTACGTCAGGCCACCTATTCTGCACAACTCCAAACAAGCTGAAACTCCATGGATATTTTTTATGGAATATTTAAGAACTATTGGAGCAAATAACCACCAGAGGGGGCCCACCAGGAGGGTACAACCCACCTAGGCGTGCTAGGGAGCCCAGGCGTGCCCTGGTGGGTTGTGCCCTCCTCGGCCCACCTCTGGTGCCCATCTTCTAGTATATAAGTCATTTTGACCTAGAAAAAAAATAAGGAGAAGGCTTTTGCGATGGAGCACCGCCGTCTCAAGGCGGAACTTGGGTAGGATCACTTTTTCCCTCTGGCGGAGCAATTCCGCCGGGGGAACTTCCCTCTTAGAGGGGAAAATCATCGTCATCATCATCACCAACAACTCTCCCATCTTGGGGAGGGCAATCTCCGTCAACATCTTCAACAACACCATCTCATCTCAAACCTAGTTCTTCTCTTGTATTCAATCTTGTTAACGGAACTATAGATTGGTGCTTGTGGGTGACTAGTAGTGTTGATTACATCTTGTAATTGATTACTATATGGTTTATTTGGTGGAAGATTATATGTTTAGATCCATTATGCTATTTAATACCCCTCTGATAATGAACATGTTTATAATTTGTGAGTAGTTACTTTTGTTCTTGAGGTCACGGGAGAAATCATGTTGCAAGTAATCATGTGAACGTGATATGTGTTTGATATTTTGATAGTATGTATGTTGTGATTCCCTTAGTGGTGTCATGTGAATGTCGACTACATGACACTTCACCACTCGTCCACCGTGCGCGTACCTTGGCTGAGGCGCTGCAATCTATTTTGGAGATCTCTTTGATATTGTGAAGGAACAAAACCTTCGCCTCATGGCTTGTTTCATCTCTTCCCAAGTGTCAATGTGGTCACAGCCTAGTTTTCTTGGAGTTGGTTCCACCAAGTGAGTGCATAACCAGAAAACTCAACACAAACAAGGTTGACTCTCTTCAGATCAGCAAGGTTATGGATATGAAAAATCTAATCACACTACTCTTCCCAATCAAAATATGCATTGGGGTCTTCCTTTCCTGTGAACTTGGGGACGTGCAACTTGATCTTGTTATGTCATCTCGTTCATCTCTATCATGACGTTCTGCATGGTGCCCATCATCAACAGCACGAGGGTATGGAACACCATCAAAATCATTGCCATGACCACGAGCAACACGCTCATGAGGGTAATAGTAGTGCCCACGAGGACCATGGCCTCGCCCTCGAAGTTGTCCTCCTCGCTGCCCTCCATGAGCAGCATCACCACGCCCACGAGCAGCAACCACATGTGCACCATAGTTGTTGTTATCATCCTCCAAGGCACCATCCACAAAAGCATGCACGAATTTCTCATCCCCAATTTCCTCAAGTGGGCCAATAGGGTGTTGTTGGTGTCGAACCCTATCGCCACCTACTGGAGGTCGCTCGTGAAACATCCTTCCAAGGTCTCAAACCATGTTCCGTAATTCTTGAAACTCAGCACGTGTGATCGGGGCAACTTCTTCCCCTTGATCTTCTCCATGAACACTCGATGCAGTTCCTGCCATGTTAGTGGGGCTAAAAAGTGGAATAGGATATTTTTTGTGGAATCACACAACCTCACCTCTTACTCACCAAAGTTCTTATGAGTTCACATCAGATTGTGCTTCTCCCGGATGTGTTAAAGCGATTGAAAGACAGGGATCAAAGAACTAGCTTCGGTTTTTTGGTGGAGCTCGGTGGGGTAAACAAAAAGGGGCTTGTGCTAAAATCAAGTTGATGCAAACCAATAAAATATGGAGATAGATCTGCTGCACCTTTGCACCAAGATTGAAAAACACACAACACACAAGCTTCTAAAAATTTTCTACCAAGCTGAAACTTTTGGATCTTACACAACACTTTGTTTTTCTCTCTTGACTTTTTTGCCACTCTTTTTTTCTTTCTTTGATTTTTTTGCCACTCTTTTTCCAAAGCACAACAGCCAAATCTGAAAGCAGTTACAAAGATGAACTTGGTGCAGATCTAAAAGATGAAGAAGATGCAAGGTATGCAACAACAAGATCTCAACACCAACAAGGCTTGGATTTATTTTTGGTGGGGCTTTGGACTTCTAGGACAGAAAATATAGAATGAACACTCGATCTAAATGGATGATAGCAAGATAAACTTGGATAAAGGATCCTACCGTGTCAATGAAGGCTTTGATGCAGATGATAGGTGGGAACTCGTTGAAAGAGTTCAGCCCGAGGGTGGCCCGATCTATACGTCGTAGGATCGAATTGGGAGCGATAACTAGCTGCAAGCAGCCGAGATAACTAGCTTTATACCTACCAAGGTTGGATGCAACCCATACGTTGGGGATGGCTGGCCGAAGCAACAAGAACTCCAACCTGTTGTCCGGACATTCGCAGAACCACAAACCGGGACTAACCCACACAAAACGGCCGGAACCGTATAGCATGAATTAGGGGAACCAGAGGCTCCTTCTCGCAAATCCGGATGAACTCACGAGAGCAAATGTAGCAAGGATCTCTCAGATCTCTCTAGCAGTCTTGCTGCATAAGCTTGTAGCTGAATGGTTTGACAAAAAGTATTTAAGAGGACGGGGGAGATGGGGTTTTATAGCAGGGACAACCCCCCTTAGCTAGGTGTGAAAATGGTTTCAAAAGTAAGTAGGTTTGCATTGCTTCCTTGGGTGAATAAGCAGTCAACTTTGGGAGTTGTTGGAGTACTCCTCAGAAATTCGTGAAGCCTTGACAGCCTGAACACCTTGCACGAGAATGGCTAGAACATGTTTTCAACTGCTTTTAAAAAGTCCCCGAGGATATAGCCCACTTCTCATTTCTGTAACCACTTTTGAAAGGGCAAAGGGGGGAAGGACATAGGAAAGAGGGATGCGTGCTCATTTTTTCTGGGCCTTCAATTTAATGTTTTTATTCAGCGGCCGTGGTTATTGGCAAGAACTCATTGAATCTATCATTTGGGCTCATAACAACTTCAAAGTTGCTCTTGCTACTCAGGCTAGAGCCTTGAGAATTATACAAGGACGTGGTGTAGGAGTAACCCATTACCTTCTAGGTGGAATTGCCACGACATGTTCGTGCCCACTCCAATAGAGCATTTGGCCCTGTGAGCTTTGACTACAAAAGCTGCCTATGCCAATCAGTATAGCCACTAGAGGGATTGGAACATGTATATTCCTTCTCAGATAGTACTTTAAGACAAAACATGGTTCACACGATGGATTTTCTATCTATTAGTTGACCGCGACCACCTATTGGTGGCAGAAAATGAAAAAGGGTAGGCTCCGCGCGGTTCGCGTTTTATTGTAAAAAGAGATCTTTTCATTCTCTTATAGAAGCCCGTGCCCATGCGGGTAAAGCCCAGCGAAGCTGCAGGGAGCACTGAGCAATGGGTGGATGAGGGCGACTCCGCCCACGGGTTGGACCACACCACAGGCAAAAGTCCTTCCACGACAAGAGAAGGGTGACCGGCACAACAAAAGGGAGCTAGTCGTTGGAGGGAAGAGCAATCAAAGAATTAGAGAAAGATCTACAAAAGGAAATTAACTTTGTAAACCAGAGATTTAATATTTCTATCGAAAAAGTTAAAGAACCTTATAGACAGCCTAACATTCTTGCAGAATATATAGCTTTCCAATTAAAAAATAGAGTTTCATTCCGAAAGGCAATGAAAAAAGCCATTGAATTAATTAAAAAATAAGATACAAGGGGAGTAAAAGTAAAAATTGTGGGTCGTCTCGGAGTAATGCTACATGAAAGAATAGATAATTTTTACTATGAAAAAACTTGGAATAAAAAACACAATCATATGATAGGTGGGAACCCGTTGAACAAGTTCACGCCCGAGGGTGGCCCGATCTTCACGTCATAGGATCAAATCGGGAGGGATAACTAGCTGCAAGCAGCCGGGATAGCTAGCTTTATACCTGCCAAGGTTGGATGCAACCCAAACGTTGGGGATGGCTGGCCGAAGCTACAAGAACTCCAACCCGCTGTCCGAACAATCGCAGAATCACAAACCGGGACTAACCCACACAAAACGGCCGGAACCGTAGAGCATGAATTAGAGGGAACCAAAGGCTCCTTCTCACGAATCCGGATGAACTCACAAGAGAAAAGGTAGCAACGATCTCTCGGATCTCTCTAGCAGTCTTGCTGCATAAGCTTGTAGCTGAATGGTTTGACAAAAGGTTTTTAAGAGGATGGGGGGACGGGGTTTCATAGCATGGACAACCCCCCTTAGCTAGGTGTGAAAATGGTTTCAAAAGAAAGCAGGTTTGCATTGCTTCCTTGGATGAATAAGTAGTCAACTTTGGGAGTTGTTGGAGAGCTCCTCGAAAATTCGCGAAGCCTTGACAGCCTGAACACCTTCCACGAGATAGGCTAGAACTTTGACTCACAACTCCAAATGATGTGAGGTTTTTTTGCAGATAATTTGATGTAGCTTCTGGTGATGTACCCCTATGGCCCCGTCTCTCCACCAAATGGGTGTGGCACAATGAAACATCAGAGGTAAAAACTAACAACATTAGCTTCACTTGAAACTTGTTATCTCCAAACTTGTTCCTCCAAACCGGTTGCTTCAAGAGCTCATAGGTTGTTGGATTTCTTTCATGTGATACCTAAGTTCAACCAACAACAATGGGGATGAAAGCATAGTTGTGTCATCAAGGTTACAAGGCAAACTTAAGTTAGCGTTCACCTAGTTACTTATTAGTTTGGTGCGACTTCTTGTGATTGGGCCTATAATTGTTGGAGACTTATCGATGTTTTTCATGTCCTCGTCATCATATTAACAATGACAAACTAAAATCTTCATGGTTAACTATAGATTTTCATAATCAGTATAATGCTAATACATAAATTGATGATAATTATGTTAATCCTGATATTAATGATCATGATGTTAATGCCGATTTCTTCAAATAAGGAAGAAGTGTTATCGAATGATTTCCTTCCATTCTTCCTAGTATGGAAGAAGTAAAGAAAAAGTACTGCATTTTTCTAGTTCAATCTATAGTCTAGATTCCATTCCCTCGATCCACTCTTATTTAAATGATGGGATTGGGCCATACCAACCTTCACTTAGTCTTAATAAAATATTGCTTCATATCTTCAAGGATTGGGAGGAGGTGGCGTAAAAAGGAAGGAAAAAGGAATTCTAATCCGTCCCTTCCCACATAATCATCGGTCTTGACTTTCCTTACTTTCCCAACCCCGGTACTGTAAAAAATCTCTTTTGTTTTGAGACTAGCTAGTCGCTATGGTTTGCGGGAAAACTCTTCCCTCTCTCATCTCACTTCGAGTCCTTCCAGAAGTAAATAAAGGAAATGCTTGTTCAACTATGGCATTGTCGGACAACCGACCGGATTCAAGCCCTAGCCTAAAAAAGCCTTTCGGATGAAAAAGGAAGAATAGTATGTGATATATCTCACTTGGATAACAAAATTAAAAGCAAATTTCTCTTATCCTCGTTTGTTTCTTCCTTTAGATAAATACTTAAAATCCCCTTACAATAACAAATCCAATTTAGTGACGATCCCCGATAAAAAAATATAAAAAGGGTTCAAGAATTGTTAAATTTAGATATAGAACCCTAGAAGAAGAATATAGGACTTGAACAGAAGACTCAAAAGAGGAATATGCTTCTTCGACCGACAGACAAGGTACCCCCTTTTCTCTTGCGAACCTACGTTGAGCTTGGGACAACCCGCCACTGACATAAGGTATTTCAAAAGCGCCAGGATCCATCCTTCTTTTTTTGACTATTTACTGTAGAGCAACAGTCCCACATTCCTTTTATTTCAGAAATTTTTGCCCAGGCCTGTTTAAATCCGTCCCCACTGGGAGTCGAACCCAGGACCTGGGGTGCTACTAAGGTCACTGCAACCAGTAGGCTATAGACCCGTTCACGGATCCATCCTTCTTACGAATCAAGAGCACTGGAGAAGCGAAGGGGCTCGTGTCGCGATGAATAATACCATTGTTCATCATCTCACAGATTTGCTGCACGCGGTGTAATTCCACTGATTTTTGGATTTCGTTCGTATCTAAGATCCTTTTTTATCTGGGTTGCTAACTCAATGGTAGAGTACTCGGCTTTTAAGTGCAACTATGATCTTTTACACATTTGGGTGAAACAAAAAATTCGTCCAGACTCTTGGTAGAGTCTAGAAGAGCTCGACTGATCCTCAAAGGTAATGAATAGAAAAATAGCATGTAAGTAATAAAATCAATCTTTTTTGAATGGAATCCAAAATTACGATTTTCTGGGTCTAGTGAATAATGGATAGAGCCTGGCTCCAGTTCTGGTAAAATAAAAAGCAATGAGCTGAACTTCCTAATTGGAATGATTCCCCACTCTAATTAGACGTTAGAAATAGATTAGTGCCGGATGCGGGGACAAATTTTATGAACGGAAGCTCTTATTTTCATATTTACTTATCTTTTTTTAAACTATGAATCTAATCTTTTGGGAAAAAATAAGTCTCTTCGCTTGAATTTTAGAACTTAGAATTTATTACCCTAGAAAAAACAAAAACCTAATCCTTTGAATCTTTGGTATCCTTCGAGTCTTCGTTATGGTTCGAATCCTTGTGGGGAAGTCTCACAACCCTGAGGTGCTTGCTAATCTCTCATACGAGTCGATGTCAGTAGCAATTCTGATGAAACATCTTAAACATCTTTAGTGCCTTTTGCCTTTGAGCTCAATCAATCAGAAGAAAAGGAATATAACTTGCCCCTCATTGTCCTTCAACCATGGTGCAATGAATATCATAGATTGAGTGATTTCGATCTCATATAGCTAGCTTTCCTTTCAAAGTGAAACGATTTTCCTTTTACGTTGAGATATTTGAATTGGATTTTCTTTCACCACTACTATTGTAACGCACAGAAAACACTGACGTCCCCGCTCGCTTTTGACCACTACCACTTTACCTGGGCACTGTGACGCAGTCGGTCAAGTATTGAGTTTCTGCTAGTATATCAAGGACTTATGAGAACTGAAAAGAAAAACCGAAAAAAGGAATTCTCCTAGTTCATTGAATTAAGGGAGGGCCATTCGTGGGGGCTTTGTGAAAGAATATGATGATCTCTAGACAGATGGATCTTATATGAATCATATGATGAAGTACCACCAGAGTGGATATATAGGAAAGGAACCCAAATCTGCCGAATCGCTTATGTTATGATCTTCTACATCCTAGGTCTCTGCATTCCGTCATCTGGCTTATGTTCTTCATGTAGCATTCAGATTGAATGACTTTATGAAATTACGTCGATACTTCCACATATTATGGGTAACGCAGGAGACATCCCTATTTTCCCCCTCTTGAGAATTTTTTCCGTTGAACATAGACCCAATTTTCCGTTCTTTTTGATTCCTTAGAATCTTTTTTTATCTTTCTCGCGGTATCAAACAACCACATAATATCTTATCCGCCTCTTTAGGAAAATGAATATCTCCAAAAAATATTTTGAATTCCGTATGGCTTTTTTCTCTCTTCACTCGAACCAATCCGTCTAGTAGACTTCTTGTATTTCTTAACCCAACACCTTACGGCATGAGCTGACGACAGCCATGCACCACCTGTGTCCATGTTCCCGAGGGCACCCCTCTCTTTCAAGAGGATTTGCGGCAAGTCAAGCCCTGGTAAGGTTCTTTGCTTTGCATCAAATTAAACCACATGCTCCACCGTTTGTGCGGCCCCCCATCAATTCCTTTGAGTTTCATTCTTGCGAACGTACTCCCCAGGCGGGATACTTAACGCATTAGCTAGAACACTGCACGGGTCGAGTCGAACAACACCTAGTATCCATCATTTACGGCTAGGACTACTGGGGTCTCTAATCCCATTTGCTCCCCTAGCTTTCGCCTCTTAGTGTTAGTGTCGGCCCAGCCGAGTGCTTTCGCCGTTGGTGTTCTTTACGATCTTAATGCATTTCACTGCTCCACCAGAAATTCCCTCTGCCCCTACTGTACTCCAGCTTGGTAGTTTCCAGCGCTTGTCCAGGGTTGAGCCCTGGTATATGACGATGGACTTGAAAAATAGCCACCTACAAACGCTCTACGCCCAATCATTCTGGATAAGGATTTTCTCCTAGATAAATGTACGAAACAAATCCAATTTGTAAGAAAAAATAAAAAAGCTGGATTTTTAGCAATAATGAGCCAAAGTAGTATTTGCGGTGAATCCCCCAGTTAAGTAGACATGCATTACAATAGGAAACACTAATTCTCTTGCAAATACAGCTCTCTTAATCATTCCTTCACATGTACCCGCAGTCGCATTCAAGTAATGCCCCTTGATTTCGCCGGTTTCAGCCAGTGATATAAATAGCTTCGGCACAAAAGACAAAATAGTCTCTTAAAAACATCTTTTGAGGAATGGGCCAGACCCGGCCATTTCTCAAGAACACTAGCTAAGGGCCCTCATACTACCACTTGGATCTGGAACCTACATGCTGATGCTCACGATTTCGATAGTCATATTGGTGATTTGCAGGAGATTTCTCGAGAAGTCTTTAGTGCTCATTTCGGGCACTTTCCATTATCTTTCTTTGGTTGAGTGGCATGTAGTTTCATGGCACCTATTTTTCCAATTCTGAAGCATGGCTAAGTGATCCTACTCACATTGGACCCAGTGCTCAGGTAGTTTGGCCTATAGTAGGGCAATAAATATTGAATGGTGATGTAGGCGGGGGTTTCCAAGGAATCCAAATAACCTCTGGTGTCCGGCAGATGGAATTCTGGACCTGAAAAAGCTATGTCAGAGATACCTATGCTGCACATCTCCAAATGAGCTGAAATTTTACGGAAAATTATTTTGGAATATATAAAAATATTGGAATAAACAAACACAAGAGGGGGCCACCCAGGTGCCCTAGGCACCAGGGCACACCTACCCCCTGGCGCGCCCTGGTGGGTAGTGGGGGCCCTGGCCCATCTCCAGTGCCCATCTTTTGGTACATAAGGTCTTTTGACCTAGAAAAAATAAAGAGAGGACTTTCAGGACGGAGCGCCCCGTCCCGAGGCGGAACTTGGGCAGGAGCACTTTTGCTCTCTGACGAAGCGATTTCGCCGGGGATACTTCCCTCCGGGAGGGGGAAATCAAAGCTATCGTCATCACCAACAACCCTCTCATCATGGGAGGGAGAATCTTCATCAACATATTCAATAGCACCATATCATATCAAAACCCTAGTTCATCTCTTGTGTTCAATCTTTGTATCAAAACCTCATATTGGTGCCTGGGTGACTAGTAGTGTTGATTACATCTTGTAGTTGATGCTAGCTGGTTATTTGGTGGAAGATTATATGTTTGGATATATTATGATATTCAATACCCCTCTGATCTTGAGCATGAATACTTTCTGTGAGTAGTTACTTTTGTTCTTGAGGACATGGGAGAAGTCTTGTCTTAAGTAATCATGTGAATTTGATATTCGTTCGATATTTTGATGATATGTATGTTGTGATTCCCTTAGTGGTGTTATGTGAATGTAGACTACATGACACTTCACCATCTTTGGGCCTAAGGGAGTGCATTGTGGAGTAGTAATTAGATAATGGGTTGCTAGAGTGACAAAATCGTAAACCCTAGTTTATGCGCTATTCCGTAAGGGGCTGATTTGGATCCATATGTTTAATGTTATGGTTAGATTTTATCTTAATTCTTCTTTCGTAGTTGCGGATGCTTGCGAGGGGGGTTAATCATAAGTGGGAGGCATGTTCAAGTAAGAACAACACCCAAGCACCGGTCCACCCACATATCAAATTATCAAAGTAGCGAACGCGAACCAAACCAACATGATGAAAGTGACTAGATGAAATTCTTGTGTGTCCTCAAGAACATTTTACTTGTTATCAAAGACCGTTCCGGCTGGTCCTTTACTACAAAAAGGATTGGGATACCTTGATGCACTTTTGTTACCATTACTATTCCTTGCTCGTTACAAATTATCTTGCTACCAAACTATCTGTTACCGATAATTTAGTGCTTGCAGAAATTACCTTGCTGAAAACCGCTTGTCATTTCCTTCTGCTCCTCGTTGGGTTCGACACTCTTACTTATTGAAAGGACTATGATTGATCCCCTATACTTGTGGGTTATCAAGACTCTTTTCTAGTGCCATTTCAGGGGAGTGAAGCGCTTTTGGTAAGTGGGAATTGATAAGGAAAAATTTATATAACGTGCTGAAATTTACGATTACTTGTTACTATGGAAAACAATCCTTTGAGGGGTTTGTTCGGGGTATCTGCACCTCGACCTGAAGTACAAAGAGTTGCTCCACAACCTACTGCACCTACTGAAAATATTGGTTATGAAATTCCTTCGGTTATGATAGAGAAATTTCTAGCTAATCCTTATGCAGGAGATGGAACGAAGCACCCTGATATGCACCTCATATATGTGGATGAAATTTGTGGATTGTTTAAGATTGCAGGTTTACCCGGAGACAAAATTAATAAGAAGGTTTTCCCTTTATATTTGGGGGGAAGCATTGACATGGTATAGGCCATGTGATGAAATTGGAGCTTGGAACTAGAATCAATTGAAATTTCACCAAAAGTTCTATCTTATGCATCTAGTTCATCGTGATCGGAATTATATAGATAATTTTTGGCCTCGTGAAGGAGAAAGTATCGCTCAAGCTTGGGGGAGGCTTAAGTCAATGTTATATTCGTGCCCCAATCATGAGCTCTCAAGAGAAATTATTATACAGAAATTTTATGTTCGGCTTTCTCATAATGATCAATCCATACTCGATACTTCCTGTACTCATTCTTTTATGAAGAAGACTATTGAATTCAGATGGGATCTCTTGGAAAGAATTAAAAACAACTCTGAAGATTGGGAACTCGACAAAGGTAAGGAGTCAGGTATAAAACTTGAGTTTGATTGTGTTAAAACTTTTATGCATACCGATGCTTTTCATAATTTTAGCACTAAATATGGACTTGACTCTGAGATAGTAGCTTCTTTCTGTGAATCATTTGCTACTCATATTGATCTCCCTAAGGATAAGTGGTTTAAATATCATCCCCCTATTAAAGAAAACATTGAGGAGGCAGTTATAGCTAAGGATGAAACTATCATTTACAATCTTGATCCAGTTATGCCTACTCCTTATATTGAAAAAACACCTTTCCCTGTTAGGATAAAGGAAAATGCTAAGGCTTCGACTGTGGTCAACAAAAGTAATATTAGAGCACCTAGACCCTCTGAACAAATTAAATTAGAACCTAGTATTTCTATGGTTAAAGATCTCTTAGTTGATTATGTTGATGGACATGTTATTTATTTCTGTGATGAAGCTGTTAGAATTGCTAAACCTGATACTAAAGCTAAGGATAAACCCGTTGCTGGCAAAAATGTCGCTTTGTGCTAGCCACGCCCGCCCTTGTCGTCAGGCCTCGTCGGTCTTGGCGGCGTTGATGTAGTTCGGGTTGGAGTAGCATGGGTCATGTTTAGCTTGGACTTCTTGACGATGTAGTGGCTTCGTCGGGGTATGCAAGGGGTTCGCCTCATGGGAGGAAGTTATTTAGGAGACCGACATCGGTGTAAAATCGTCGCAAGCTCACATCGGCATGACTGGTGTGGTTGGCGCCTCGTCTCGGCTGGACGTCAGGTATTCGATGGTCCGCCAAGACAAAGGGTGTCGATTCACAGGGCCATGGAAAAGGTGGCGTCATAGAGGTCGCGCCGCCTTGGGCTGGTGCTACGCCAAAGAGCGACATGTACGCCGACGACACCACAGACCTGTACGTCAATGACCTATCTGCCATGATGGGTGAGCCTCACTTGATTGAACGCCAAGTCTATCGCAGTTCGTTTTATCAGGGGGCACCGCTTGGCGAACTTATGGATAGATGATCATAGTGGTTGCATCGTTTTGTATTAGCTGGACGCCGTATTGGTTGGTCTGCCAAGACAAGGGCGCCTCCCCACGGGGTCGATGAAAAGTGGCTGCGTCACCTTGGGTGGGTGCAACACCAAAAGGGGTGACCTATACGTCGGCGACCGATGGACCTGTACACCAGGACCTGTATGCCAATGACTTGTACGCCATGATGGACGCTTCGTCTCAGGCTACATCATCGCGAACTCCGGTTCTTCCAGCTGCTTTCTGTGGGACACCGGCCCTGTCCAACGCGATAAGAACGCCAACTTGTACACCGAAGAGACATGTTTGACATGGACTTGTCTCGAGCTACATCGTCACGAGCTCTGGTTCTGCCACGCCATCTCCTCCGGGACACCAGACCTATTTAACGTGATCGGAATGCCATGGACCTGTGCGCCATGGGTTTGTCTCAGGCTACACCGTCGTGAGCTCCGGTTGTGCCAGGCCGCCTCCTCTGGTAAGCCAGAGACCAGACCTGTGCACCGCGATCGGGATGTCATAGACCACGCCTAGGTTGCGGCACTCGAGAGAATGATGGGCTTGGCGAAGACGAACCCTGGCAGTGCCTTGGTGTCGTCTTTAGGTCCGGTGGTGCCATCCCCGGTGATAGCAGGATCACGCTATCTCATCTGGAAACATGTGTGAGACCTTCATTGCCACCGCCAAAGTCCCCCATGTGGATGAGTGTATGTCAAACTCATGTAGCCTGGTTGCACATGTACGTCGATGATGTGCCTGACAAGATGTTCTCACGTGAACAGTCTCATGTCCTGCTAAGAAAAAGAGACAACGGGAAAAGAAGGACGCGTGCTAGCTCTTGCATGTGCATGCATCGCGGGCCTGCAGATGCCTGCAAGTCTCCATAGCATGGTATGCTCCCTATCCTGAGGTGCCGCAGCATGTCACGGCGGTCGTGGCGTTCTCCTTGATGCTGCCGCCATGGGCGTGTCTCCGTCATTTGCGTTCGGCACATCACCCGCGGACGCCGAGTTGGTGGCTGACCTCCATCTCAATCTTGCCGGGGCATGCTTTGCATTGCTGCAGCCCTTAGGGCCTTTTCTCTGTACCTTGTCGTATTTTTTGTGTGCCTCAGTTCCTCCTCTGGGTGTTTGTGCCTTGTTGCGTGGCCTCCTCCTTCTCTTGTTGTAACACCTATAAGTTGAAAGACAAAAAGTACAAGAAATTAGTGGGGCTTGCTCTGCTTCCTTTTCTCCATCTCGGCGGGCGCCGGTTTGCTTGTGGGCGTGCCGACACGCTCATCGTTACCATCAAGTGCGTGCCTCCGCGTCGTCGCTGCCATAGGCGCATCCGCTGTGTGGTTTCTCTTCTGCTGATGCTTCGTATGTGAGGTCTTCTCGATGCGATCTGATGTATCATACGTGACACGTCTCCAATGTATCTATAATTTATGAAGTATTCATTCCATTTTTACAACAATTTTATATGGTTTTGGTATGATTTGCATGGAACTAACCCGGACTGGCGTTGTTTTCAGCAACAACCGTGGTGTTGTTTTCAGCAACAACCGTGGTGTTGTTTTTTGTGCAAAAATAAAAGTTCTTCAAATGCAACAAAACTTTTTGATGATTTGTTTTGGAATAAAAGAGGCACTAGAAGCTTTGTAGGAGGACCAGAAGGTGAAGGAGGTGAGCACAAGACACCTGGGTGCGCCAGGAGGCCCAGGCGCGCCCAGGTGGGTTGTGCTCACCTCAGGTCCCATCTTCACGTGATTCCAACGCCAAAAATCCTATAAATATAGAAACCCCTAGAAATAACCCTAGATCAGAAGTTTTGCTGCCGCAAGCCTCTATAGCCATGAAAAAACAATCTAGACCCCATTCCGGCACTCCGCCGGAGGGGGAAATCATCACTGGTGGCCATCTTCATCATCCCGGCAGCCAGATGAGGAGGGAGTAGTCCACCCTCGGGGTTGAGGGTTTGTACCAGTAGCTATGTGTTTAATCTCTCTCTCTCTCTCCCTCTCCCTCTCCCTCTCTCTCTCTCTCTCTCTCTCTCTCTCGTGTTCTTGAGATGTCATGATCTTGATGTATCACAGGCTTTGTTAATATAGTTGGATCATATGGTGTTTTCTTCTCTCTATCTTGTTGTGAATTGAGTTTTCCCTTTGAGATTTCGTTCTTATCGGTTTGAATACTTTTATGGATTTGAGAACACTTTATGTATATCTTGCTATGAATACCTGTGGTGACAATGGGGTATCATATTGATTCACTTGATATATGTTTTGGCACTCAACTCGTGGATTCCCGAGGTGACATTAGGGTAATCTATGCATAGGGGTTGATGCACGTTCTTGTCTTTGTTTCTCCGGTAGAAATCTTGGGGCACTCTTTGAGGTTTTTGTGTTGGATTGAGTATTATGAATCTGAAATTATTTGGTGTTATCTTAGTACGAACTCTTGATAGATCGATCGGAAAGGAAGTGTTATTTTAGTACGAACTCTTGATAGATCAATCGGGAAGGATAACTTGGTGTTATTTTAGTATAAACTTTTGGATAGATCGATCGGAAAGAATAGCTTCGAGGTGGCTTCGTACCCTACCAACAATTTCGTCTTATGTTCTCCGCTAGATAGGAACTTCGGAGTGATTCTTCATCGCACGTTGAGGGATGGTTATATGATCCAATTATATTAGCATCGTTGAGAGATTGCACTAGCGAAAATACGAACCCTAAGCCTCTTTTTCAAGAATTGCAATACCGTTTGTGCTCCGTTTTATCAATTGCTACCTTGCTGTTTTTTATTGTTCCTATTACAAAAATCAATATCTACTATCATTACTAAACTTGTATCACCATCTCTTCGCCGAACTAGTGCACCTATACAATTTACCATTGCATTTAGTGTGTTGGGACACAAGAGACTTTTTATTATTTGGTTGCAGGGTTGTTTGAGAGAGACCATCTTCATCCTACACCTCCACGGATTGATAAATCTTAGGTCATCCACTTGAGGGAAATTTGCTGCAGTCCTACAAAACTCTGCGCTTGGAGGCCCAACACGAGTCTACAAGAACAAGTTGTGTAGTAGACATCAATACGCAACGACCTCATGTGTGTTGGCGTCGACGTCGTCGAGCTCGGATGGGTGTCTTTGCAGCCGCCACCGCCGCCGCTCACATGTATACTTGCACCGCCGTGAGTGAGCCGCCGACCCTACGCGCCGCCATCATGGGCGCATCTCTTTGTCCTGATCTTGCTGAGGCTGCCGCTAGGGCGCATCTCTTTCTCGTGTCCTTGAACATGCATGGGCAACTGAAGAGCCACGAAACGACTGTGTGCGTTGCTGCTACTTCTTGAGCTTGCGTTGGTTTTTCCCTTGAAGAGGAAAGGGTGATGCAGCAAAGTAGAGATAAGTATTTCCCTCAGTTTGAGAACCAAGGTATCACTAACCTATCACTGAGATACCTTGGTTCTCTAACTGAGGGAAATATTTATCTCTACTTTGCTGCAGCACCCTTTCCTCTTCAAGGGAAAAACCAACGCAAGCTCAAGAAGTAGCAATGAGCAACAACATTGGGCTGAGCCAGCACAAATGGAGGAACCGTAGGCGGCACCTCGAAAACCTCTGAATCAAGAGGCATCTGTTCCAGAGGAGGTTGTGAGTCCTCGACGTAGGACGGGGGAAACTGGCTCTCGGACAGCACGATGGCCTGACTAAACTCTTGTGTGACGCCCGGATAATTCAGTTACAATAATTCCCTGCTAATGATGCCACATCACCTCAATTACTGTTGCTAACCTCGCATTGGTTCAAAACCCGTCCAAATTCAAATTTAAAATAAAGTCAAATTATTATTTCGTCAAGCGGTAGAACAAAAATGTTCGCTGGGTTGCAAAAATTCACTAACTAATTCTTAAATATAATCCAACATTATTTGAGTTATTAAAATGCCCTTAAATATTTTAAACTGGTCCAGACAGCCCCAAAATAAATCGTTTCTATTTAAACAAAACTCAAATGAGATCAATTAATCTTTGAACTTTTGAGGCGGTGCAGAATATTGCATAATAATTATTTTGGCAATTTATACATTTTACTAAATTCATTTAGTGCCCAAAAGGAATGCAAGCTGTGAGGGAAATCAAAAGCAGAAAAAGAAAAGTTAGAAGAGGTAGAACCTCATCATGCACTTAGGCTTTAATTCTACAGTATAAGGCCCAGCCCACCCTACACCTTCTCCTATCTCTATTCACGAGGCGTGTTGGGCGAGCAGCGCTCGTCCATGGCTCAGATGGCGCGTGTCGAGCATCCGATGCCTCCCAGCGTGGTTAAGGTCGTCCCGCACCTCTCTGGAACCCTAGCACCATTTCCCCTTTCCCTGGCTGCTTTCCTTCTCCCCACGCTCGCCGAACGCCGTCGTCGCCATGGCCCGTCACGAGCGTGTCCACCGGCCACCGTCCTCCGTCATGTGCTGTCCGGGAGCTCCGTCACGTTCTTCTCCTTGACTACTTCACGGATCGAGCTCGGGAACCACGTCGGCGCCGCCCTCATCGATTTTCTCCATCACGGCCACCGCGGCCTTGCCGTCGATGCCGTCGCTCCGATCCACCCGGTCCTCCCGAAAGCACGCCAACGGACTCAAGGTGAGCTCCTCCCTCGGATCCCCTTTTCCCCTTCAATTTGTACACGTGAGGCCGCCGTCACCGTCGTGCACGAGCTTCTGCGTGCGTGTGCGTGTGTGCATCTTGCCGCTGCTCGCCTCTTCTCCTTGTGAACTGCTGCTGCTCTTCACTGCTGCTTGCCATTGCTGCTACTCTCATGTGCTAGCTGTCGCTATTTTGCTCTGCTTGCTTGCCGCCGGGCTGTTACGCTTGCCCTTTGCTGCGCTGCTGTCGCCGCCGCTTCGCTCCTGCCGTTGCCTACTCTGCTGCTAGTCTTCTTGTTGCCGCACACTCTGAGTGCCACTCCTGCACGCAGCCACTCTTGGCTAGCCATGGCCGCCGTGGCCTTTGTATCATGCGTGCTAGCCGGCATGGCTTGAGCCATCGCCAAGCGGCGGCCATTAGATTAGGATTTAATCCTACTTAGCTAACCTCAAACCAGTATTAGTACTAACCTTAGATACTAATTAGTGTATGACTTATGGCCCCACCACTAATTAGGCTAATTAAACAATCTGTCAAACAAATGGCCCTATGACACATGAGCCCCACTTTCCGATTCGGCGAGTCAACCGGAAATGTTGAATGTTCACCTGTTGACTCAGCACACCGTGCCCCCAACTGTCGACCTCTAACGCCTTGCTGGGTTCCTTTGGACCGGGTGCATCTAGTATTTTAGGTGTATTTTCAATTAATATTAGATCCAGAAATTTCAAAAAATGTTTAAAACTTTGAAAATTAATATAAAATAAACCGTAACTCGGATGAAAATACTTTATATATGAAAGTTGCTCGAGCGACGAGACGAATCAGGATCGCAGCCCGTTAATCCGCCACACACCCCTAACATATCAAACTCACAACTTTCCCCCTCCGGCTCCTCTGCTCAAAACGTGAAACACCGGGATACTTTCCGGATGTTTCCCCCATCACGGTATCACCTCCTCTGCGTTAGGTCACCTCTAGCACCGCGTATTGCCATGTTACGCTTTGTGATGCTTTGATTGCTCTGTTATTTATTGTGTTCCCCCTCCGTTACTTCTTTCCGTGAACCGAGACCGACGCTTGCTCTTTGGTGCCCGATCGACTACGGAGTTGGCGACCCTCTCTCTTGCGAGCAACCAGGCAAGCCCCCCCTTGATCACCAGATATCGCCTATTCTACTCTATCTGCTTGCATTAGAGTAGTGTAGCATATTCTTGCTTTCGTTATACCTATCACGATGCATAGCCTGTCCTTGCTACTCTTTGTTGTTACCTTTACCTGCAATCCTACATGCTTAGTATAGGATGCTAGTATTTCCATCTGTGGCCCTACATTCTTGTCCGTCTGCTGTGCTATACTATCGGGCCGTGATCACTCGGGAGGTGATCACGGGTATATACTATATACTTTATACATGATACATGTGGTGCTTAAAGTCGGGTCGGCTCGAGGAGCACCCGCGAGTGATTCACGGATTGGGGGCTGAAAGGACCTTTGTCCCGACGGCCCTCTGGATGGATCTTTGTGGCGGAGCGACAGGGCAGGTTGAGACCGCCTAGGAGAGAGGTGGGCCTGGCCCTGTTCGGCGTTCGCGGATACTTAACACGCTTAACGAGTTCTTGGTATTTGATCTGAGTCGGCCATTTGGTCTATCGCACTAACCATCTCGCGGGAGTAGTTATGGGTATCCGGCGTCGTGGTATCGGCCAAAGCCTTCGTGGCGTCGGCGGCGATCGAAGCGCGCGCCAGATTGGACCGCGTAACGTGACTTCCTTTGTAATGGAGGTTGCTAGGTGCGCTTCCGGCCGCGTTATAGCGTGCGGTGTGCTAAGGGCGATGGGCCCAGACCAATGGGCGCTTAGGTTTAGACCGGCGTGCTGACCGCTCAGTTGGCCTAGGTCGGGCATGACCCAGAAAAGTGTGTCCGGCCAAATGAGATCAAGCGTGTTGGGTTATGTGGTGCACCCTACGGGGAGTTAATCTATTGAATAGTCGTGATCTTGGTAACAAGGCGACTTGGAGTTGTACCTTGACCTTATGACAACTAGAACCGGATACTTAATAAAACACACCCTTCCAAGTGCGGATACAACCCGGTGGTCGCTCTCTCTCGTGGTCACGAGGAGGGATCGCGGGTAGGATTATTGCTATGTGATGCTACTTGGAGGACTTGATCTACTCTCTGCTGCATCTTTGCAAGGCGGAGGCTGCCCGAGCGTAGTGTTCGACGGGATTAGCTATCCCCTCTTATTACGGCATTCTGCGATTCGGTCCACGATATGGCCCTTTACACATATATCCATGCATATGTAGTGTAGCTCCTTGCTTGCAGTACTTTGGATGAGTACTCACGGTTGCCTTGTTCCCCTTTCCCCCTCTCTTTACCCGATTGCTGCAGCAGACGATGGAGCCGGGAGCTAGACACCACTGTCGATGGCGACTACTACCCGGAGGTGCCTACTACTACGTGCAGCCGACGGCGGCGGCGAGGAGTAGTTAGGAGGATCGAGCGGAGGGCTGCGCCTCTTCGTCTGTATCCCGGTTTGTGCTAGCCATCTTATGGCAACTTGTTTAACTTATGTCGTACTCGAGATATTGTTGCTTCCGCTGACTCGTCTATGATCGAGCACTTGTATTCGAGCCCTCGAGGCCCCTGGCTTGTATTATGATGCTTGTATGACTTATTTATGTTTCAGAGTTGTGTTGTGATATCTTCCGTGAGTCCACGATCTTGATCGTACACATTTGCGTGCATGATTAGTGTCTGATTGAATCGAGGCGTCCACAGTTGGTATCGAGCCGATTGCTGTAGGAATCCCCTTTCCAACTCCTTGACCGAAGTTGAGTCTAGACATTGGAAAACTTTTACTAACATGGCTGTGCGGCCCATGGGCCCATGTCGCCATTGGGTGGTATTAGGATCTTTTACTCCTCGATCTTTACTCTGGGATTCTGAACTCTCTTCTATTCGGGTTAAACAATTTTTACTAAAATCTAACTTTAGGATCTCGTTACTACTTCCTCCGGAGAACCCTCACTACGGTGATTGCTCCGTGAACGGAAGAATTTGAAGATACTCTCGATATTCTCTCGAGACCTTGTGCCTATCGCTTTTGTAATTCCCTACCACCGAAACATCCCTGTGGAGAAATACTTACGCCTGTCGTTCTTACTTTTGTTCCCAGTTAATCTTGTTATTACAAGATACCCCGAAATTCTCTCTAATGTTCCGAGAATACTTTGCGCCTATTGCCTTGCAGTTCTTTGCTACATGAATACCCCTACGGATAATTTCTCGCACTTACCGAATATCCGCTCATCCCCAGTTGATTCATGTATGTCACCAATCCTCGAAAAACCATTCGATCTTCCGAAAATCCTAAGCATCCTATTACTCTCGAAATTCTTGATTACTTGCATTATGGGTAATCCCATAAGTCTAGTAATCTTGTTGGCATCCATTGTCATTATCATTTTGAGTCCATTGATTCGATTTGTTGCGAATGCTCGCAATCCTCAAACAGATCCTAGAATTCATCCTTCCGCTCGACGTCATTTTAAACATGAGTGGCTATCGACCAATCAAATTGCCGTCGATTGTACCCTAAGTCTATTCAGCTTATCCATCCTTGATCGAGCATTTGCTCTGATCCCTTGATTTGAAAATCATAATTACTTTGCTAATTAAGCGTTGAACTATTCAGATGTTCTATAAACCGATGCATTTGCAATCTTTCTTCCTCGATTGGGTATCGATACTCATATCAGCCCCATTGTGGATCGCCATATCCACTTGTTGGATTATTATCCGACGGTGTCCTTCATAATTAATCACTTTTGAGTTCTTTCTCCGATACATAATGCCTTTGGTAAATTGTATCCTTTCCTTTTGTCAACCATGCTCGCTTTCGAGCTGGTGATATTTACTCTTGAAACTTATGGTATATGTTCAGTAAGAAGCCCGATGGGATTGAACCAACGCCTTCCCTCATCGGTGTGAACCCGAAAGATTTCACGAGTCATACTTATCTGGTATTGCACCAGGTAAAACTTTCAACAACTAATGTCATCTTCGAAATGCGAGAGGTGAGTGGAAGATTATGCATTGAGGAAGTGGGAGTCGACCTTGAACTTTGTGTTCATGCCCATGGACGCGATGTATATCCTATCATGGAAGCTTCTTCTAATAATAACTATTTCCTTGATAGCTAACATATGGTATCTATGAATTGATCCCTTACAACCGTGGTTCCGACCATGATTGTTCTTCTTTGATTCCATTTCTCGGGAAAGTTAAAAAAAATTGTCTTCTATGGATCAATACACCAGTCCAACCTTTACTTTGATCTTGTGTCGAGTATTACCCCCCTGGTATCTCGAGATTATCATGGAACTGCATAACTTCTTATGAGTTCTTCATCAAGTGCTACCTTCCCACTGATTCCAATTTTTCACGGGCTCTGAGTTATTAAACACTCAAAGGCACCGATAACTGAACCGAGTCCGCTCTACGGTTCAACAACTCTTCAGTAAGCTTCTATAAGTATGAGTTTGTACCCGATCACGCCATTCCTAGCCTGTTTGGCTATATCATTGTCGTGATGATTCTAACTGTGCTACCTGGTCCTTATTCTCGGAGCACCAATTTGCGACGATATCTAAGCTTACGTCGATCTCCCTCATCATATCATTTCGCCTTGAACATCAAGCTTGATTTCGAGTTCATGTCGTACCCTTAGTTCCAATAACCTTTCGCTTCATCTGTCCTTTGACTTGATGTGATCGCTGTTCGGACAAATGTGTCGTGATCATCATCAACCTCATGAGCTCTTCCAGGATATCAATCGGATTCATGATGAGAAATGCCATCCTTGCCTCGATGATTTGTGTTATCATCGGCAACATTCTTGCCTTCCCCCAACACAAACTTGTTAATATTTTGTGTTGTACATTGATTTCCTTGCTATCTAGCTTAGGTTATGATCTACCTTGTAGTATTACCATCTTTTATGTCAATAATGTCATGAGAATTTCACCACCTCTTATGCATTCTTGGTATAGTGATACTTCTCACCATCACCATTTTTCTTGGCCCTTGTGTTGATCCCGACCGGGGTACCAACAAGTGAACGATGTTGTTTGGATTCTGCACTTCTAGCAACCCTATTGCTTTGAAGTTAATGGTCGATAGTTTCATTGTAAGTCTTCCGATAATTGAATCACCATTCTAACATTGGTCGTGCAACCCAGCCCATATTTCGGGTGCACCTTTCAACCAATATTTAGTTGTGTATGTTTACCCTCGAGCATACATCGTTATATCATTTGATCCGACAAATGATATTTCCTTGTTCACCTAATTGTGGAAATTCATCCCTTGGAAATCTCGATGATTTGTTGTTGAGCCTATCAGCTACCACCTTATCCCTTCATTGGTTTAATGTTGGGCTTTTGTTTGAACTCGCTTAGTAGTACATCTCCGAGAATCTTACAATGTCATCTCGACAATATGTGTTGCACCTTTCTTCTCAGGCATCCTGAGTCTGAGGTATCCTGACACCCATCAGATCTGAATCTCGGTCAGATATGATGGTTGGAACATATTTCCAAGAGTTATAGCAACGGTCTTTATGTGACCCGGTAAGGTGATGTCGTGCCTAGCACACCTGGCCGGAGGCCCTATTGTTATAGATTCCTTTTCAGCAAGGTTATCCATTCTTCCTTGAGGAAATTGTAAGACTTATTCTATAAGTTGTTTCCGATGGATCCTTTGTATCCAAAATCTGACATTTGCTTGAAGGACCATGTCAATGCTATCTCGAAGCATGTCTCTGGTACTCCGATTTTCAACAAGGACATTTGAAGCCCAATGCTAAGATGTTTCTTGCTCAATTATCCAAACACCGTTGTATGGGTAATGTCTTGAAATTTCTCTCTCCTTACCTAAAAGGATTTTCTAAATTATATCCTGACATGGATATCATGCTCTGCTTGTCCTTGGGAAGGATATATCCCTGAAATGTGTGTTTAAACACATTTTCTTTTCCATTGTTCTGTTTAATCTCATGATCACCTTTTCCTTTCCATTGTTTCGTTTAACCTTACTGGTGATCTATATGATCTAAGCAGTAATATTCTCCTGCTTATGTAAACACCTCGGTGTACAATTCATCAGAAAGACCCTGTTACTTTTGTTGATGGCATTCCGTTAACCGCCGATGGCCGAGAACTTTGCCTATTGGCCCGCCTCGTTCAACGAGCGGGAAAATGGTTCTCTTCGTCCCTCGCCCTTGGTACCGACATTGTTGCCAACATAACTGACATGCTATGCTTTGACATGTCTTTCTTATGCGATCGTGCAAGACGTCAACGCCCTTCCTTCTTTTACCCCACATGGTGGGCCCATAACCCACAGTTACACAGGATCGAAACCTGACTCTCTTGTACCCCCTGTTGTCAAAGTTATTCCTCACGCTTGACTTTGTATGTAATTCACGGGCCACTTGCCTGTTGATCTATTCAGGTATCAGACGCAATACTTATTCCCGATTGCTTTGAGCCCCTTTCACGCCCTGTTTCAGGCATCAAACAGTTGCCTGCTCACTCGAAACATCCCATGAAACCTCATTACTTTGCTCTCGATATTTTCTTAAGTTTCAATTCGGGAGGGACACCTTCCCCGATGATATCGACCGATAGTCAACCTTGTAGAGGTTTGTTCTCCCGGAATACCCCCTTATTCTTTCGTAAGTACGATGGAACCCCCGAAGAAAGGATACCGACTTTATCTTGATGACTTGAAGCAGAGAAATGAAGACATCAATGTATTGGACCGGTCTCTTCGAGAAGTGCAAGCTAGCATGAGAAGACCCGCTAGATTCGTTACCAAACCTTCCCCCCTTTTCACTACCTCTTAAATCTCGGGACGAGATTTCTTATAGTGGAGGAGGATTGTGGCCTTGGATAATTCGATTCTGATAATTCCACGCTAATGATGCCACATCACCTCAATTCTGTTGCTAACCTCGCATTGGTTCAAAACCCGTCCAAATTCAAATTTAAAATAAAGTCAAATTATTATTTCAGTCAAGCGGTAGAACAAAAATGTTATTTGGGTTGCAAAAATTCACTAACTAATTCTTATGTATAATCCAACATTATTTGAGTTATTAAAATGCCCTTAAATATTTTAAACTGGTCCAGACAGCCCCAAAATAAATCGTTTCTATTTAAACAAAACTCAAATGAGATCAATTAATCTTTGAACTTTTTGAGGCGGTGCAGAATATTGCATAATAATTATTTTGGCAATTTATACATTTTACTAAATTCATTTAGTGCCCAAAAGGAATGCAAACTGTGAGGGAAATCAAAACAGAAAAAGAAAAGTTAGAAGAGGTAGAACCTCATCGTGCACTTAGGCTTTAATTCTACAATATAAGGCCCAGCCCACCCTCGCACCTTCTCCTATCTCTGTTCACAGGCGTGTTGGACGAGCAGCGCTCGTCCATGGCTCGATGGCGCGTGTCGAGCATCCGACGCCTCCCAGCGTGGTTAAGGTCGTCCACTGGACCTTTCGGAACCCTAGCACCATTTCCCCTTTCCCCGCCGCTTTCCTTCTCCCCTCGCTGCCAGACGCCGTCGTCGCCATGGCCCCGTCGCGCGCGTGTCCACCGCCACCGTCCTCCGTCTGTGCTGTCCGGGAGCTCCGTCACGTTATTCTCCTTGACTACTTCACCGGATCGAGCTCGGGAACCACGTCGACGCCGCCCTCATCGATTTTCTCCATCACGGCCACCGCGACCTTGCCGTCGATGCCGCCGCTCCGTCCACCCGGTCCTCCCGAAAGCACGCCAGCGGACTCAAGGTGAGCTCCTCCTCGGATCCCCTTTTCCCCTTCGATTTATGCGCCGTGAGCCCGCCGTCACCGTCGTGCTCGAAGCTTCGCGTATGTATGCGTGTGTGCGTCTTGCCGCTGCTCGCCTCTTCTCCTCGCGAATCGCTGCTGCTCTTCACTGCTGCTTGCCATTGTTGCTACTCTCATGTGCTAGCTGCCGCTATTTTGCTCTGCTGCTTGCCGCCGGGCTGTTACGCTTACCACTTGCTGCGCTGCTGTCGCGCCGCCGCTCTCTGCCGTTGCCTACTACGCTGCTAGTGCTGCTGTTGCCGCACACTCAGTGCCACTCCTGCACGCAGCCGGTCTTGGCTAGCCATGGCCGCCGTGGCCTTTGTGTCATCGTGCTAGCGGCATGGCTTGAGCCATCGCCAAACGGCCGCCATTAGATTAGGATTTAATCCTACTTAGCTAACCTCGGACCGGTATTAGTACTAACCTTAGATACTAATTAGTGTATGACTTATGGCCCCACCACTAATTAGGCTAACTAAACAATCATCAAACAAATGGCCCTATGACACATGAGCCCCACTGTCCGGTTTTGACTAGTCAACCGAAATGTTGAATGTTCATCCTGTTGACTCAAATACCCTTGCCCCCACTGTCGACCTCTAACGCACTCTGGGTTCACTGGACCGGTGCATCTAGTATTTTAGGTGTATTTTCAATTAATATTAGATCCAGAAATTTCAAAAAATGTTTAAAATTTTGAAAATTAATATAAAATAAACCGTAACTCGGATGAAAATACTTTATATATGAAAGTTGCTCGAGCACGACGAGACGAATCAGGATACGCAGCCCGTTCGTCCGCCACACACCCCTAACATATCAAACTCGCAACTTTCCCCCTCCGGCTCCTCTGCCCGAAAACGCGAAACACCGGGGATACTTTCCCGGATGTTTCCCCCCTTCGTCGGTATCACCTCCTACTGCGTTAGGTCACCTCTAGCACCGCGTATTGCCATGTTACGCTTTGTGATGCTTTGATTGCTCTGTTATTTATTGTGTTCCCCCTCGTTACTTCTTTCCGTGAACACCGAGACCGACGCCATCTTGGTGCCCGATCGACTACGGAGTTGACGACCCTCTCTCTTGCGAGCAACAACAAGCCCCCCCCTTGATCACGGATATCGCCTATTCTACTCTATACTGCTTGCATTAGAGTAGTGTAGCATGTTACTGCTTTCCGTTATACCTATCCCGATGCATAGCCTTGTCCTTGCTACTCTTCATTGTTACCTCTACCGCAATCCTACATGCTTAGTATAGGATGCTAGTATTTCCATCTGTGGCCCTACATTCTTGTCCGTCTGCATGCTATACTATCGGGCCGTGATCACTCGGGAGGTGATCACGGTATATACTATATACTTTATACATGATACATGTGGTGCTTAAAGTCGGGTCGGCTCGAGGAGCACCCAGCAGTGATTCACGGATTGGGGCTGAAAGGACCTTTGTCCCGACGGCCCTCTGGATGGATCTTTGTGGCGGGCGGCAGGCAGGTTGAGACCGCCTAGGAGAGAGGTGGGCCTGGCCTGTTCGGCGTTCGCGGATACTTAACACGCTTAACGAGTTCTTGGTATTTGATCCGAGTCGGCCATTTGGTCTATACGCACTAACCATCTACGCGGGAGTAGTTATGGGTATCCGCGTCGTGGTATCGGCCAAGCCTTCGTGGACGTCGGCCGAAGGCCTTGCGCCAGATTGGACCGCGTAACGTGACTTCCTTTGTAATGGAGGTTGCTAGGTGCGCTTCCGCCGCGTTACATAGCGTGCAGGTGTGCTAAGGGCGATGGGCCCAGACCCCTGGGCGCTTAAGTTTAGACCGGCGTGCTGATCGCTCAGTTGGCCTAGGTCGGGCTGCGACGTGTTGATCGAACTAGCAGTACATCTTGGACAGATCGAACTAGCATTACATCTTGGATAGATTGAACTAGCATTACATCTTGGACAGATCAAACTAGCAGTAACACATGCACACGCATACCACAGCTAAAGCATACCACAACATAACAGAGCATTAATCATGGAGAGCATAGCACTAATCATGGACACATGGATGATCTTGATCAACACCTGCACACTAGCATACCACCAATTCATCCATGACCACTAACTACCAACACTTGCCCACATGGAAACAACCCATAGCATGCTCCAAATCCATCACAACTAGCTACTACACCATCACAGTCAAATAGATCGAACAACCTAACATTAGCACATGGACAGATCTAGCTAGAACTAAGAGAGAGGAGGTGGTGATTGAACTTACAGAGGCCACCAGAAGGGCCGCGGAGGAGGTGCCTGGCACGTCGGAGAGGAGGAGGAGGAGTCGACCCACCAGCGCAGTCAACCGGTCGCCGGAGTAGATGCGCCGCTTACCTCGTCATCGAAGTGGATCTGCGCCGGAGGGAAAGCTCGAGAGGGGGAAAATGGTGGCGGGAGTTTTGTCGCGGCGCGACGGTGACCCTCGATATATAGGGCGACCGAATCGGCGAGCGACGACTCGAATTCGTCCGGCCGCTTTTTCGGAGATGCGCCATCGCTCCCGCCATCTCCCTCCCCTGCGCGGCGCGGTGTTCCTCTTCCCTGCATCGCTCGAGCCTGGCTCGCTGGAAATGACCGATTTGGTCGTTCCTAGCGTGCCAGGCTGAGGGGTGCTTTGAGGTTCGTGCTATGCGGGCCAAACAGTAAACACATGCATCCAAACAGCCCATTTTCATGCCGCGCGGGCCTGGCTGGGCCTAATGCAGGCCCAAACGCGTCCTTGCTAACTGTACAGATAACCATGGTAGCCGCGCTGTGCCCGTGGCACGTGCCGTCAACCAGTGCGACGGGAACCGAACAAGGCTCAAAGAGATACAGAGGCTATGTTGTAGCTGCTTGCTATCATGTAGGAATGAGAGAGAGATTTTCTGAGAGAAATATATCGTTGTTTGGGTTGTGCTGTCGTAGGGTCGTTGCTTGTCGGTGCTGCTACTAGATGGCCGAAGTCATTGCCTTGGAATGCACCATGTTCAAATGCGTTGGCATCAAGTGGATATTGTTGCCACGGTCGACGAGATGAGGAAAGAGAATAAATGGCAACAAAGCTTTTTTCCACCTGTTGCAAGGCACATACATATTTCCTAGTACATGTATAGAGGATGTCAACGAAGCAGGTATTCAAGTACGTATAAATGCAAGCCTGCTGGCCGGCCACAGATACCCGAATATGTACATGTATAGCATATATGCATATGAGGAAGCATTGCTATGTGCATGGGTTAAATGATGTGTGCATGTGCAAGCTAGTGTCATGTATTAGTGCATGTGTGAAGGAGTATTTATAAATAAAATTTGCACTTAAAACTCACCAAAAATCACCAAAAGAACTATTCTATGCAATAATGCACAATAACTCGTCAAACACGTAGTTTGAGGAGTTCATGTATTCACCATGTGTTAGTCCTTTTTCCGCTTCTCTATTAGAGGCATTAATATCCCTTAGTTTTCTTATGGGCCCCGATTCCATGTGAGGGTAGGACAAAAAATGCCATGCAAGTTTTTTTATTATAAGCATATATGACTATATACGAAATACATGCCTACATTATATTGATGAACTGAAGCTATTGTATATCGTTCTAGGTTGTGACTGTTATATGATGAATATCATCCAACATAAATATTCATCGCTGATCCAATGTCTAAACTTTTCACATATTAATCTTTGCTAAGTTACTTTCATTGCTATTGTTGTTACAATCACTACAAAACTGCTATTGTCACCACTGTTATTAAATTATCATACTACTGTGTTACTGAACACTTTGTTGTAGATATTTAGTTCTCCAGGTGTGATTGAATTGGCAACTCAACTACTAATACTCGCAAATATTTTTGGCTCCCTTTGTTCGAATCAATAAATTTGGGTAAAATACTATCGTAAAAAATTGTTGCGATCTCTTATACTAATGTGTTATCAGTTATGCATCTTCATATTGTTCTTGGGCGTGCATAGGCGTGATTTTTTGTTTTCTACTACGTTTACCAACAGAAAAGTGATTGCATGGCCGACACGCGGGCCCTAGGGCGGACGAGGAGAGGACGGGTGCGGGTCCGCCTCGTGTCCATGTGGACGCAAATCCAACCCAAATTTACACCGGATTTTGGTCGAGGTGGACACTAGACAGACATAATTTGAGGTTGCACTCGCACATTGTGTTGCCACAGTTATCCATTTTTATCAAATGAACTAGACAAACGAAATGGATCGTGCATTGGAGTTGGCCTAAATAAATAGTCTTTCTCTCCTAATCCAGCAAGCCTGTTTGAGTTGGATGCACGCAGCCATGTCAAATGTTTAAAACATTTTGGTGATCCTCGTTGCGGATGTTGGTTTTGTACTCATCCTCGTGGTGGGAAATACACAGGAGCACCCAGATGCTCCACCCCTTATATAAATTTTAAATTCAAAATTACCTGCAATTTTTTTAAAAAAATCTAAAATTTTGGGATATCAAACCAGTATGCACGATCTACTCTTGTAAGAAAATTCATGAAAAAATATTAGAATATGTATCCGTGGCAAAGAAAATACACTCCAATCTACAATCCATCCACACGGTTTTTTCTTTATACATAGGATTTTTTTATTTGTTTGACACAGTTACATTTTCTGGTATTTTTTGACAAAATTTCACACGGAAGTAGATTGGACACGTATGTTTGATACTCCCCAAAATCCCAGTTCTTTCTTTTCGAATACCCTGTGTTTTTTTTTTTTTTTTGAACTAATGAATGTTCGGGTGCTACAAATCCTCTTCCGTCTCTTCGTCGGTCGTCCTTATCCGTGGTCCACAGCCAGCCTCGACCACTACTGCTCTCACCTCGCGTCTCGTGCACACGCCCCTCTCTTGAGGCTACCACTTGCAGAGCACTCGAAGAGCTGAGCGAGCAGGCGCTCTGGCTCTGCCGCCCGGAGACTTCAAACCCATCACTTCTTCCTCGCATCCCTCGCACCCCATTTCCTACTACTAATTCGAGAGCCAGTGAGTCTAGGGTCGAGACCCGGCTGGGGATGACGAGCCCTCGCCGGCGATGGACTTGCCGCTAGCCCTCGCAGCGCTACTCCTCATCCTCCTCGTGCTCCTCGCCGCCCCACCGGCGGCGCTCCTCATTGCCCTCCACCTGAACCGCCGCCACCGCCTCCGGAGGCCCCGGCTAACGCCGCCCGAGCCGGCGGCCGCGGCGCTCGAGCCGAGCGCGCCGGCCGAGGAGGACGAGGGCGGAGAGGACAAGAGGCGGCGGCGGAGGGCGAGGCGGAAGCAGCAGCAGAAGCAGGGCGGCGACGGGGCCGCCTCGCAGGCGGCGGGCGGCGTTAGCCACGACGCGCTGCCGCCGCGGCCCCGGTTCCCGCTCGCTTCGGTGGCCGGCGCGCTGCAGCGGCGGATCACCGCGCGGTACGACGAGCTCGCGCGGGCCAGCCAGGCCCAGTCCCTCACCATTGACCAGGTTGGTGGGTGCGTCCTATGCAATGCGACCTTCTCGGCATCCTTATTAGCTGCCTTGCAGTAATGCGCTGAGCATAGGATCCCTGCTCTGCTCCAATGGCAGGTGTTGTTGTGCTACCAATTGTGGGATTGGTTTGGTGGCCCCAACAGCTGCGAACGCAGATAGCCCCTACTAATGTTAGTCTAGAACTGGTGTTTGTTTCGATTGTAAGCTAGTATTGGAGTTTAACGGCTTGATTAGAGAAGTACTCCTCTCCATTCCAAATTACTTGAAGTTCTATGTTCTCTCTATTCCAAGGAAGATTGACTTAAGTCTATGGAGAACTATATCAACATCCACAACACCAAATTAGTTTCATTAGATTCATCATAAAACATGTTTACATACTCCCTCCGTCCGGAAATACTTGTCATCAAAATGGATAAAAATGTGTGTATCTAGAACTAAAATATGTCTAGATACATCCCCTTTTATTCATTTTGATGACAAGTATTTCCGGACGGAGGGAGTACTATATATGTTCAATGTTATAGATATTACCACATTTGTCTATAGACTTGGTCAAATATAAAGAAGATTGACATAGGGCAAAATTAGATTCAAATAATTTGGAATGGAGGGAGTAAGATACCAATTGGGCTCCCATTGCTAGGTAGGTGCATGCTTCATTAGTCCATCTGCGACGGGATGTCAGTGTGTTGTTGGTTCTGCTAAATGCTTTGACTTGAACTTTTACCCCCAATGATAGTTAAATTATTGGATTTCACGATGCTACTCCAATGACACTGGAACCCTTTCCAAAAAAAAATGGGTCAGTTTTAGTAGTGGTTAATTGTCATCACCGTCAAATTGGGCTTTTGTTAGTAACTGTGGCACATAATGCTGACATCCTTTTGTAATTACAGCCTGGCGCCATTTGAGTAACTGCATTAGCAGGGAATCAGTGGTTTTGTTGCTTTGATATGTTTAGTTTAATCATACTCAAAATGAAAACCTAGTATATCCTTGTTGTGTGCTAGTGTTACATATGGAACTATTCTAACAGTGTTCTCTTCCTAATAAACAACCTCAACTGACAGTTTTATTTCTTTGATTTGGAGGGCTGTATACACAACTTGATTGTCAGAGGCTCAATACAGTAGACAAAAAAAAAGATTTTTTCCATTTTGATGGACTTTGATATAGTTATAACTTTCCTTAGTGGTAATTTACCATAAAATATACCTTCCCGCCAAAGCTCAGTTACATAGTTGCAATTTGAAAGAGAGAAAGCGGGGCAAGTGCCCCATTCCTGCCTTGTGGTAGGTCAGACCTGATTATACGCTCTTAATTACATATTATTTCCTTCGTCTGGGTTTATTACCCCCCTCGTAACTTTGACCATGAATTTAACTAATACTAAAACATAAATTATATGTCACAAAAACATACGGTGGGAATTCTCTTTCGTATACGAATCTAATGGCATACTTTTTGTAGCATATAAATCATATTTTGTTAGTGATATAGATAGTCAAAATTTGTCCCAAAATACGTGGTGGTGCGGGGGCTGGGGGAGGGGGGTAGTCCCGGATGGAGGAAGTGGCTAGAAGAGATTAGGACATACTGATTGAGAATGATGTATCTGTTTTCTCAGTCAACTGGTGGTGCGATTCGGGAATGCTATTAATGACATCAATAGCTCTATTGACTTAGGAAGTTCACAGAAAGGGAAGGAGTTCCAAAATGAAACGTCTAGCGTGAAATCCTCCATCTTTTAGAGCAACTCTAGCAGATGCGCTATCCTGACCCACAAAAACATTATACAGGTGAGGCGGCGCCGATTGGGCCGCGGCGGCAACCCCGGCTCCATGGACGACGTGGTTGCCCTGCCGCTTCCACTTCACATTGGCGGCGGAAGGAATAAGTGCGGCGGTAGGTAACACGGACGCGGGAGCGGCGAGGGGACGAGGAGGTGCCGATTGGGCCGTCGGCGCTTGGAAACGCAGGGCGGGGGCTGATGCGACTCCATGGTGTCGATTGTTTGGGGGGGGGGGGGGACCTGGCGGCAAAACCGAGGAGGGGAAGGGGGAATTTGGCGGCTGCGGGCTGATTTTTAGAGCTCGCCGCCAAAAATATACGAGTCCGGCCAATATACAGTACCTGTTCGGGACCCTTTTTCATCCGGTACCGTATATCGGTGCTTATTTTGCGGGGAGGGCGGATTTCCGGCATCTGCTAGAGTTGCTCTTACGCAAACACGCCGCAGGCAAAGTGATAACCCGTGACCCCCACTAGAATACAAAATAAGTCATTTTTATGTAGAAAGTAAATCTAGATCTAGCTTTATATTGCTCTTGCGATTGAGGGTTTCGCCGCAAACCTTCCGCGACAGATCTACAACCATGCGGGTTTCCCATCTCGTCCTCCTTGCTATTAGTGTCATCCTGTCCCGTCAGGTCCCACCTCAATCACCCCAACCATCATTGCCACTTGCTGGTGGCGGTGGGAAGAAGAGAAAAAACCCGAGGAGGAAGCAGGAGGGCATGGATCGCACAGCTAAGTTGGGGGCTGTTGAGGAGGAAAAGGGGCCAACACCGAACACCTTGCTCCTCCCCCGGTTGAGTGGTCCAATGAAACAAAGGATCACCGAGGAGTATCGTCGGTTGTTTGGGGCTTTTGGTGGTATTGAAGAATTCTTTCACCAGGTTGTACACTATTTTCTTCGGTTCTGCTTTGCATCTTCAATTGATTTGAATGTGGAGGTTGGTGTGATTTGAGTGCGTTCTAAAAGAGGAACATAATTTTTGGTGGTTCTGTGAACTTCCATAGCTAAATTGTGCACCGGTGTGGAGTTATTGTGCAGTTTAACTGGGGCAGAGTAGAATCTGTGCGTCTAATTAGTGTTTTTATGAGAATTTAAGGTGTTCAGTGCTTATATGATTAAAGATTTACCTTTATTTGGTTAGATCACCATGGACCATACCTGTATTGGAGGGTTTATCCAAAGCAAGTTTGCAGCCGAAAACAGTATATTTTGTTATCTTCACGGCTTCGTGCCTTTTACCAATTTCTCCATGTACCTCTACCTTGTTTTTTCAGGTCCATGAGTTTCTTAACACTCTTGTAGATGCGAGGGATGAACTACTACAAAAGTATGTGACTATTTGCATTCAGCTTTACCCTTCAGAGTTCTGACATGCATACCACATGTTGTACAAACTCTCAGTAATGTGTTGTGCATCTCAGGTCTGAGAACACCCGAAGAAGCATCACAATAAGGAAGGCCATGTTATCTAACAGTCGTAATGGTAGGTCTTCACATGACCACCTTCGCCTATGTCAACAGGTGAGGCATTAGAGAAAAATAAATACATACCGCATCAACTAAGAAATGCTGTTAACATTCGAAGATGCAATGTTGTGCCGACTTCAGCCTTTTTTATACCCTTGGGCATTGCTGTAGGTGGATAAGTTGGAATTTGAATATGAAAGACTAAAGAAAGATGCCAGCATTTACCATAATCTCCATGAGCAGCTTCAGCTGTCATCGTGCTACAAACTGGTAACGCGCTTCTGTTCTGCTCACAAGCAAGCACCTTTGCCCCGTGATATGAACTGCCAGGTGTTTTGACACCAAACCTTTCGTTGTGGCAGATGGAGGAGAGCAACGATGAAGCGGAGAAGAGAATCCGTGAAGGAGCCTTCGCCAAAGGGGTGCGCGATACCGCCTTCGAGGAACTGCTGGCCGTGGAGAAGAAGGACGACGCTTTCTGGCGTCGTGACGGGAAGCTGAGGTCGATCTCGGACAGCATGTAGGCAGCGAGAGAGCAGACAAGGCGATTGCACTGATTGTCATCGTCATCGTCGGTCTAAGACTCCAGGAACCAGAAACTGAATTTGTCCCTTGAAGAACTTGTGTGTGTTGAAACCATGGACAGTGCGATCGTGCTCGTCGAGCTCTCGGGCCTCCCCCCTGCGCCTTGAACTCTTGAGTCATGGCTTTTAATAAGATCTGAACTGGGCAGATCCGAATGAAAATGTGTTGTCCTTGGGTGGTGACTGGTGAATGCGTCTCGATGCGATGCTGTGCCTGTTGCTGCTGCTGCTGCGCTCTGGATCGCTGGCGCAATTTACTGCTGTTTGTTTCTCCAGCTAACACCGGCCTTTCTTGTCCCCCTCCTGCTGAGTTTGCGATCTAGAGGTGTGAGTGCCGCAATTACTTCCCATCTTCCTTCAGTGATTTCAGAGAGTTGCCTTTTCATTTCCAACACGTAGAGCCATCGTAATTCACAAGTGCAATGGCCACGCAAGAGCAGCCGTCGCCGGACGCCGGTGCCGCCCAGCCTCGGAGGCCCCGCGTCCTGGTCGCCGCCTCCGGCAGCGTGGCGGCGATCAAGTTCGAGATCCTCTGCCGGAGCCTCGCCGAGTGGGCCGACGTCCGGGCGGTGGCGACGGCCTCGTCCCTGCACTTCATCGACAGGGAGTCCTTCCCGAGCGGCATCGCCCTCCTCACCGACGCCGACGAGTGGTCCACCTGGCAGAGGATCGGCGACGAGGTCCTGCACATCGAGCTGCGTAAGTGGGCCGACGCCATGCTCATCGCGCCGCTCTCGGCCAACACCCTGGCCAAGGTAGGCAATACCGTGAACAGCTGAACACCGAGTCATGCGGCGTTCCGTTGCTGCCCCGTTTTGACCATTTTTCTCCCTCGATCCGCCGCGCTCAGGTCGCCGGCGGGCTGTGCGACAACCTCCTGACGTGTGTGGTGCGCGCGTGGGACTACAGCAAGCCCATATACGTCGCGCCGGCCATGAACACCTTCATGTGGGACAACCCCTTCACCAGGCGCCACCTCGACGTCGTCGCCGGCCTCGGCGTCTCCCTCATCCCTCCGGTGACCAAGCGGCTCGCCTGCGGGGACTACGGCAACGGCGCCATGGCAGAGCCCTCCGATATCTGCAGGACCCTCAGGCTCTTCTTCGGTTCACAAGAGCCACTCTGAACACTAGTGCAGCTCGCCCAAGTTCTTCAGCATCTCTCACTCTCTGTTTGCCTACTGCACGAGATGGGTGTATCTGCAAATACTTTCTCCACTATAGAACGTTTACAATGTGATCCTGCCCTGTGGTGTGTCTCTCGTCGTCCATTACGCGGTACAGATCATCGAGCACTCTGAAGACCTCCTCAGCTCCGGGCATCGACGGCGGCACGCTGCCGGCCACGAAGGCGAACACCTTGTTCTCCACCTCAACCCAGCTCTGCCCCGGGCTCTTCCTCAAGCCGGCCTCCCTCGTCATCACCCTCACCCTCTTGGAGTCGTCCCACATCCCGCACGCGGCGTACAGGTTTGTGATCAGCGTGTGGTTGCCGTTGGTCACCGCGCCCGCCTGCAGAACCTTCGCTATGGTGGCTTCGGCCATGGCCGTCTCCCCATGGATCCTGCAGGAGTTGAGCAGCGCGCCCCACACACACAGGTCGGCTCCCATCGGCATCGTCTCGATGAGCTCAGATGCGTCCTTGAGCAAACCGGCACGACCCAGGAGGTCTACCATGCACGTGTAGTGCTCCATGGATGGGGAAATCTTGCGCTCCAGTATCATCTGATCAAACAGACGGCGGCCCTCCGACACGCGCCCTGCATGGCTGCACGCCGACAGAATGGCGACGAAGGTGACGCCATCAGGATCGACCTTAGCTTCTGCCATGTCTGTGAACACTGCCAGGGCGTCGTCGCACAGGCCGTGCATCCCATAGCCGGCCAACATGGAGTTCCAGGAGACCAGGTCCCTGATCTTCATACCGTCGAACACAATGCGTGCGTCGGCGACTCTCCCGCACTTGGCGTACATGTTGATGAGCCCGTTCGCGACGAGCAAGTGCCGGTCGACCATGGATCTGATCGCGTCGGCATGGACCTCCCGACCCAGCCGCACCGCCAGCAGCTCGGCGCAGGCTGAGAGAACGGTAGCTAAGGTCACCACGTTTGGCGAAAGCCATTGCTGTTGCATCCGCCGGAACAGCTCCAGTGCGCGCTCATTGTCCCCGGACGACGCGAAGCCGCCGATGACAGCGCTCCAGCTCACCACATTGGGAGCAACCATGCCGCCACGCTGCTCCATCCGGACGAGCACGTCCAACGCTTCGTCGCACATCCCAGCCGCGGCGTAGCTGGTGATGAGGGCGTTCCATGTCACGGTGTTCTTCTCTCCAGCTTCCCCGAAAACCTTCCGGGCGTCGTCCATCTCCCCCAGCTTGCCGTACATGCACACCAGCGAGTTGGTGACGAACAAGTAGCCACGGACGACGCCCTTCGCGACGCCGTAGCCATGTATCGCCCTCCCTTTCCCCAATGCGAGGTCGCCGGCGTAAGGGCACGCCGAGAGCGCCACGGCCACAGACTCGGCGTTCCCTTTGCATCCGCTGCGGTGCATGTCTCCAAACAGTTCAAGAACCACCGGATGCTTACCGCACCTTGCGTGCGCCGAGAGCAGTGTCGTCCAAGTCACGGCGTCGGGGAGCGCCTCGCCAGCGGCGGCCATGCGCGCAAACGTAGCCATTGCGTTGTTGGGGTCGCAGCAGACCGAGTACGCGGAGATCAGCGTGTTCCAGGACATGGTGGTCCTCTTCGACGGCATTGCGTCGAACACGTGGCGGGCCTCATCGGCGCGGACGTGCCTGGCATAGGCGGCGAGGAGCTGCCCGGCGACGTCCGGGTGGGCGTGCAGGCCAAGGTGGAGGGCGTGTGCGTGGATGGCGGACGCGATTCGTTGGGAGGTCGCCGCGCGGAGGGCGAGGGGGAGTGTGTAGGAGTTGGGGAGCGTGGGGGAGAACGCGCGCATGCGGCGGTAGAGCGCGAGCGCGAGGTCCGGACGGGAGCGGCAGATGTGGGCGCGGAGGAGGCGGTTCCATGGGACAGCGCAGGTGGTCGGCGGGAGGTTGCGGATCGGTTGGTCGCCGGCAGCGACGACGGAGAGGAGGCGGCGGCGCTGCCGGTGGCATCGACGAGAATCGGTTGCTCGGAGGAGTCGGCGCATCTGGCAATGGGTCCCACCAGTTAGCGTAGCGAAACGCCCATTTGGGAAGATTTCTTGTTTTTTTAATCAAATCATCACCCCTTTATTAGCTTTTGATTTGACAGTAGTTAATACTTCATCCGTCCCATAATATAAGAGCATTTTTGGCATACTAGAGAGGTTCACTTGTAACTTGTTCAAACCTACTAGTACTACAAAATCCAGACCTAGCCATTCTGGCCAATTCATGCGCAACAGAATTTGCTTCTCTATAACAATGTCCAAGATAGTTTGCAGGAATTCACAAACGAGGTGATAATAATTGTGGGAAGATTGCTGCACCTACTCCCAAAGATCTGCCTCCAGCGATCATCGTCTCAATGGCGTCAACATTGTCGGAACTGATCACAGGCCTGTTACACCGAATAGACTAGGCATTTATCCAATTAACACAAGAATCAAGCCATACCGAGGATAAAATCAAATTCTCAGATGATATATTATCTTCAGCGCACTTATGAAAACGTCAAGCAGCGAGAACAACTCAAAAGTAGAAAAGCACCTAAAAAATGGACTCCTCGGGCAAGTGAGTTCTTAAAAATGTGCATTTCATGAACACATTCAGGCGGGTGGGGCTTTACCGTAAGAAATGATTGCGGAATGCTCATTACTGCAGGTGCAGGAAGTCTGGAACATATCTCTGATGCCCTTCATGCTGAAACACTGTCACTACTAAACGCGCTTAATGCATCAACCAACGTGGGGTGTAGCCAAGTCATGTTTGAAACGAACTCCATGGCACTGAAGCAAACGATCTCAAGCCAGAACTGTGATCTAGCACCACCGGAAGCCTTGTTGCACGAGATTAAATTTCAAAATAAAAGTTGCTTTTTGTAATGTTAATCTTTATGTATGTCCAAGGTCCCGTAAAAATGCAACACTTGTCTTAGCTGCATATGAAGCTTAGGGAATGGCAGTTTGGAAATTTGGTTCGGTCATTTTCCTGAGTTTGAGATCGTAACGAACGCTGTAGCTGATGATTTAACCAGCAGGTCTTCGTAATTGAATAACATATGTTCCTTTCAAAAAAAAAAAATCAAGCCATACCCAAAGAGCCATGTCCTCTGCAGAAAGAACATTTGCGCACACATCAATATTCCAGTTCCCTCCCGCAATAAATTTTCCGTTTGTATCCCTCAATACTGCTCCAGCTGGTGGAGCAAAGATTTCTTCTTGTTAGCCAGCACTAGCGAAGTACAAATGTACAGTCCCCTTTTTCGAGGGAAATCAACTGAGCAAACCTCAAACAATCAGCGGCAAACTATGATGAGCAACAAATCTATGGTTTTTTGACAGCTGAAATCTGTATAAATTGCAATATAGTCGTCCAATGTTTCTGCTGGTCAAGTTAACAAGCTCCAAACACAAACAACTCACGACATGAACACACATTGAAATAATCTCACAGGACTTGTCTATGTCGCCCAGGGATGGAGGGCGTCTTTCACCCAGGTAGTGGAAAGATAGGATACATAGATCACCTATTTATGTTTCTTCAGGTGCTTCCGGACTCTGGAGGGGCTCTTCCGAACATAGAAATTCTGACAGGAAATTTGCCATTTGTTACAAACAAGCAATGGTGGAGTTGTAGTCACGAGTCCCTGTCGAGAAGACACATAATGGTAGATTAATCCAAACCTTGTAGCTTGTGTTTTATTCATATGATTTGTCGAGCGCAATTAACTACAGAAGCAATTGGCACTAAGCAACTACTAGCATATTACTATCAACTTTACAGAGGACCAAACACCTTTGCGAGTAACAAACCCTAACAAACTACCAAATCAAACTGACCAGAGTGATTCAAGAAAGCAGCTCTTCAGAGAAACGAAATGTGACTAACATCAGTTGATTGGTACCTGGTGATCTTAATATTTCTGAAGGATAGCATCACAGTAAGTATCAATGTAACCATGGCGAAGCAAAGGTGCTCCAAGGAATGACCGCTAATGAAATATCTATTCACACTGTAAACCTTTCTGTCGGCAAGGCCTTCGAATCTTGCCAGAAGGTAAAAGCCTGCACCGAGATACCAATTAAATAAGAGTTCTTTTAAGGTTAATAAGTTTCGATGCATTAGATCAATTCACTGTTACCTTACCTGTAGCAAGAAACCAAAATCTTGAGTGTGTATACTTTGGCGCGAACAAGAATAGCATTGCAGGAATGGCAACACAAGGAACCAGGTTTAAAACTACCCACAGGCGCATATCATCAAGAATCCTGCAGCCAGCCAAGCCAGAACAGCACATTACGTACACATTTTATTTGCCGACGATATTAGAATAAAGAAGCCCGACAACTGGGCACTTGTCTATACCTTTCACACGCACTGCTCACCAGTAAAAGAGACAAGAGCGAGATCAAACAAGATAACCCAGCCCTCTCATCAACTCTTTCAATTACCAATATCGACAAAAGCGAGGAGGCCGACATCATCATCTGCATTGTGAGAGCATCCAGTAAACATTCGTCTCAACAAAGGTGTCATGGATCCCATTGGTTTATGCACCAAAAGAACATTCAGATCAGATACATAGCACAATAATATTAATACCCAAATCACATAGAAACCCAGATACAGATATGTTTCACCTATGGTGAATGCTTGGATTTAAAATGTAAGTAGGCAAACTGCATTTTTAACAGAGTAATTTACCAATAGAGTCCAAACTAGGCAAATCAGAAGTTTAATTAACAAATAGCTCAGTCCCTAAGTACACCAAAAAGACAAACTAATAATTAGTAAACTGCAGAGAGGATGGCAGAAAGAAGAAATGTTTAGAATACCGGCAACCTGTCCCAAATTAACCGGTCATCATCTGGCTTGAGGTGATAGTAAGCTGAGCCAAATGCTGCCCCTACATTCCCCACATAGAAGAGGAACCATCCCAAGGCCTCCCACCTTAAGCTACATAATTTCCACAAATGTAAAATAGGTTTTATTAAACACCAGTATAATTCATTTGACACATTCAGCAGAACACGAGAACAAAAATTTCTTTGAAGTGACAAATCTCAGCTACAAATTTTACTTCTGTGAAACTTAACACAATGCAAGGAGCACACTAGCATTTCACTCCGGCTTGTTCTTTTAACAATGATACTAGAATATTTCTTTAGGGAGCAAGCCACAGGACGATTAGTTGTGCACTAAATGACAGATTTCTGCAAACAGGAATATTATACACATCTTAACTGACACATCTTAACCTACCACTCACATTTCAAATCCCACCGACTGTTTTATTCTACTCCGTTGCAAGACTGCGGATTTCTAAAGCTCATGCATTCCATCAAGAAATCTAGCAATAGGTATGGAAACATGGTAAATTTTCCATATAAAAAGCGAAAAAAATCAATTTCCACTGGATAAGAAATATTCTATTTATTTGATTACAGCATTACTGCATATTCTCGATCAGTGGAGCTGGAGCCTCATTGGGCCATGGTGAATCATGTTCATGGCCGTCCTTTCGCAATACTCACATTTAATTCGGGCATCGTCCATTAATAATGTGCTCTTACTTGCTAGGTACTAGTGCACACTAATAACTCTCTTGTAAGGTTCTCAAGCATAATTGATAAGATGTGCCTCCTTCACAAAATTGTTCAAGGTCTTTTACTGCGAATTTGACAATTTGATTATTCGTCCCATTCTTTAAAAAAAAGTTATAGCAAAACCCTCCAAATGATGCATATCATGTGAAGCAAAAAAAAAATCACTTCTTTAGTTCTTTAAGCTAGACATTTCCCCAAATAGCTGGTGTGCGAGCAAGGGAAAGGGCATATGGTTCACCTTATGCCGAAGCATCCACCGCCGAAGAGGCACAGGATGAGTCCTGGTACTCCAGCAAGGAGAAGCGGGTAGGCGGTGAGCACGTTGAGGGTGTTGGGCACGCCGAGGAGGTTGCGCATGTCGGCGAAGAGGTGGAGCGCCGGCGAGTGGCGGAGTCGTGGTGTGGCCACGAGAAGCAGCGCCGAGGCGAGGACCGCGCCGCCTGCAATCGCACGGCGACGGTTGTCGGTGCGGAGCACGGCTGCCGCGAATGGCCCTAGGCCGAGTCGGCCACCGCCGCGGTGGGGGTAGTCGGCGGCGAGATGCATGCCTAGATTTTTCAGATGCGGTTACTCCGGCTTCAGGCCTAGATTCTATTCTCTTGGGCCGTCTTATTCTTTTGGGCCTTCTTTTGATTCTCTCTTCCTTTACACCACATCATCTAAAAAAATCTGTCACTATTTGTGGAATTTGCAGAATAAAGTTCGGTTTTACCCCTAAAAAAATCTAAAATAAATGTTGCTAAACAAACTAAAAAATCTGTCACTACTTGATAGTATTTGAGTCTTGAGTGTGGAGCAATCATTTAGGAAATTAAAGAAAGAAATAATCTCTTTGAATCTTGTAATTTCTTGTATGGGCGTAGGATCTTTACTTTTGAAGCTCATAATCTCGCCAAATTTGCTTATATCTTAGATATAGGTTGTGTTGGGGAACGTTGCAGAAAATTAAAATTTTTCCTACGGTTTCACCAAGATCCATCTATGAGTTCTACTAAGTGTTGGGGAACGTAGTAATTTCAAAAAATTTCCTACGATCACGCAAGACCATGGTGATGGCATAGCAACGAGAGGGGAGAGTGTCCGTCCATGTACCCTCGTAGACCGAAAGCGGAAGCATTATAACAACGCGGTTGATGTAGTCGTACGTCCCCACGATCCGACCGATCCAAGCACCGAACGTCTGGCACCTCCGAGTTCTCGCACATTCACTCGATGGCGATCCCTGACTCGATCCAAAGAAAGTGTCGGGATGAGTTCCACAAGACGACGGACGGCGTGGTGACGATGTTGATGCTCCACTGACGCAGGGCTTCGCCTAAGCTCATGACGATATGACTTCTCCGTGCAGGCTTCTCCTAAGCTCCGCGACAATATGACCGAAGTGGAATATGGTGGAAGGGCACCGCACACGGCTAAGGCAAGATCCGTAGATCAACTTGTGTGTATGGGGTGCCCCCGCCTCAGATATAAAGGAGACAAGGGGAGGTGGCGGCCCTAGAGGAGGCGACTAGGAGGAGTCCTACTCCCACCGGAGTAGGACTCCCCTCTCCTAGTTGGAGTAGGATTGGGGAGGGAAAGGGGAAGGCGCCCCTCTCCTTGTCCTATTCGGACTGGAAGGGGGGGGCGCGCAGCCCACCCGGCCGGCCCTTCTCCTTCTCCCTCGAGGCCCATGAAGGCCCATATACCCCGGGGTTCCGTAACCCCTGTTCCATAACATCTGTTTTCACTCGGAACCATTCGAAGTCCAAACATAGGCTTCCAATATATCAATCTTTATGTCTCGACCATTTCGAGACTCCTCGTCATGTCCGTGATCACATCCGGACTCGAACAACCTTCGTGCATCAATACTTATAAACTCATTATGAAATGTCATCGAAGCGTTAAGCGTGCGGACCCTACGGGTTCGAGAACTATGTAGACATGACCTAGAACCATTCTCGGTCAATAACCAATAGCGGAACCTGATGCCCATATTGGTTCCTACATATTCTACGAAGATCTTTATCGGTCAAACCGCATAACGACATCGTTGTTCCCTTTGTCATCGGTATGTTACTTACCCGAGATTCGATCGTCGGTATCCAATACCTAGTTCAATCTCGTTACGGTAAGTCTCTTTACTCGTTCCGTAATACATCATCTCACAACTAACTCATTAGTTGTAATGCTTGCAAGGCTTAAGTGATGTGCATTACGAGAAGGCACGAGATACCTCTCCGACAATCGGAGTGACAAAACCTAATCTCAAATACGCCAACCCAACAAGTACCTTTGGAGACACCTGTAGTACTCCTTTATAATCACCCGATTCGTTGTGACGCTTGGTAGTACCAAAGTGTTCCTCCGTAAACGGAGTTGCATAATCTCATAGTTATAGGAACATGTATGGGTCATGAAGAAAGCATTAACATACTAAACGATCAAGTGTTAAGCTAACGGAATGGGTCATGTCAATCGATCATTCAACTAATGATGTGACCTCGTTAATCAAATAACAACTCCTTGTACATGGTTAGGAAACATAACCATCTTTGATTAACAAGCTAGTCAAGTAGAGGCATACTAGTGACATACTGTTTGTCTATATATTCACACATGTATTATGTTTCCGGTTAATACAATTCTAGCATGAATAATAAACATTTATCATGATATAAGGAAATAAATAATAACTTTTATTATTGCCTCTAGGGCATATTTCCTTCATCTCCCACTTGCACTAGAGTCAATAATCTAGATTACAAAGTAATGATCCTAACACCCATGGAGTCTTGGTGCTGATCATGTTTTGCTCGTGGAAGAGGCTTAGTCAACGGTCCGCAACATTCAGATCCGTATGTATTTTGCAAATCTCTATGTCTCCCACTTGGACTTGGTCCCGAATGGAATTGAAGCGTCTCTTGATGTGCTTGGTCCTCTTGTGAAATCTGGATTCCTTTGCCAAGGCAATTGCACCAATATTGTCACGAAAGATCTTCATCGGTCCCGATGCACTAGGTATGACACCTAGATGGGAAATGAACTCTTTCATCCGACTCCTTCATTCGCCGCTTCGAAGCAGCTATGTACTCCGCTTCACATGTAGATCCCGCCACGACGCTTTGTTTAGAACTGCACCAACCGATACTCCACCGCTTAATAAAACACGATCCGGTTTGCGATTTAGAATCGTCCGGATCGTGTCAAAGCTTACATCGACGTAACCATTTACGACTAGCTCTTTGTCACCTCCATATCTGAGAAACATATCCTTAGTCCTTTTCGTATTTCAGATGTTCTTGACCGCTGTCCAATGATCCACTCTGGATTACTTTGGTACCTTCTGCCAAGCTTACACTAAGCATCGTCAGTGTCGGTACACAAGATTGCATACATGATAGAGCCTATGGCTGAAGCATAGGAACATCTTTCATTTTCTCTCTATCTTCTGCTTGTGGTCGGGCATTGAGTCGACTCAATCTTACACCTTGTAATACGTAAAAACCTTTCTTTGCTCGATCCATTTTGAACTTCTTCAAAACTTTATCAAGGTATGTGCTTTGTGAAAGTCCAATTAAGCGTCTTGTTCTATCTCTATAGATCTTGATGCCCAATATGTAAGCAGCTTCACCGAGGTCTTTCATTGAAAACTTTTATTCAAGTATCCTTTTATGCTATCCAGAATTCTATATCATTTCCAATCAATAATATGTCGTCCACATATAATATTAGAAATGCTCTGAGCTCCCACTCACTTTCTTGTAAATACAGGCTTCTCCAAAAGTCCTGTATAAACCCATATGCTTTGATCACACTATCAAAGCGTTTATTCCAACTCCGAGAGGCTTGCACTGCACCATAAATTGATCGTTGAGCTTGCACACTTTGTTAGCACCCTTTGGATCGACAAAACCTTCTCGTTGCATCATATACAACTCTTCTTCTAGAAATCCATTCAAGAATGCGGTTTTACATCCATTTGCCAAATTTCATAATCATAAAATGCGGCAATTGCTAACATGATTCGGACAGACTTAAGCATCGCTTCTGGTGAGAAAGTCTCATCGTAGTCAACCCTTGAACTTGTCGAAAACCTTTTGCAACAAGTCGAGCTTTGTAGACAGCTACATTACCATCGGCGTCGGTCTTCTTCTTAAAGATCCATTTATTTTCAATGGCTTGCCGATCATCGGCAAGTCAACCAAAGTCCATACTTTGTTCTCATACATGGATCCCATCTCAGATTTCATGGCTTCCACCATTTTATGAATCTGGGCTCACCATCGCTTCTTCATAGTTCGTAGGTTCGCCATGGTCAAGTAACATGACTTCCGAATAGGATTACCGTACCACTGGTGCGTATTTTACTCTGGTTGACCCACGAGGTTCAAGAGTAACTTGATCCGAAGCTACATGATCATCATCATTAGTTTCTTCACTAATTGGTGTAGTTGTCACAGAACCATTTCTTGTGATGAACTACTTTCCAATAAGGGAGCGATACGATTATCTCATCAAGTTCTACTTTCCTCCCACTCACTTCTTTCGAGAGAAACTCCTTCTCTAGAAAGGACCCGAATTTAGCAACGAAAATCTTGCCTTCAGATCTGTGATAGAAGGTGTACCCAACATCTCCTTTGGGTATCCTATGAAGACACATTTTTCCGATTTGGGTTCGAGCTTATCTGGTTGAAGTTTCTTTACATAAGCATCGCAGCCCCAAACTTTAAGAAACGACAACTTTGGTTTCTTGCCAACCACAGTTCATAAGGCGTCGTCTCAACGGATTTTGACGGTGTCCTATTCAACGTGAATGCGGCCGTCTCTAAAGCATAACCCCAAAACGATAGCGGTAAATCGAAATAGACATCATAGATCGCACCATATCTAGTAAAGTACGATTCGACGTTCGGACACACCATTTCTCTGTGGTGTTCGGGTGGCGTGAGTTGCAAAACTATTCCACATTGTTTCAAATGTAAACCAAACTCGTAACTCAAATATTCTCCTCCACGATCAGATCGTAGAAACTTTATTTTCTTGTTACGATGATTTTCCACTTCACTCTGAAATTCTTTGAACTTTTCAAATGTTTCAGATTTGTGTTTCATTAAGTAGATATACCCATATCTGCTCAAATCATCTGTGAAGGTGAGAAAATAACGATATCCGCCGTGCCTCAACATTCATTGGACCACAAACATCGGTATGTATGATTTCTAACAAATCAGTTGCACGCTCCATAGTTCCGGAGAACGGCGTTTTGTCATCTTGCCCATGAGGCACGGTTCATAAGTACCAAGTGATTCATAATCAAGTGATTCGAAGCCCATCGGTATGGAGTTTCTTCATGCTTTTACACCGATATGACCTAAGCGGCGATTGCCACAAATAAGTTGCACTATCATTATCAACTCTGCATCTTTTGGCTTCAATATTATGAATATGTGTATCACTACTTGTCGAGATTCAACAAGAATAGACCATTCTTCAAGGGTGCATGACCATAAAGATATTATTCATATAAATAGAACAACCATTATTCTCTCGATTTAAATGAATAACCGTCTCGCAATAAACAAGATCCAGATATAATGTTCATGCTCAACGCGGCACCAAATAACAATTATTTAGGTCTAAAACTAATCCCAAGGTAGATGTAGAGGTAGCGTGCCGATCGCGATCACATCGACTTTGGAACCATTTCCAACGCAAGATCGTCACCTCGTCCTTAGCCAATCTTAAGCTAATCCGTAGTTCCTGTTTGAGTTGCAAATATTAGCAATGTAACCAATTATCACATACCAGTACTCTGCGAGTATTAGTAAGGTACACATCAATAACATGTATATCATATATACCTTTGTTCACCTTGCCATCCTTTTATCCGCCAAATACTTGGGGCAGTTCCGCTTCGATGTCGATCGCTTGCGGTAAAACACTCGGTTTCAGGCTTAGGTCCAGACTTGGGTTTCTTCTCTTGATCAGCAACTTTCTTGCTGTTCTTTTGAAGTTTCCTTCTTCTTCCCTTTGCCCTTTTCTTGAAACTAGTGGTTTTGCTGACCATCAACACTTGATGCTCTTTCTTGATTTCTACTTCCGGCTTTTAAAGCATCGCGAAGAGCTCAGAATTGTCTTAGTCATCCCTTGCATATTATAGTTCATCACAAAGCTCTTGTAGCTTGGTGGCGTGATTGGAGAATTCATCAATGACACTATCATCCGGAAGATTAACTCCCAGCTGAATTAAGTGATTGTTATACCTGACATTTTGAGTATGTGCTCACCGATGTAACTATTCTCCTCCATCTTGCAGCTATAGAACTTATTGGAGACTTCATATCTCTCAATCCGGGCATTTGCTTGAAATATTAACTTCAACTCCTGGAACATCTCATATGCTCCATGACGTTCAAAACGTCGTTGAAGACCCGGTTCTAAGCCGTAAAGCATGGCACATCGAACTATTGAGTAGTCATCACCTTTCTGCTTTGCGGACGCTCACAACTTCGCTCAAGATCTCGCAGCAGTTCGCTACCCAGCGGTGCTTCCAGGGCGTAATTTTTCGTGCAGCAATGAGGATAATCCTCAAATTACGGACCCAGTCCGTAATTGCTACCATCATCTTTCAACTTTGCTTTCTCAAGGAACGCATTAAAATTCAACGGAACAACGAGACGAGCCATCTATCTACATCAAACATAGACAAGCAAAATACTATCGGTACTAAGTTCATGATAAATTTAAGTTTGATTAATCATATTAAAAACCTCCCACTTAGATGGACATCTCTCTAGTCATCTAAGTGATCACGTGATCCAAATCAACTAAACCATGTCCGATCATCACGTGAGATGGAGTAGTTTCAATGGTGAACATCACTATGTTGATCATATCTACTATATGATTCACGCCGACCTTCGGTCTCGTGTTCCGAGGCCATATCTGTTATATGCTAGGCCCGTCAAGTTTAACTGAGTATTCCGCGGCGCAACTGTTTTGCACCCGCTGTATTTGAGCGTAGAGCCTATCACACCCGATCATCACGTGGTGTCTCAAAGACGAAGAACTTTCGCAACGGTGCATACTCGGGAGAACACTTCTTGATAATTTTAGTGAGAGATCATCTTATAATGCTACCGTCAATCAAAGCAAGATAAGATGCATAAAGGATAAACATCACATGCAATCAATATAAGTGATATGATATGGTCATCATCATCTTGTGCTTGTGATCTCCATCGCCAAGCACCGCCATGATCACCATCGTCACCGGCGCGACACCTTGATCTCCATCGTAGCATCGTTGTCGTCTCGCCAACTATTGCTTCTACGACTATCGCTACTCCTTAGTGATAAAGTAAAGCAATTACATGGCGTTGCATTTCATACAATAAAGCGACAACCATATGGCTCCGCCATTGTCGATAACTCGGTTACAAAACATGATCATCTCATACAATAAAATGTAGCATCACGTCTTGACCATATCACATCACAACATGCCCTGCAAAACAAGTTAGACGTCCTCTACTTTGTTGTTGCAAGTTTTACGTGGCTGCTACGGGCTGAGCAAGAACCGTTCTTACCTCGCATCAAAACCACAACGATATTTCACAAATAGACTCCGCTTTTAACCTTCTCAAGGACCGGGCGTAGCCACACTCGATTCAACTAAAGTGAGAGAGACAGACACCGCGGTCACCTTTAAGCAACGAGTGCTCGGGCGGTGAAACCAGTCTCGCGTAAGCGTCTGGCGTAATGTCGGTCCGGGCGCTTCATCTCACAATACCGCTGAACCAAAGTATGACATGCTGGTAGGCAGTATGACTTGTATCGTCCCACAACTCACTTGTGTTCTACTCGTGCACATGACATCAACGCATAAAACCAGGCTCGGATGCCATCGTTGGGGAACGTAGTAATTTCAAAAATTTCCTACGATCACGCAAGACCATGGTGATGGCATAGCAACGAGAGGGAGAGGTCGTCCACGTACCCTCGTGACCGAAAGCGAAGCGTTATAACAACGCGGTTGATGTAGTCGATATCCCCACGATCCGACCGATCCAAGCACCGAACGTCACGGCACCTCCGAGTTACGCACACGTTCAGCTCGATGGCGATCCCGGACTCGATCCAGCAAAGTGTCGGGATGAGTTCCGTCAACCTGACGGCGTGGTGGCGATGTTGATGCTCCACCGACGCAGGGCTTCGCCTAAGCTCATGACGATATGACTTCTCCGCGCAGGCTTCTCCTAAGCTCGCGACAATATGACCGGTGGAATATGGTGGAAGGGGCACCGCTTGCGGCTAAGGCAAGATCCGTAGATCAACTTGTGTGTTGGGGTGCCCCTGCCTCATATAAAGGAGACAAGGGGAGGTGGCGGCCCTAGAGGAGGCGCGACTAAGGAGGAGTCCTACTCCCACCGGAGTAGGACTCCCCTCTCCTAGTTGGAGTAGGATTGGGAGGGAAAGGGGAAGGCGCCGCCTCTCCTTGTCCTATTCGACTGGAAGGGGAGGGGCGCAGCCCACCTGGCCGGCCCTTCTCCTTCTCCCTCGAGGCCCATGAAGGCCCATATACCCCGGGGTTCCGTAACCCCGGTGTTCCGATAACATCCTGTTTTCACTGGAACCATTCAAGTCCAAACATAGGCTTCAATATATCAATCTTTATGTCTCGACCATTTCGAGACTCCTCGTCATGTCCGTGATCACATCCGGACTCGAACAACCTTCGTGCATCAATACTTATAAACTCATTATGAAATGTCATCGAAGCGTTAAGCGTGCGGACCCTACGGGTTCGAGAACTATGTAGACATGACCTAGAACCATTCTCGGTCAATAACCAATAGCGGAACCTGGATGCCCATATTGGTTCCTACATATTCTACGAAGATCTTTATCGGTCAAACCGCATAACGACATAATGTTGTTCCCTTTGTCATCGGTATGTTACTTACCCGAGATTCGATCGTCGGTATCCAATACCTAGTTCAATCTCGTTACAGTAAGTCTCTTTACTCGTTCCGTAATACATCATCTCACAACTAACTCATTAGTTGTAATGCTTGCAAGGCTTAAGTGATGTGCATTATCGAGAAGGCCTGAGATACCTCTCCGACAATCGGAGTGACAAAACCTAATCTCAAAATACGCCAACCCAACAAGTACCTTTGGAGACACCTGTAGTACTCCTTTATAATCACCCGATTCGTTGTGACGCTTGGTAGTACCAAAGTGTTCCTCCGGTAAACGGAGTTGCATAATCTCATAGTTATAGGAACATGTATGGGTCATGAAGAAAGCATTAACATACTAAACGATCAAGTGTTAAGCTAACGGAATGGGTCATGTCAATCAGATCATTCAACTAATGATGTGACCTCGTTAATCAAATAACAACTCCTTGTACATGGTTAGGAAACATAACCATCTTTGATTAACAAGCTAGTCAAGTAGAGGCATACTAGTGACATACTGTTTGTCTATATATTCACACATGTATTATGTTTCCGGTTAATACAATTCTAGCATGAATAATAAACATTTATCATGATATAAGGAAATAAATAATAACTTTTATTATTGCCTCTAGGGCATATTTCCTTCACTAAGCAACGAGTCAAGGGAGAGAGTTTGCATCTACATACCACTTGTAGATCGAGTACGGAAGCGTTCGAGGGAGTGGTGATGATGGAGTCGTTCCCAACGTGATTCCGATCACCGATGACCAAGTGCTGAACAGACAGCACCTCCGCGTTCAACACACGTACGGGACGATGGCGTCTCCTCCGTCTTGATCCAGCAAGGATGAAGGAGAGGTTGAGGAAGACAACTCCAATGGCAGCACGACGGCGTGGTGCAGTTGGTACGGCAGTTCTCCGGCAGGGCTTCGCCAAGCTCGCGTGGAGAAAGAGCGGCGTTGGGGAGGGGAGGGGCTGCGCCTTTAATGGTGTCTGCAGCCCTCCCCCCCACCCCTATATTTATAGGAGGAGAGGGCAAGGGGGGCCGGCCATCTAGGGGAAACCCTAGATGGGGCGGCGGCCAAAGGGGAGGAGGGGAGGGTGGCTTGCCCCCAAGCTGGGGCGCCCCTTTAGGGTTTCCTCCCATGCCCTAGCCAATGGGCCTAGGTGGGGAGGTGCGCCCAGCCCACCAGGGCTGGCTCCTCTCCCACTTAGCCCATGTGGCCCCCGGGGGGTGGCCCTCCGGTGGACCTCCAGAACTCTTCCGTGGCCCCTGTACATTACAGTATACCCCAAACTTTACTGAGTCCGCTTAACCACTTTCCATATATAAATCTTTACCTCCGGACCATTCCGGAACTCCTCGTGACGTCCGGATCTCATCCGGACTCGAACAACATTCGGTAATCACATACTTGTCTTCCTATTAACCCTAAGCGTCACCGAACCTTAAGTGTGTAGACCCTACGGGTTCGGGAGACATGCGACATGACCGAGACGATCTTAGGTCAATAATCAACAGCGGATCTGGATACCCATGTTGGCTCCTACATGTTCCTCGATGTTGTCATCGGATGAACCACGATGTCAAGGGTTCGAGCAACCCGTATTCTATTCCCTTTGTCGACGGTATGTTACTTGCGAGACTTCGATCGTCGGTATCCCAATACCTCGTTTAGTCTCGTTACGGCAAGTCACTTTACTCGCATCAGTAATGCATGATCCCGTGACTGACACTTGATCACTTTGAGCTCATTATGATGATGCACTACCGAGTGGGCCCAGTGATACCTCTCCGTCATACGGAGTGACAAATCCTGTCTCGATCCGTGTCAACCCAATGACACTTTCGGAGATACCTGTAATGCACCTTTATAGTCACCCGATTACGCCAGACGCTTGGTACACCCAAAGCACTCCTACGGTATCCGGAGTTACACGATCTCACGGTCTAAGGAAGAGATACTTGACATTGGAAAAGCTCTAGCAAACGAACTACGATCTTTGTGCTATGCTTAGGATTGGGTCTTGTCCATCACGCCATTCTCCTAATGACGTGATCCCGTTATCAATGACATCCGATGTCCATAGTCGGAAACCATGACTATCTCACAACCAACGAGCTAGTCAACTAGAGGCTCACTAGGGACGTATTGTGGTCTATGTATTCACACGTGTATCACGATTTCCGGATGATACAATTATAGCATGAATAAAAGACAATTATCATGAACAAGGAAATATAATAATAATGCTTTTATTATTGCCTCTAGGGCATATTTCCAACAGTCTCCCACTTGCACTAGAGTCAATAATCTAGTTACATTGTGATGAATCGAACACCCATAGAGTTCTGGTGTTGATCATGTTTTGCCTGCGGAAGAGGTTTAGTCAACGGATCTGCGACATTCAGATCCGTATGCACTTTACAAATTTCTATGTCTCCATCTTGAACATTTTCACGGATGGAGTTGAAGCGGCGCTTGATGTGCCTTGTCTTCTTGTGAAACCTGGCTCCTTGGCAAGGGCAATAGCTCCAAGTTGTCACGAAGAGTTTGATCGGCCCCGACGCATTGGGTATGACTCCTAGGTCGGTGATGAACTCCTTCACCCAAATTGCTTCATGCGCTGCCTCCGAGGCTGCCATGTACTCCGCTTCACATGTAGATCCCGCCACGACGCTTTGCTTGCAATCGCACCAGCCGACATCTTGCTCCACCATTCAACATATACACGTATCCGGTTTGCGACTTTGAGTCATCGGATCTGTGTCGAAGCTTAGCGTCGACGTAACCCTTTACGACGAGCTCTTCGTCACCTCCATAAACGAGAAACATGTCCTTTGTCCTTTTCGGTACTTCAGATATTCTTGACCGCTGTCCAAAGTTCCTTGCGGGATTACTTTGGTACCTTCCTACCAAACTTACGGCAAGGTTTACATCAGTGTCCGTACACAAGATGGCATACATAATAGATCCTATGGCTGAAGCATAGGGATGACACTCATCTCTTCTTTATCTTTTGTCGTGGTCGGGCATTGAGTCTGAGCTCAATATCACACCTTGCAATACAGCAAGAACCCCTTCTTGGACTGATCCATTTTGAACTTCTTCAAAATCTTATCAAGGTATGTGCTTTGTGAAAGACCTATGAGGCGTCTCGATCTATCTCTATAGATCTTGATGCCTAATATATAAGCAGCTTCTCCAAGGTCCTTCATTGAAAAACACTTATTCAAGTAGGCCTTAATGCTGTCCAAGAATTCTATATCATTTCCCATCAAAAGTATGTCATCTACATATAATATGAGAAATGCTACAAAGCTCCCACTCACTTTCTTGTAAATGCAGCTTCTCCATAAGTCTCAAGATAAACCCAAACGCTTTGATCATTTCATCAAAGCGAATGTTCCAACTCCGAGATGCTTGCACCAGCCCATAAATGGATCGCTGGAGCTTGCATACTTTGTCAGCATTCTTAGGATCGACAAAACCTTCCGGCTGCATCATATACAGCTCTTCCTTAAGATATCCGTTAAGGAACGCTGTTTTGACGTCCATCTGCCATATCTCATAATCATAGTATGCGGCAATTGCTAACATGATTCGGACGGACTTAAGCTTCGCCACGGGAGAGAAAGTCTCATCGTAGTCAATCCCTTGAACTTGCCGATAACCCTTAGCGACAAGTCGAGCTTTATAGATGGTGACATTACCATCGCGCGTCGTCTTCTTCTTAAAGATCCATTTGTTTTCTATCGCTCGCCGATCATCGGGCAAGTCAGTCAAAGTCCACACTTTGTTTTCATACATGGATTCTATCTCGGACTTCATGGCTTCTAGCCATTTGTTGGAATCTGGGCCCACCATCGCTTCTTCATAGTTCGAAGGTTCACCATGTCAACAACATGATTTCCGGACAGGATTGCCGTACCACTCACAGTGCGGAACGTGTCCTCGTGGACCTCGAGGTTCAAGAGCAACTTGATCCGAAGTACCTTGATCATCATCATGAATTTCCTCTTCGTTGGTGTAGGCATCACAGAACATTTTCTGAGCTGCACTACTATCCTGCTCAAGAGGCGTACTTCATCAAGTTCTACTTTCCTCCCACTTACTTCTTTCGAGAGAAACTCTTTTCCGAGAAAGGATCCGTTTTGGCAACAAAGATCTTGCCTTCGGATCTTAAGTAGAAGGTATACCCTACGGTTTCCTTAGGGTATCCTATGAAGACGATTTTTCCGATTTGGGTTCGAGCTTTTCGGGTTGAAGTTTCTTGACATAAGCATCGCATCCCCAAACTTTTAGAAACGACAACTTAGGTTTCTTCCCAAACCATAATTCATACGGTGTCGTCTCAACGGACTTAGACGGTGCCCTATTTAAAGTGAATGTAGCTGTCTCTAGAGCGTATCCCCAAAATGATAGCGGTAAATCGGTAAGAGACATCATAGATCGCACCATATCCAATAGAGTGCGATTCGACGCTCGACACACCATTCTCTGAGGTGTTCCAGTATGTGAGTTGTGAAACGATTCCACATTTTCTTAAGTGTGTACCAAATTCATGACTTAAATATTCTCCTCCACGATCTGATCGTAAAACTTTATCTTTCGGTCACGTTGATTCTCTACTTCATTCTGAAATTCCTTGAACTTTTCAAAGGTCTCAGACTTGTGTTTCATCAAGTAGACATACCCATATCTACTCAAGTCATCTGTGAGAGTGAGAACATAACGATATCCTCCATGAGCCTCAACGCTCATTGGACCGCAAACATCGGTATGTATGATTTCCAACAAGTTGGTTGCTCGCCCATTGTTCCGAGAACGGAGTCTTGGTCATCTTGCCCATGAGGCATGGTTCACATGTGTCAAATGATTCATAATCAAGAGACTCCAAAAGTCCATCGGCATGGAGCTTCTTCATGCGCTTTACACCAATGTGACCAAAGGCGGCAAGTGCCACAAGTATGTGGGACTATCGTTATCAACTTTACATCTTTTGGTATTCACGCTATGAATATGTGTAACACTACGCTCGAGATCCATTAAGAATAAACCATTGACCATCGGAGCATGACCATAAAACATATCTCTCATATAAATAGAACAACCATTATTCTCGGATTTAAATGAGTAGCCATCCCGCATTAAACGAGATCCAGATACAATATTCATGCTCAAACTTGGCACCAAATAACAATTATTAAGGTTTATAACTAATCCCGTAGGTAAATGAAGAGGTAGCGTGTCGACGGCGATCACATCGACTTTGGAACCATTCCCAACGCGCGATCGTCACCTCGCCCTTCGCCAATCTCCGCTTATTCCGCAGCTCCTGCTTGAGTTACAAATATGAGCAACGGCACCGTATCAAATACCTGTGAGTTACTACGAGTATTAGTAAGGTACACATCAATTACATGTATATCAAATATACCTTTGGTGTTGCCATCCTTCTTGTCCGCTAAGTATTTGGGGCAGTTCCGCTTCAAAGGACCCTTCCCTTGCAATAAAAGCACTCGGTCTCGTGCTTGGGTCCATTCTTTGACTTCTTCCTTGATCAACTTGCTTATCTTGCTGCAACCTCCTTGAAGTTTTCTTGAAGTTCTTCTTACCCTTGCCCTTCTTGAACTTAGTGGTCTTATTGACCATCAACACTTGATGCTCTTTCTTGATTTCAACCTCGGTGACTTCAACATAGAGAATACTTCAGGAATGGTCTTTACCATCCCTTGCATATTATAGTTCATCACAAAGCTCTTGTAGCTTGGTGGGAGTGATTGAGGATTCTGTCAATGACCGCCTCATCGGGGAGGTTAATATTCAATTAAGTCATTGGTTGTGCACCCTGCACATCTTGAGAATGTGCTCACCGACGTAACTATTTTCCTCCATCTTACAACTATAGAACTTGTCGGAGATGTCATATCTCTCAACCCGCGTGAGCTTGAAATACCAGTTTCAGCTCCTCGAACATCTCATATGCTCCGTGATGCTCAAAACGCTTTTGGAGCCCCGGTTCTAAGCCGTAAAGCATGCCGCACTCGAACGAGGAGTAATCATCAAGATGCGCTGCCAAACGCTCACAATTCATCAAGATCTTGCTTTGGGAGTTGGGTCACCTAACGGTGCTTCTAGGACATATGCCTTCTTGGCAGCTATGAGGATGATCTCGTTTCGGACCCAGTCCGTAAGTTGCTACCATCATCTTTCAACTTTGTTTTCTCTAGGAACGCGTTGAAGTTCATGTTGACATGAACGTTGGCCATTTGATCTACAAGACATATCATTCAAAAGTTTTAGACTAAGTTCATGATAATTTAAGTTCATCTAATCAAATTATTTCAATGAACTCCCACTTATTAGACATCCTCTAGTCATCTAAGTGTTCACGATCCAAGTCAACTAGGCCATGTCCGATCATCACGTGAGATGGACTAGTCATCGTGGTGAACATTCTCATGTTGATCATATCTTCTATATGACTCACGTTCGACCTTTCGGTCTCCGTGTTCCGAGGCCATATCTGTACATGCTAGGCTCGCAAGTTTAACCCTAAGTGTTTTGCGTGTGTAAATCTGTCTTACACCCGCTGTATGTGAACGTAGAATCCATCACACCCGATCATCACGTGGTGCTTAGAAGACGACGAACTTTAGCAACGGTGCATACTTAGGGAGAACACTTCTTGAAATTGTTGTGAGAGATCATCTTATTTACTACCGTCGTTCTAAGTAAACAAGATGTATAAATAATAAACATCACATGCAATTATATAGTAGTGACATGATATGGCCAATATCATAAAACTCCATTGATCTCCATCTTGAAGCTCCATGATCATCTTGTCACCATGGCACCATGATCTCCATCATCATGATCTCCATCATCGCATCCATGAAGTTGTCGCCAACTACTACTTCTACTACTATGGCTAAACGCGTTTAGCAATAAAGTAAAGCAATTACATGGCTTCAATGACTCGCATTTCATACAATAATAAAGACAACCCTATGGCTCCTGCCATTACTCATCGACATAAGTCGTGATTCCTATTACAAGAACATGATCTCATACATCACAATATGTCATTCATCATTCATCACAACTTGGCCATATCACATCACATGACAATTGCTGCAAAAACAAGTTAGACGCCCTCTAATTGTTGTTGCATCTTTTACGTGGCTGCAATTGGGTTCTAGCAAGAACGTTTCTTACCTACGAATAACCACAACGTGATCTTGTCAACTAGACTATTTACCCTTCATAAGGACCCGAGCCGAATCCGCTTCAACTAAAGTGAGAGAGACAGACACCCGCCAGTCCACCTTATGCAACTAGTGCATGTTAGTCGGTGGAACCAGTCTCGCGTAAGCGCACGCGTAAGGTTGGTCCGGCCGCTTCATCCCACAATACCGCTGAACCAAAGTATGACATGCTGGTAAGTAAGTGACTTGTATCGCCCACAACTCACTTGTGTTCTACTCGTGCACATGACATCAACGCATAAACCAGGCTCGATGCCATCGTTGGGGAACGAGTAATTTCAAAAATTTCCTACGATCACGCAAGACCATGGTGATGGCATAGCAACGAGAGGGGAGAGGTCCGTCCACGCACTCGTGAGACCGAAAGCGAAGCGCTATAACAACGCTGTTGATGTAGTCGATATCCCCACGATCCGACCGATCCAAGCACCGAACGACGGCACCTCCGAAGTTCTCGCACACGCTCAGCTCGATGACGATCCCTGACCGATCCAAAGAAAGTGTCGGGATGAGTTCCACAAGACGACGGGCAGGACGATGTTGATGCTCCACCGACGCAGGGCTTCGCTTAAGCTCCGCGACGATATGATTCTCCGCAAGCAGGCTTCCTAAGCTCCGCGACAATATGACCGGTGGAATATGGTGGAAGGGGCACCGCACACGGCTAAGGCAAGATCCGAGATCAACTTGTGTGTATTGGGGTGCCCCTGCCTGTAGATATAAAGGAGACAAGGGGAGGTGGCCGCCCTAGAGGAGGCGCGACTAAGGAGGAGTCCTACTCCCACCGAGTAGGACTCCCCCTCTCCTAGTTGGAGTAGGATTGGGAGGGGAAAGGGGAAGGGCGCCGCCTCTCCTTGTCCTATTCGGACTGGAAGGGGAGGGGGCGCAGCCCACCTGGCCGGCCCTTCTCCTTCTCCCTCGAGGCCCATGAAGGCCCATATACCCCGGGGTTCCGTAACCCCTGTTCCGGTAATATCCTGCTTTCACTGAACCATTCCAAGTCCAAACATAGGCTTCCAATATATCAATCTTTATGTCTCGACCATTTCGAGACTCTCGTCATGTCCGTGATCACATCCGGACTCAACAACCTTCGTGCATCAATACTTATAAACTCATTATGAAATGTCATCGAACGTTGTTGCAATGGATTCCTACGGGTTCGAGAACTATGTAGACATGACCTAGAACCATTCTCGGTCAATAACCAATAGCGGAACCTGGATGCCCATATTGGTTCCTACATATTCTACGAAGATCTTTATCGGTCAAACCGCATAACGACATAATGTTGTTCCCTTTGTCATCGGTATGTTACTTACCCGAGATTCGATCGCCGGTATCCAATACCTAGTTCAATCTCGCTACCGTAAGTCTCTTTACTCGCTCCGTAATACATCATCTCACAACTAACTCATTAGTTGTAATGCTTGCAAGGCTTAAGTGATGTGCATTACATCGAGAAGGCCTCGAGATACCTCTCCACAATCGGAGTGACAAAACCTAATCTCAAATACGCCAACCCAACAAGTACCTTTGGAGACACCTGTAGTACTCCTTTATAATCACCCAGCCATTGCTAGACGCTTGGTAGTACCTAAAGTGTTCCTCCCAAACGGAGTTGCATAATCTCATAGTTATAGGAACATGTATGGGTCATGAAGAAAGCATTAACATACTAAACGATCAAGTGTTGCTTAACGGAATGGGTCATGTCAATCGATCATTCAACTAATGATGTGACCTCGTTAATCAAATAACAACTCCTTGTACATGGTTAGGAAACATAACCATCTTTGATTAACAAGCTAGTCAAGTAGAGGCATACTAGTGACATACTGTTTGTCTATATATTCACACATGTATTATGTTTCCTGTTAATACAATTCTAGCATGAATAATAAACATTTATCATGATATAAGGAAATAAATAATAACTTTATTATTGCCTCTAGGGCATATTTCCTTCACTAAGCAACGAAGTCAAGGAGAGAGTTTGCATCTACATACCACTTGTAGATCGAGTACGGAAGCTGCCTGAGGGAGTGGTGATGATGGAGTCGCTCCCAACGTGATTCCGATCACCGATGACCAAGTGCTGAACAGACAGCACCTCCGCTCAACACACGTGACGGGACGATGGCGTCTCCTCCGCCTTGATCCAGCAAGGATGAAGGAGAGGTTGAGGAAGACAACTCCAATGGCAGCACGACGCGTGGTGCTTGGTACGGCAGCTTTCCCACAGGCTTCGCCAAGCTCATGTGGAGAAAGAGCGGCGTTGGGGAGGGGAGGGGCTGCGCCTTTAATGGTGTCTCCAGCCCTCCCCCCACCCCTATATTTATAGGAGGAGAGGGCAGGGGGGGCCGGCCATCTAGGGAAACCCTAGATGGGGGCGGCCAAAGGGGAGGAGGGAGGTGGCTTGCCCCCAAGCCAGGGGGCGCCTTTAGGGTTTCCTCCCATGCCCTAGCCAAGATGGGCCTAGGTGGGAGGTGCGCCCAGCCCACCAGGCTGGCTCCTCTCCCACTTAGCCCATGTGGCCCCGGAGGGGTGGCCCTCCCGGTGGACCTCCTCAGAACTCTTCCCGTGGCCCCAGACATTACCCAGATACCCTCAAACTTTACGGAGTCCGCTTAACCACTTTCCATATATAAATCTTTACCTCCGACCATTCCGAACTCCTCGTGACGTCCGGGATCTCATCCGGACTCAACAACATTCGTAATCACATACTTGTCTTCCTATTAACCCTAGCGCCACCGAACCTTATGTGTAGACCCTACGGGTTCGGGAGATGCGCATATGACCGAGACGATCTTAGGTCAATAATCAACAGCGGATCTGGATACCCATGTTGGTCCTACATGTTCCTCGATGTTGTCATCGGATGAACCACGATGTCAAGGGTTCAGCAACCCCAGATTCTATTCCCTTTGTCGACGGTATGTTACTTGCCCGAGACTCGATCGCCGGTATCCCAATACCTCGCTTAGTCTCATACGCAAGTCACTTTACTGCATCAGAATGCATGATCCCGTGACCGTACACTTGATCACTTTGAGCTCATTATGATGATGCACTACCGAAAGGGCCCAAGGATACCTCTCCGCATATACGGAGTGACAAATCCTGCCTCGATCCGTGTCAACCCAATGACACTTTCGGAGATACCGTAATGCACCTTTATAGTCACCCGATTACGCCAGACGCTTTGGTACACCCAAAGCACTCCTACGGTATCCGGAGTTACACGATCTCACGGTCTAAGGAAGAGATACTTGACATTGGAAAAGCTCTAGCAAAACGAACTACACGATCTTTGTGCTATGCTTAGGATTGTCTTGTCCATCACGCCATTCTCCTAATGACGTGATCCCGCTGTCAATGACATCCGATGTCCATAGTCGAAACCATGACTATCTCACAACCAACGAGCTAGTCAACTAGAGGCTCACTAGGACGACAGGTGGTCTATGTATTCACACGTATCACGATTTCCGATGATACAATTATAGCATGAATAAAAGACAATTATCATGAACAAGGAAATATAATAATAATGCTTTTATTATTGCCTCTAGGGCATATTTCCAACAGTCTCCCACTTGCACTAGAGTCAATAATCTAGTTACATTGTGATGAATCGAACACCCATAGAGTTCTCGTGTTGATCATGTTTTGCCCGTGGAAGAGGTTTAGTCAACGGATCTCATGACATTCAGATCCGTATGCACTTTACAAATTTCTATGTCTCCATTTTGAACATTTTCACGGATGGAGTTGAAGCGACGCTTGATGTGCCTTGTCTTCTTGTGAAACCTGGGCTCCTTGGCAAGGGCAATAGCTCCAGGTTGTCACGAAGAGTTTGATCGGCCCCGACGCATTGGGTATGACTCCTAGGTCGGTGATGAACTCCTTCACCCAAATTGCTTCATGCGCTGCCTCCGAGGCTGCCATGTACTCCGCTTCACATGTAGATCCCGCCACGACGCTTTGCTTGCAGCTGCACCAGCCATCGCTCCACCATTCAACATATACACGATCCGTTTTGTGACTTTGAGTCATCAGATCTGTGTCGGCTTAGCGCCGACGTAACCCTTTACGACGAGCTCTTCGTCACCTCCATAAACGAGAAACATGTCCTTTGTCCTTTCGTACTTCAGATATTCTTGACCGCTGTCCAAAGGTTCTTTGCCGGATTACTTTGGTACCTTCCTACCAAACTTACGGCAAGGTTTACATCAGTCCGTACACAAGATGGCATACATAATAGATCCTATGGTGAAGCATAGGGATGACACTCATCTCTTCTTTATCTTTTGTCATGGTCGGGCATTGAGCTGAGCTCAATATCACACCTTGCAATACAGTGCAAGAACCCCTTCTTGACTGATCCATTTTGAACTTCTTCAAAATCTTATCAAGGTATGTGCTTTGTGAAAGACCTATGAGGCGCCTCGATCTATCTCTATAGATCTTGATGCCTAATATATAAGCAGCTTCTCCAAGGTCCTTCATTGAAAAACACTTGTTCAAGTAGGCCTTAATGCTGTCCAAGAATTCTATATCATTTCCCATCAAAAGTATGTCATCTACATATAATATGAGAAATGCTACAAAGCTCCCACTCACTTTCTTGTAAACGCAGGCTTCTCCATAAGTCTCAAGATAAACCCAAACGCTTTGATCATTTCATCAAAGCGAATGTTCCAACTCCGAGATGCTTGCACCAGCCCATAAATGGATCGCTGGAGCTTGCATACTTTGTCAAGATTCTTAGGATCGACAAAACCTCCGCTGCATCATATACAGCTCTTCCTTAAGATATCCGCTATGAACGCTGTTTTGACGCCCATCTGCCATATCTCATAATCATAGTATGCGGCAATTGCTAACATGATTCGGACGGACTTAAGCTTCGCCACGGAGAGAAAGTCTCATCGTAGTCAATCCCTTGAACTTGCCGATAACCCTTAGCGACAAGTCGAGCTTTATAGATGGTGACATTACCATCCGCGTCCGCCTTCTTCTTAAAGATCCATTTGTTTTCTATCGCTCACGATCATCGGGCAAGTCACCAAAGTCCACACTTTGTTTTCATACATGGATTCTATCTCGACTTCATGGCTTCTAGCCATTTGTTGGAATCTGGGCCCGCCATCGCTTCTTCATAGTTCAAGGTTCACCGTTGTCTAACAACATGATTTCCGTGACAGGGTTGCCGCATTCACTCAGTGCGGAACGTGTCCTCGTGGACCTACGAAGTTCAGAGCAACTTGATCCAAGTACCTTGATCATCATCATGAATTTCCTCTTCGCTTGGTGTAGGCATCACATGAACATTTTCCCGAGCTGCACTACTATCCTGCTCAAGAGGCGTACTTCATCGAAGTTCTACTTTCCTCCCACTTACTTCTTTCGAGAGAAACTTTTTCCGTAAAGGATCCGTTTTTGGCAACAAAGATCTTGCCCTCGGATCTTAAGTAGAAGGTATACCCTACGGTTTCCTTAGGGTATCCTATGAAGACGCATTTTCCGACTTGGGTTCGAGCTTTTCAGTTGAAGTTTCTTGACATAAGCATCGCATCCCCAAACTTTTAGAAACGATACTTAGGTTTCTTCCCAAACCATAATTCATACGGTGTCGCCTCAACGGACTTAGACGGTGCCCTATTTAAAGTGAATGTAGCTGTCTCTAGAGCGATCCCCAAAATGATAGCGTAAATCGGTAAGAGACATCATAGATCGCACCATATCCAATAGAGTGCGACATTACGCTCGACACACCATTACGCTTGAGGTGTTCCAGCGGCGTGAGTTGTGAAACGATTCCACATTTTCTTAAGTGTGTACCAAATTCATGACTTAAATATTCTCCTCCACGATCTGATCAGAAGAACTTTATCTTTCGTCACGTTGATTCTCTACTTCATTCTGAAATTCCTTGAACCTTTCAAAGGTCTCAGACTTGTGTTTCATCAAGTAGACATACCCATATCTACTCAAGTCATCTGTGAGAGTGAGAACATAACGATATCCTCCATGAGCCTCAACGCCATTGGACCGCACACATCGGTATGTATGATTTCCAACAAGTTGGTTGCTCGCCCATTGTTCCGAGAACGGAGTCTTGGTCATCTTGCCCATGAGGCATGGTTCACATGTGTCAAATGATTCATAATCAAGAGACTCCAAAAGTCCATCAGCATGGAGCTTCTTCATGCGCTTTACACCAATGTGCCCAAAGGCGGCAGTACACAAGTATGTGGGACTATCGTTATCAACTTTACATCTTTTGGTATTCACGCTATGAATATGTGTAACACTACGCCGAGATTCATTAAGAATAAACCATTGACCATCGGAGCATGACCATAAAACATATCTCTCATATAAATAGAACAACCATTATTCTCGGATTTAAATGAGTAGCCATCCCGATTAAACGAGATCCGATACAATATTCATGCTCAAACTTGGCACCAAATAACAATTATTAAGGTTTATAACTAATCTCGAGGTAAATGAAGAGGTAGCGTGTCGACGGCGATCACATCGACTGAACCATTCCCGACGCCAAGATCGTCACCTCGCCCTTCGCCAGCCTCCGCTTATTCCGCAGCTCCTGCCGTGAGTTACAAATATGAGCAACGGCACCGTATCAAATACCCAGGAGTTACTACGAGTAATCGGTAAGGTACACATCAATTACATGTATATCAAATATACCTTTGGTGTTGCCGGCCTTCTTGTCCGCTAAGTATTTGGGGCAGTTCCGCTCAAAGGACCCTTCCCTTGCAATAAAAGCACTCAGCCTCGTGCTTGGGTCCATTCTTTGACTTCTTCCCGCAACTTGCTTATCGGGCGCGGCAACCTCCTTGCCGTTCTTCTTGAAGTTCTTCTTACCTTGCCCTTCTTGAACTTAGTGGTCTTATTGACCATCAACACTTGATGCTCTTTCTTGATTTCAACCTCGCTGACTTCAACATAGAGAATACTTCAGGATGGTCTTTACCATCCCCTGCATATTGTAGTTCATCACAAAGCTCTTGTAGCTTGGTGGGAGCGATCGAGGATTCACAATGACCGCCTCATCGTGGAGGTTAATATTCAGTTGGGTCATACGGTTGTGCAACCTGCATATCTTGAGAATGTGCTCACCGACGTAACTATTTTCCTCCATCTTACAACTATAGAACTTGTCGGAGATGTCATATCTCTCGACCCGGCGTGAGCTTGAAAACCAGTTTCAGCTCCTCGAACATCTCATATGCTCCGTGATGCTCAAAACGCTTTTGGAGCCCCGTTCTAAGTCAGAAAGCATGCCGCACCGAACGAGGGAGTAATCATCAAGACGCGCTCGCCAAACGCTCAAATCGTCTTGCAAAGGCCGGAGAGCAGGTGGGTCACCTAACGGTGCTTCTAGGACATATGCCTTCTTGGCAGCTATGAGGATGATCTCGTGTTTCGGACCCAGTCCGATAGTTGCTGCCATCATCTTTCAGCTTGGTTTTCTAGGAACGCGTTGAAGTTCATGTTGACATGAGCGCTGGCCATTTGATCTACAAGACATATCATTCAAAAGTTTTAGACTAAGTTCATGATAATCAAGTTCATCTAATCAAATTATTTCAATGAACTCCCACTCGAATAGACATCCTCTAGTCATCTAAGTGTTACACGATCCGAGTTGACTAGGCCGTGTCCGATCATCACGTGAGACGGACTAGTCATCGCCGGTGAACATTCTCATGTTGATCGATCTTCTATACGACTCGTGTTCGACCTTTCGGTCTCCGTGTTCCGAGGCCATGTCTGTACATGCTAGGCTCGCCAAGTTTAACCCTAAGTGTTTTATGTGTGTAAACTGTCTTACACCCGCTGTATGTGAACGTAAGAATCCATCACACCCGATCATCACGTGGTGCTTAGAAGCTTACTTAACTTTAGCAACGGTGCACAGCTTAGGGAGAACACTTTGAAATTGTTGTAAGGGATCATCTTATTTACTACCGTCGTTCTAAGTAAACAAGATGTATGAGCATAATAAACATCACATGCAATTATATAGTAGTGACATGATATGGCCAATATCATAAAACTCCATTGATCTCCATCTTCGGGCTCCATGATCATCTTGTCACCGCATGGCACCATGATCTCCATCATCATGATCTCCATCATCGTGCCTCCATGAAGTTGTCACGCCAACGACTACTTCTACTACTATGGCTAAACGCGCTTTAGCAATAAAGTAAAGTAGGTTACATGGATTTCTTCAATGACTCGCAGGTCATACAAAAATAAAGACAACTCCTATGGTTTCGCCGTTGTCATACTCATCGACATGCAAGTCGTGATTCCTATTACAAGAACATGATCTCATACATCACAATATGTCATTCATCATTCATCACAACTTGGCCATATCACATCACATGACAATTGCTGCAAAAACAAGTTAGACGTCCTCTAATTGTTGTTGCATCTTTTACGTGGCTGCAATTGGGTTCTAGCAAGAACGCTTTCTTACCTACGAATAACCACAACGTGATCTTGTCAACTTCTATTTACCCTTCATAAGGACCCTTTTCATCGAATCCGCCCAACTAAAGTAGGAGAGATGACACCGCCAGCCACCTTATGCAACTAGTGCATGTTAGTCGGTGGAACCGGTCTCACGTAAGCGCGTGTAAGGTTGGTCCGGCCGCTTCATCCCACAATACCGCGGAAGCAAGATAAGATTAGTAACGGAAAGTAAGTTGACACGATCCACGCCCACAACTATATTGTGTTCTACTCGCAATAGAGAACTACGATAGACCTAGCTCATGATGCCACCGTTGGGGAACGCTGCGAAAAATTAAAAATTTCCTACGGTTTCACCAAGATCCATCTATGAGTTCTACTAAGCAACGAGTCAAGGGAGAGAGTTTGCATCTACATACCACTTGTAGATCGAGTACGGAAGCGCTCGAGGGAGTGGTGATGATGGAGTCGCTCCCAACGTGATTCCGATCACCGATGACCAAGTGCTGAACGGACAGCACCTCCGCTCAACACACGACGGGACGATGGCGTCTCCTCCGCCTTGATCCAGCAAGGATGAAGGAGAGGTTGAGGAAGACAACCCAATGGCAGCACGACGGCAGGCAGTGCAGTTGGCACGACAGCTTCTCCAAGCAGGGCTTCGCCAAGCTCATGGAGAAAGAGAGGCGTTGGGGAGGGAGGGCTGCGCCTTTAATGGTGTTCTGCAGCCCTCCCCCACCCCTATATTTATAGGAGGAGAGGGCAGGGGGCCGCCATCTAGGGAAACCCTAGATGGGGCGGCGGCCAAAGGGAGGAGGGAGGTGGCTTGCCCCAAGCCAGGGGGCCCCTTTAGGTTTCCCTCCCATGCCCTAGCCAAGATGGGCCTAGGTGGGAGGTGCGCCCAGCCCACCAGGGGCTGGCCCCTCCCACTTAGCCCATGTGGCCCCCCGAGGGGTGGCCCCTCCGTGGACCTCCGAATCTCCCGGTGGCCCCAGACATTACCCAGATACCCAAACTTTCCTGAGTCCGCTTAACCACTTTCCATATATAAATCTTTACCTCCGACCATTCCGAACTCCTCGTGACGTCCGGGATCTCATCCGGACTCAACAACATTCGTAATCACATACTTGTCTTCCTATTAACCCTAGCGCCACCGAACCTTATGTGTAGACCCTACGGGTTCGGGAGACATGCGAGACATGACCGAGACGATCTTAGGTCAATAATCAACAGTGGATCTGGATACCCATGTTGGCTCCTACATGTTCCTCGATGTTGTCATCGGATGAACCACGATGTCAAGGGTTCGAGCAACCCCAGATTCTATTCCCTTTGTCGACGGTATGTTACTTGCCCGAGACTCGATCGTCGGTATCCCAATACCTCGCTTAGTCTCAAGCATCGCAAGTCACTTTACTCGCATCTGTAATGCATGATCCCATGACCGCACACTTGATCACTTTGAGCTCATTATGATGATGCACTACCGAAAGGGCCTAGTGATACCTCTCCGCCATACGGAGTGACAAATCCCGCCTCGATCCGTGTCAACCCAATGACACTTTTGGAGATTCCTGTAATGCACCTTTATAGTCACCCAGCTTCGTTGTGACGCTTGGTACACCCAAAGCACTCCTACGGTATCCGGGAGTTACACGATCTCACGGTCTAAGGAAGAGATACTTGACATTGGAAAAGCTCTAGCAAAACGAACTACACGATCTTTGTGCTATGCTTAGGATTGTCTTGTCCATCACGCCATTCTCCTAATGACGTGATCCCGTTGTCAATGACATCCGATGTCCATAGTCGAAACCATGACTATCTCACAACCAACGAGCTAGTCAACTAGAGGCTCACTAGGGACGATTGTGGTCTATGTTCTCACGTGTATCACGATTTCCGTATGATACAGTTATAGCATGAATAAAAGACAATTATCATGAACAAGGAAATATAATAATAATGCTTTTATTATTGCCTCTAGGGCATATTTCCAACAGGTTGGCATATCTGGTTGGGTGATCCGCATGACCCAATCCTTGTACCTATGAACATTGTTTTGAATCAATAAAGTCGGCAAATAAATTCAAAAAAAATCCCCTTAAAAACACAAAATAGTTTCTCCCAATTACGTAAGACATTTTTTTCTAGGGATAAGTATATGTTTCGTCCCTCAGTTCTCTCGACAATGTAGAAATAGTCCTCCAACTTTAAAACCAGCAAACATTAGTCCCTTAACTTTTCAAACCGGATAACTTTAGTCCCTCAACTTCTCAAACCGGATAAATTTAGTCCCTCGTGCCGCTTTTTTGATGATGTGGCACGGTTTTGACCGATTTGACTGGTTTGGTTTATGAAGAGGAGGCTGTCGGTCGCCTGAAGGCCATGTGAGGGAGTCCCGGACTAGGGGGTGTCCGGATAGCCGGACTATCATCACGGCCGGACTCCAAGACTATGAAGATACAAGATTGAAGACTTCGTCCCGTGTCCGGATGGGACTTTCCTTGCGTGGAAGGCAAGCTTGGCGATACGGATATGTAGATCTCCTACCACCAGAATCCGACTGTAACCCTAACCTATCCAAAGGTCTATATAAACCGGAGGGTTTTAGTCCGTGAGGACTAACAACAATCATACCATAGGCTAGCTTCTAGGTTTAGCCTCCTTGATCTCGTGGTAGATCTACTCTTGTACTACCCATATCATCAATATTAATCAAGCAGAGTAGGGTATTACCTCCATCGAGAGGGCCCAACCTGGGTAAAACATCGTGTCCCTTGTCTCCCGTCACCATCCGCCTAGACGCACAGTTCGGGACCCCTACCGAGATCCGCCGGTTTTGACACCGACATTGGTTCTTTCATTGAGAGTTCCTTTGTGTCGCCACCGATAGGTCTGATGGCTCCTTCGATCATCAACAACGACGCGTCCAGGTGAGACTTTTCTCCCGGACAGATCTTCAGATTCGGCGGCTTTTGCATCATGGGCCAATTCGCTGGCCATCCGGAGCAGATCGAAGCTACGCCCGCCATCAGTCAGATTTGAAGTTTGAACTACACGGCCGATATCCGCGGAGACTTGATCTTCGACGGATTCGAGTCGCAGCTGCGCCAAGACTGCCTCGATGGGCATGATCTAGCTCTGCAATGAACAAAGGCCACGAGGCCGCACCAAAGATCCGCCCCGACCCTTAATCCGGAGCCGATTCCCCGATCGAGGACGAGTGGTTGGACATCGCCGGGGCTACAATCTCTACGGCGATTGAGCCAACTCCATCCATGTCCTTTGCAAAGACCTCGACCTGTGGTGCCGAACTCCTCTCCGACTCAACCTCCGCACCTTGCCAATCGAATCCGATTGGGCGCCTGCATGGAGTTCACGGCCAGACATCTTTCAACACTCGCCGCGACATTCTGAATTCTCTAAAGTCTCTCTCTTATCCGGAGAGCCCTGGCCGGACTACAGTCAGGAAGGTTGGGATGCGGACGACGAAGAAATTCAACGCCCACCCACCACCCACTTCGTAGCCACTATCAAAAGCTTACACGACGTGCTCGATTTCGACTCCGAAGACATCGACGGTATGGACGACGATGTAGGAGACAACAATGAACCATCACCTGTAGGATGCTGGACAACCACCTCATCTCATGATGTATACATGGTGGATACACCTAAAGGAAATGAAGACGAGGAACAACGGACGCCACGAAGGATAAATCCTCGAAAAGCAGCCAAACGGCAACGTAAACGCCAACAAAATCCCGCCAACAAAGACCCAGCCATAGAGCAGGGCTAACCGTGGACAACGAACAAGCTATCGAGCGATCATCCTAACGAGACAACTTGATAAACAATTTGTCCACGGCGAAGACAACAGTCCGGACGATCTCACGGACAAACTATTGGAGCAAATGACCTCCGTAAAAGGCTCGCCGCCATCGCTACAGTAGCCTGAAAAAGGTAAGCGAAGCTCAAAACAGCGGAAGACGACTCAGATCGATGGAGCAAAATATTCAGACCGCAGAAAGCACGGCGGCAGCTGCCGAACTAAGAGCTACCCAAAAGAAAGCTACTGCCCAATTCGACGAGGAGGCCTTAGAGCCCCCACAATTAAAAAGTAAGAAGGCCACCCGTCGGATGGACGACCCCATCGGTAAAGAGAGAGCGCTAATGGCGCCAAGACAAAAGCCAATATGCGATTCGCATAAGGATTCACATCAAAAGGATGGCCCAGTTAGGTCCATCTATGGGCCAAGAAAGCAGGCTCGTCAAAGCAATGCAACACGCCCAAATTCCGAAGATCACGGCACACCCAAATACAGGGGTGCCGCACACCCCTAGATGTGAATCATCCGAACGAACAAGCTATCGAGCAATCATCCGAACGAGACAACTTGGATAAACAATTTGTCCACGGCGAAGACAACAGTCCGGACGATCTCACGCCGACAAACTATTGGAGCAAAAGACCTCCGAAAAGGCTTGTCGCCATCACTGTAGCCTGAAAAAGCGTATGAAGCTCAAAACAGCGGAAGACGACTCAGATCAGATGGAGCAAAATATTCAGCACCGCAGATAAGACGGCGACGATCGCCCGAACTAAGAGCTACCCAAAAGAAAGCTACTGCCTGATTCGACGAGGAGGCCTTAGAGCCCCCACAATTAAAAGTAAGAAGGCCACCCGGTCGGATGGACGACCCCATGGCAAAAAGAGAGCGGCAAATGGCGCCAAGACAAAGCCAATATGCGATCCGCATAAGGATTCACATCAAAAGGATGGCCCATTAGGTCCATCTATGGGCCAAGAAAGCAGCTCACAAAGCAATGCAACACGCCCAAATTCAAGATCACGGCACACCCAAATATAGGGCGCCAGACACACCCCTATGTTTTACCGATGTGGTGCCGGATCATGAATTTCCAGCGGATTCAAACCCGTAAACATAGAGGCATACGACGGAACAATGCACTCGAGTCGGATTGAGGATTACATCCTCCACATACACATGGCTAGAGGAGATGATCTCCACGCCATAAAATACTTACCCCTTAAACTCAAAGGGCCAGCTCGGCATTGGCTTAAAAGCCTCCCCGAAAATACCATTGGAAGCTGGGAAGAGCTCGAGGATGCATTTTGGGCAAATTTTCAGGGGACTTATGTCCGCCTCCGGATGCGCATTTATCTAAGTCACATAACTCAACAGCCCGAGAGTCAGCCCGAAATTCGGAACAGGTTCCTTACTAAAAGAACCAAATAGTCGATCGTCCGGACGCCAAGCCTTAGAAGCTTTCAAACACAACGTCTGAGACGAATGGCTCGCTAGACACCTCGACCAAGAAAAGCCAAGAAGAATGGCCGCATTAATAAGCCTCATGACCCGCTTATGGAGAGGATAGCTGCTAGCAAGATGCAAAGACCAAATACCCAAGTACATCTGAAATCAGGGATGGAATGGAAACCACGGCGCAACAAGGACCAGCGCGATTAAAAGGAACAGTCCAAAGAGCATGGCAGCCAACGCCGGATTCAAAAGCTCCCGCGAACAACAAAAACTGCCCTTAAGGACAATAGCGATGAGCTATCCAACTTCAACAATATCTTGGACAAGATATGTCAAATCCACAAGACTCTGGAGGCCTCGCAAACCATACCCACGTAAATTGTTGGGTCTTCAAACAGTCCGCAGACTCAACGCCGAACACAAGGGGCTCGACACACCAAGTGAGGATGATGACGAGCACCACAAGCAGAGCCCCGGAAAACAAAAGAATTCCCACAAGAGGTCAAAACAGTAAACTCACTTCATGTGATCAAAAACAGAGCGGCGCCCACTAAAATGCGCACCGCACACTCGTTGTCAAAGCCAATCACATTCACCATCAGACTACTCAAAATATCCGAACGCAGGATGGACTGCCTTGATATTGGATCCTATAATTGACGGATTCCAATTTACACAAGTCCTCATGGATGGCGGTAGTGACATAAACCTGATATATCGTGACACAATCCACGTGATGAGGATAGACCCAACCAAAATTCGCCAGAGCAACACCTCCTTTAAAGGAGTAATGCCAGCCCATATGCCCATTGTACGGGCTCCATACCGCTAGAAGTTGTGTTCGGTTCATCCGACAACTTCCGTCGTGAAAGGTTAATCTTCCATGTCGCCCGCTTAAAAGTAGCCATCAAGCACCATTGGGACGCTGCTTTTGCCCGCTTTAACGCAATACCGCATTCACGCATCTCTAACACTTAAAATGCCCGTCCACGCTGCATCATCTCGCTAAAAGGAAGTATTATGTTACTCGAGCACGGAAGAACGGAGACTGCCTTGACAGCCCCACACCTATCCGGCCCGCTTAGGCAAAGAGCCCGAATTGGTTATTCAAACCCCGGACACGGTTAGACGAGTCCGGCGCTTACTAGCTGCATACCCCATACAAGGGCTGCACGATATATCATAAGAGACACTAAAGCTCAATTTTATTCACTCCTTCGATTCGTACTCTGCTTATTTAATGTACAGACATCTTTTGCATGATCCTTTTCTTTTAAAACTAAGTTCCTCTCTTTACAGCATTTAACGACGTGCTACACCCGGCCCGTGATACGCACAACGGAAACACAGCGCAGACGCAAGAGGGACCCGCTGCAAGGATTCTTTTCAGATTAAGACCTGCGTAAACCTTTTTTACTGTCTCTTGTTGATATACATCCCCGGTTCCTTACTATAACCGAGGAGGAGGTCAAGGCTTTGGCATTGGCCGCACTGAATTTTTGCGCTGCACTGACACCGGGGCTTAGAGCATTATTCTGCCCATTTTCATAAAGACCAATACCTTAGGGAGTATTCGCGCCTCGAGTTAGGCCTTATATGCATCAGCTCAATCATGTCTTTGGTCAAATGTTGGGCTGCCTGCCTCGTGTTTTGCTGCCTTACGCCCGCTTTCACGCTAACGCGGCATCGGAGAACTATCGCGACAGTGCCCGTTCGCCGGGCGAGCACCTCGCTTGAGAAAGCCGAAACCGACCGTCATGATATAGCGAGAGACCGGTCAACCACTGATGACTCACTGAATGTTTAGGATTCCTCCGCATTAACGGCGACCGTGGTCAGCACATACGCACTTCGGATTCGGAGAGTGCGGTGCCCTGTGGGCTATATAGTAGCCCCACCTCGAACTCCTATGGCTAAGTGAAAGTGATAAAGCATTATAGTCCGTTGTTCGTTTGCTACGCTATCACCTCCTTAATAGGACCAAGACGTTGGATTAAGTGTGAAAAAGCGCTTTTAAACACCCCGCACTATGTGCGTGGGGCTGAAGCCAAGGACTGCCATCTTTCAAAGTTATATACATACACATAAACGGCCGATAGGGAGTAGTTTTCTACTTGAACGCACAAGTATAAAAAGCTCTTATATTATACTAAAAACATTGTTTTCACAAATCATACATGTCATTTAAACATAATATCCTTCGAGCACTGCGCCTCTATTAAACGAGCGCCCGCAGACTTCTTCAAAGTAGTGCTCGCAGTACTCGCTTCGTCCAATCTTGGGATGCAACGTCGGTGGCCTTCATCTCTCGCCCAAGATGTCTTGACACGGGCCGAGCCATCCGCGCTCCCTCAATACACGCCGATCGCTTCAATGCGTTGATACGCGGTACCGCACCAAGGAACTGCTGCACTAAACCAAAATAACTCTTCGGCTGGGGTCCGCCCGGCCACAAGTGAGCCCTGACATGCTGCATGGCAAGTCCGGATAGTCGATTCAGCTTGGCCCATTCGGCCAACCGATCGGTCAACGGAAGAAGACACTCCGGACTATGGAATTGCAACCAATATAGCTCTTCCCTTCTGTGCCCCTTCTGACCTCGGAAGTGCTCAACCGCGTCCGCAGCAGCCGCCAAGTCCGATAAGCATCCTCCGAACTCCACAACTTGTCCAATTGAGCATACTTTGATCCAGATATTTCCTCCGCAGTAAACGGTTTTCCACCGCAATTGCCCCGGCCCGACTCAGCTCCTCCTTGGTAGCTCTCAAAGCTGAATGGGCATTCTTGATTCGGGCGGCGGCCTTTTTCAGCCCTCTTGTTCGCTTTGACGTTCTTTTTCAAGAACCTCGCAGCGATCGGCAGCATTCTTCAACTTGCTGGCCATATCGCCATTTCCTCTCTTCGGGCAAAGTGAGCAGCCCGCTCGCTTCTAGCTCTTTGGCCGCTTTTAAAGCGCTCAGACATTTCTTTCGCTTGCTCTTTCGCTCGGCGAAGTTCCGCCGCAGCTCTTCCACAAGAGCGGCACCATCTGCATTAAGCATACAAATAGTAAGACATGGGCGCCAAGCTTCCTTACTACGTGTTCGCATAGAAGTCGATAACTTGTGACTCGTCAAACCGCTTATTGACCGAGAGATGTCCGTGATCCGCCTCGCCGAGTTGCCGCTTTAGTTTGGCATGTTCATCATCCGGCTGGCCACGGACGCCCGCCACCGTTTAGGGGCAGCGATATGTTATAATCGAGATTTGATCTCGCAAGTTGTCAATTTTGACAACATACCGAGTCTCGGGGCTACTATCTATACAGGCGATTTTATATGCATAATCGCCGAGGTACATCATTTTGCGCACTCAACCCCGCCAAGAAGCTCCTCGATAGCTTCATGCAATCCGCTTCATGGATGCAATTTTTCAATCACCGTACTCCATTAGAGCACGGTGATCTTCTCGAGATAGCCGCCTCGAGCAGATCCTTCAGCTCCTCCGACCGCACACCACTTGGCGCTGACCTTCCGGCGCCACGACTTGGGGAATTCTCCGCGACGACACCTCCGGTCGTCCGCTTCACATGAGGGTGCGACAGTGGAGGCGTTGCTCTCCATCATCTCCGAAGAAGATCCTCAAGACGAGCTCACGAGCAGGGCTGAGGTCCGAACTACAAGGTACAATTTCGTTATCTTCATAAATAAATACAGGATGTTCCTTATTTACAAGATCCCTTCTTTTTACTTATGGCTCATTGAGGGCTGACCCCTTGGGGAAGTAGTGCGGCTGGGTTACTTCTCACGCGGACTCTCCGACGAAGATTCCTTCCCTCTTTGAGGCCTTGACCTCCGGATCTTCCAAAGCGTCCTCTTCTCTCATCGAAAGACGGACTTTTAATCCTCCTTCCTGGATAGCCTCCTTCAGAGGCAGTTGCTTCCCGCTCCTCCTTCGCCTTCTTCAAAAGGCGCGACCTTCAACATCTTGGTCAAGATGGGATCCGCGTGGTCTCCGGAGGGGAGCCGACACCTTATTAACTTTGCCTTGGCTATCCACTCTGCTCAAGAAACGGTTCCTTTAAAGGATATATATATATATATATATATATATATATATATATATATATATATATATATATATATATATATATATATATATATATGATAAATAAATGAACAGCTTGTCCGTTACAGGACTACTTACTTGAGTATCTCGGGCGATTGCAGCTTAGTCCTCAGATCCTCGGTCAGTCCTGACACTTCTCTTGTGATCCAAGAACAGTTTATACATCTCCACTAGCGCCGTGCCCATAAAATTTTGGAGAATTCATGGTCCTCCGGATTAAATTCCCACAGTGGAGGGGGCGACGCTTGCAGGCGAAGACATCGGATCACCATAACTCGCGCCATCGCAACCAGATTGATCTCTATCCCGGAGGTCTCGAATACGGCCCTGCAGCAAGGGAACGCCCTGGATGGCCCCACGAGCCCCTTGTTGACCCATGACGCCACCGCTGTGGTGGACCTGAGCGAAAGCGGGATCGCCGCCATTTGGTGCCCCGGGAGCGGTGACATAAAACCACCCTGCTGCACGAACCAATCTCCTTTTGAAAAGAGCCCTCGGCCATGGAGCATCGGCACATTTGCTTATGACCGCCCCTCCGCTTTCGCTTGTTGCCCCCCGGTCATCTTTGGCTCCACCTTGAAGGTCTTGAGCCACAATCCAAAGTGGGGGGTGATATGGAGGAAGGCCTCACATACGACAATGAATGACGAGATATGGAGGATGGAGTCTGGATTCAAGTCATGGAAATCAAGCCCATAATAAAACATGAGCCCCCGCACAAAGGGATCTGTCGGGAAGCCTAAACCCAAGGAAGTGGGACACGAACACCACGCTCGCCGGGCTCAGAGTGGGAATGACCTGCCCCGGAGCAGTAGCCTATGAGAGATCTCGCCGGTCGACACCGGCGCCTCGCAACTTTAGCACATCTTCTTCGTGGACGGAGGAAGACATCCATCGACTGTGTTGGTCGGAGCCGACATCGCTGAAAGTCCGGCGCCTGAATCTGAAGCTTTGGGTGTTGGAACTCAAGCGTGAGGCTAACTCGATGGAGGGTGTAAAAGAAGAGGGCCTTGGTCTCATTATAAAGAGGTTGAATACCAAGAGCCCACCCTGTGGTCGATTAGGACTCGCTTTTGATAGAGGAGGCGTGCAACGGCACGGTTGGGTTACCCACGTCCGTATTGATGAGAATCCCGAATAAGGGGGCACGATCTATGCTTTGATAAGGCGTGCAGGAAACCGCCTCGCTAAACACGCTTAAGGTGAAACGTTAAAAACGATTCATATAAAGGCTCATGCGTGGTGTGGTGTCACGCCGCTGAATACGCCAGCAGATCTGCAAAAGTTATTTTCTACGGTGTTAAGTGGAACTTGTTTTGCAGAGCCCGACACTATCCTTGTGTTCAAAACCTTCTATGAAGTATTCGAGGAGGAACCCGATTACAATGCCAAGACAATATGCGCGCGGACTCGCCGCCATTGAAGCCTGGTTCAAGGGCTACTGAGGGAGTCCCGTACTAGGGGATGTCCGGATAGCCGGACTATCATCACGGCCGGACTCCAAGACTATGAAGATACAAGATTGAAGACTTTGTACCGTGTCCGGTTGGGACTTTCCTTGGCGTGGAAGGCAAGCTTGGCGATACGGATATGTAGATCTCCTACCATTGTAACCGACTCAGATAACCCTAACCTATCCGTGTCTATATAAACCGAGGGTTTTAGTCCGTAGGACTAACAACAATCATACCATAGGCTAGCTTCTAGGGTTTAGCCTCCTTGATCTCGTGGTAGATCTACTCTTGTACTACCCATATCATCAATATTAATCAAGCAGAGTAGGGTATTACCTCCATCGAGAGGGCCCAACTCGGGTAAAAACATCGTGTCCCTTGTCTCATGTTACCATCCGCCTAGACGCACAGTTCGGGACCCCCTACCCGAGATCCGCCGGTTTTGACACCGACACCATGCTTGCTAACACCATCTGCTGCTCCCCTAGGCGTGCTACCTTTGAGCACTCCGAGTAGCCACACTCGGCTGGCCATAGGCCCGTAGCCGTTGTGCCTCAGTAGTACCATCCAATGGTCACCGCGTCTACTAAGCCACCACTTGGGGCGCCCGCTGCATGCCATTACTTCTTGCAGCGTGCGTCGCTAGCAGAAACACTGTCAGCCGCGCGGCTAATCACCATGTGTGCCATCGCGTTTGCTCACCCGTACTACCTATAGCACTTCTCAAGGCTCAATCCCCACGGCAAGACTTCGCGGCCACCGCGTTGTGCCTGACGGCAGGAGGAAGGCCGGAAGCTCAAGAAGTATGGCAGGCTCCCCCACCATGACAGTGTAGTGGCCGGTGGATCTTGTTCTAGAGCCGTGTCGTCGCCGCTGGCGGCTGGCCGCATGCATAGCTCCGCCTCAGCCCTGCTGGGCTCACCGTACCTCGGCTCCCCAGCCCGGCCACCCGCCAACTCCTCCCACCTATCCATGTCTCTCTAACCTCCTCCCACCTCTGACCTCTGTTCCTCCTGGACGACAAGAACGAACGGACTGAGCTGCACCCTAGAACTTTAGGTATCTATGTGCGCGTCGAACTCACACCCTGGAAAATCGCGGTAGATAGCCGACGGCGTCACTGCCACGTGCAGGTACCGGAGCCCCCGCGGTCGTGCATGATTCTGACAAGGAGCCGCTCTTGGGCCTGGGAGCACTAGCGGACGAGGGAGACTAGGTTGGGGTGCCGGCCAAGATGTCCACGTTCGCCTGGTGGTGCCGACAGCATGCTCCTTGCCTTTGTGGCATAGTCAGACGACGAGGTGGTGCCGGTGGCAGAAGTGTAGATGCGCATGCGAGTTGCTCGATCAAATGCCAACTAGAGAGAGATGAGAGGAAAAAGAGATAGAATGAGCATGAGAGAGGAATTTTGCCACGTCAGCTAAGACTGGTCAAAACCGTGGCTGAGTCAGCAGCATACCGGGTCGGCTGAGAAGAGGGACTAAACATGTCCGGTTTGAAGAGTTAAGGGACTAAGTTTTGCCGGTTTCAGAGTTGAAGGATCAAATGTAGACTTTGAGAAGAGTTGAGGGACAAAAAATATACTTTTCCCTTTTTTCTAAGCAAATTGAGGTCTTATTGTGTGAGGAAGTTGGTATTCAACTGGGAATAGAAATGTATTGGCAATATAGTACTACAAGTACTAATAAAATTGGAGGCATTTTTGCCCATGAAAAAGAAGGCATTTTTCGTCTGTTGTTCTACCATTTAAAAAGAAACACCACGCTCTTAAAAAGGGAGTATTTCTTAACAAATGTTGTTCTGCTTGGAATTTTTTGTGGCGTCAGTCGATTCCGCACAACACGAGGTTGAAGGTGAGGACGACGTGAGCAGCGGCAGTGATGAGCGTCGGCCACTCCGAGGGCAAGTTAGGACCTCGCTGGAGACGACGCGTGAGCCGCAGCGAGCTGCGGTGCAGGTGGAGGCGGGGAAGAAACTTAATGGAAGGGATGGGAGGGGGTGTGTAGGGGAGTTTTTAATGGGGGCAGACTTAGAGGGATGGCCAGGGCAGCAGCCAGTATGTCAGTGTTGGGGAACGTAGTAATTTCAAAAAAAATCCTACGCACACGCAAGATCATGGTGATGCATAACAACGAGAGGGGAGAGTGTTGTCCACGTACCCTCGTAGACCGAAAGCGGAAGCGTTAGCACAACGCAGTTGATGTAGTCGTGCGTCTTCATGATCCGACCGATCATGTACCGGACGCACGGCACCTCCGAGTTCAGCACACGTTCAGCCCGATGATGTCCCTCAAACTACGATCCAACCGAGTGTTGAGGGACAGTTTCGTCAGCATGACGGCGTGGTGACGATGATGATGTTCTACCGACGCAGGGCTTCGCCTAAGCACCGCTACAGTATTATCGAGGAGGACTATGGTGGATGGGGCACCGCACACGGCTAAAAGATCAAACGATCAATTGTTGTGTCTCTAGGGTGCCCCTGCCTCAGATATAAAGGAGCAAGGGGAGGTGCAGCTGCCCAGAGGCGCGCCAGAGGAGTCCTACTCCCACCGGAGTAGGACTCCTCCTTTCCTTGTTGGATTAGGAGTGGAGGGGAAGAGGAGGAGAGAAGAAGCAAGGGGGCGCCGCCTCTCCTTGTCCTATTCGGGCTAGGGGGCGCGCGCCTGCCACACCCTCTCCTCTTCTCCACAAGGCCCACTATGGCCCATTAAGCCCGGGGGTTCCGTAACCTCCGGCATACTCAGAAAATCCGATTTCACCCTAACACTTCCTATATCCAAATATAGGCTTCCAATATATCAATCTTCATGTCTCGACCATTTCGAGACTCCTCGTCATGTCCGTGATCACATCCGGACTCAACAACCTTCGTACATCAAAACATATATACTCATAACATAACCACATCAAACGTTGTTGCATGGACCCTACGAGTTCGAGAACTACGTGAGACATGACCGAGACACGCCTCCGTCAATAACCAATAGCGGAACCTGGATGCTCATATTGGCTCCTACATATTCTACGAAGATCTTTATCGGTCGACCGCATAACAACATACGTTGTTCCCTTTGTCATCGGTATGTTACTTGCCCGAGATTCGATCGTCGGTATCTCAATACCTAGTTCAATCACATTATCGCAAGTCTCTTTACTCGCTCCGTAATACATCATCCCGCAACTAACTCATTAGTTGCAATGCTTGCAAGGCTTAAGTGATGTGCATTACCGAGAGGGCCCAGAGATACCTCTCCGACAATCGGAGGACAAATCCTAATCTCAAATACGCCAACCCAACAAGTACCTCCGAGACACCAGAGAGCACATTTATAATCACCCAGCTTATGTTGTGACGCTTTGGTAGCACACAAAGTGTTACTTCGGTAAACGGGAGTTGCATAATATCATAGTCATAGGAACATGTATAAGTCATGAAGAAAGCAATAGCAACATACTAAACGATCGAGTGCTAAGCTAACGGAATGGGTCAAGTCAGTCACATCATTCTCCTAATGATGTGATCCAGTTAATCAAATGACAACCCATGTCAATGGCTAGGAAACATAACCATCTTTGATCAACGAGCTAGTCAAGTAGAGGCATACTAGTGACACTCTGTTTGTCTATGTATCCACACATGTATTATGTTTCCAATTAATACAATTCTAGCATGAATAATTAAAATTTACCATGATATAAGGAAATAAATAATAACTTTATTATTGCCTCTAGGGCATATTTTCTTCAGTCTCCCACTTGCACTAGAGTCAATAATCTAGATTACACAATAATGATTCTAACACCCATGGAGCCTTGGTGCTGATCATGTTTTGCTCGTGGAAGAGGCTTAGTCAATGGGTCTGCAACATTCAGATCCGTATGTATCTTGCAAATTTCTATGTCTCCCACCGGACTAAATCCGGATGGAATTGAAGTGTCTCTTGATGTGCTTGGTTCTCTTGTGAAATCTGGATTCCTTCGCCAAGGCAATTGCACCAAAGATTGTCACAAAAGATTTTCATTGGACCCGATGCACTAGGTATGACACCTAGATCGATATGAACTCCTTCATCCAGACTCCTTCATTTGCTGCTTCAAGCAGCTATGTACTCCGCTTCACACGTAGATCCCGCCACGACGCTTTGTTTAGAACTGCACCAACCGACAGCTCCATCGCTCAATGTAAACACGATCCGGTTTGCGATTTAGAATCGTCCGGATCGTGTCAAAGCTTGCATCAACGTAACCATTTACGATGATCTCTTTGTCACCTCCATAAACGATAAACATATCCTTAGTCCTTTTCGTATTTCAGATGTTCTTGACCGCTGTCCAAAGGATCCACTCTGGATTACTTTGGTAGCTCCTCGCTAGACTTATAGCAAGGCACACATCAGGTCCGGTACACAACATTGCATACATGATAGAGCCTATGGCTGAAGCATAGGGACATCTTTCATTTTCTCTCTATCTTCTGCAGTGGTCGGCATTGAGTCTTACTCAACTTCACACCTTGTAACACGTGCAAGAACCCTTTCTTTGCATGATCCATTTTGAATTTCTTCAAAACTTTGTCAAGGTATGTGCTTTGTGAAAGTCCAATTAAGCGCCTTGATCTATCTCTATAGATCTTGATGCCCAATATATAAGCAGCTTCACCGAGGTCTTTCATTGAAAACTCTTATTCAAGTATCCCTTTATGCTATCCGTAAATTCTATATCATTTCCAATCAGCAATATGTCATCCACATATAATATCATAAATGCTACAGAGCTCCCACTCACTTTCTTGTAAATACAAAGCTTCTCCAAAAGTCTGTACAAAACCAAATGCTTTGATCACACTATCAAAGCGCTTATTCCAACTCCGAGAGGCTTGCACCAGTCCATAAATGGATCGCTGGAGCTTGCACACTTTGTTAGATCCCTTTGATCGACAAAACCTTCCGTTGCATCATATACAACTCTTCTTCCGTAAATCCATTCAGAATGCAGTTTTGACATCCATTTGCCAAATTTCGTAATCATAAAATGCGCAATTGCTAACATGATTCGGACAGACTTAAGCATCGCTACGGGTGAGAAGGTCTCATCGTAGTCAATCCCTTGAACTTGTCGAAAACCTTTTGCAACAAGTCGAGCTTTATAGACAGTAACATTACCGTCAGCATTAGTCTTCTTCTTGAAGATACATTTATTCTCAATTGCTTTCCGATCATCGGGCAAGTCAACCAAAGTCCACACTTCGTTCTCATACATGGATCCCATCTCAGATTTCATGGCCTCAAGCCATTTCGCGGAATCTGGGCTCACCATCGCTTCTTCATAGTTCGTAGGTTCGTCATGGTCTAGTAACATAACCTCCGTAACAGGACTACCGCACCACTCGTGTGGATCTTACTCGTTTGACCCACGAGGTTCAAGAACAACTTGATCTGAAGTTCCATGATCATCATCATTAACTTCCTCACTAATTGGTGAAGGTGTCGCAGAAACCGGTTTCTGCGATGAACTACTTTCCAATAAGGGAGCAGGTACAGTTACCTCATCAAGTTCTACTTTCCTCCCACTCACTTCTTTTGAGAGAAACTCCTTCTCCAGAAAGATTCCAAATTTAGCAACAAAAGTCTTGCCTTCGGATTTGTGATAGAAGGTGTACCCAACAGTCTCCTTTGGGTATCCTATGAAGACACATTTCTCCGATTTGGGTTCGAGCTTATCAGGTTGAAGCTTTTTTACATAAGCATCATAGCCCCAAACTTTAAGAAACGAAAACTTTGGTTTCTTGCCAAACCACAGCTCATAAGGCGTCGTCTCAACGGATTTTGATGGTGCCCTATTTAACGTGAATGCGGCCGCCTCTAAAGCATAACCCCAAAACGATAGCGTAAATCAAGAAGAGACATCATAGATCACACCATATCTAGTAGAGTACGACATAACGCTCGACACACCATTACGCTGTGGTGTTCCGGGCGGAGTTGCTAAACTATTCCACATTGTTTCAAATGAAGACCAAACTCATAACTCAAATATTCTCCTCCACGATCAGATCGTAGAAACTTTATTTTCTTGTTACGATGATTTTCAACTTCACTCTGAAATTCTTTGAAATTTCAAATGTTTCAGACTTATGTTTCATTAAGTAGATATACCCATATCTGCTTAAATCATCTGTGAAGGTGAGAAAATAACGATATCTGCCACGAGCTTCAACATTCATCGGACCACATACATCTGTATGTATGATTTCCAACAAATCTGTTGCTCTCTCCATAGTACCGGAGAACAGCGTCTTAGTCATCTTGCCCATGAGGCACGTTTCGCAAGTACCAAGTGATTCATAATAAAGTGGTTCCAAAAGTCCATCAGTATGGAGTTTCTTCATGCACTTTACACTGATATGACCTAAATGGTAGTGCCACAAATAAGTTGCAGTATCATTATCAACTCTGCATCTTTTGGCTTCAACATTATGAATATGTGTATCACTACTATCGAGATTCATCAAAAATAGACCACTCTTCAAGGGTGCATGACCATAAAAGATATTACTCATATAAATAGAACAACCATTATTCTCTGATTTAAATGAATAACCATCTCGCATCAAACAAGATCCAGATATAATGTTCATGCTCAACGCCGCACCAAATAACAATTATTTAGGTCTAAAACTAATCCCAAGGTAGATGTAGAGGTAGCATGCCGACCGTGGTCACATCGACTTTGGAACCATTTCCCACGCAAGATCGTCACCTCGCCCTTAGCCAATCATCGCTAATCCGTAGCCCTGCTTCGAAGTTGCAAATATTAGCAATGTAACCAAGATCAAATACCCAGTGCTCTGCGAGCATTAGTAAGGTACACATCAATAACATGTATATCACATATACCTTTGTTCACCTTGCCATCCTTCTTATCCGCCAAATACTTGGGGCAATTCCGCTTCAAAGGACTACCGCTTGCAGAGAAGCACTCAGTCTCGTGCTTAGGTCCAGACTTGGGTTTCTTCTCCGAGCGGTGAACTTGCTTGTCGTTCTTCTTGAAGTTCCCTTCTTCTTCCCTTTGCCCTTTTTCTTGAAACTGGTGGTCGATTGACCATCAACACTTGATGCTCCTTCTGATTTCTACCTCCGCAGCCTTTAGCATTGCGAAGAGCTTGGGAATCGCCTTATCCATCCCTTGCATGTTATAGTTCATCACGAAGCTCTTGTAGCTTGGTGGCGTGATTGGAGAATTCATCAATGACGCTATCATCCGAAGATTAACTCCCGCTTGAATCAAGTGATTATTATACCCACATTTTGAGTATATGCTCACCGACAGTAACTATTCTCCTCCATCTTGCAGCCAGAGAACTTATCGGAGACTTCATATCTCTCAATCCGGCATTTGCTTGAAATATTAACTTCAACTCCGGAACATCTCATATGCTCCATGACGCTCAAAACGCCGTTGAAGTCCCGGTTCTAAGCCGTAGCATGGCACATTGAACTATCGAGTAGTCATAAGCTTTGCTCGCTAGATGTTCTTAACGCCGCCGCCAGCATCAGCAGCAGTTCGCACCCAGCGGTGTTTCCAGGACGTAATTCTTCCGTGCAGCAATGAGGATAATCCTCGTTACGGACCCAGTCCGTAATTGCTACCATCATATTTCAACTTTGATTTCTCAAGGAACGCATTAAAATTCAACGGAACAACAAAGACGGGCCATCTATCTACAATCAACATAGACAAGCAAGATACTATCAGGTACTAAGTTCATGATAAATTTAAGTTCAATTAATCATATTACTTAAGAACTCCCACATAGACATACCTCTAATCCTCTAAGTGACCACGTGATCCATATCAACTAAACCATGTCCGATCATCACGTGAGATGGAGTTGTTTCAACGGTGAACATCACTATGTTGATCATATCTACTATATGATTCACGCTCGACCTTTCAGTCTCCGTGTTCCGAGGCCATATCTCGTTATATGCTAGGCTCGTCAAGTTTAACTCGAGTATTCGCGTGTGCAACTGTTTTGCACCCGTTGTATTTGAACGTAGAGCCTATCACACCTGATCATCACGTGGTGTCTCAAAGACGAAGAACTTTCGCAACAAAGGCATACTCGGGAGAACACTTATACTTTGATAATTTAGTGAGGGATCATCTTATAATGCTACCATCAATCAAAGCAAGATAAGATGCATAAAAGATAAACATCACATGCAATCAATATAAGTGATATGATATGGCCATCATCATCTTGTGCTTGTGATCTCCATCTCCGAAGCACCGTCATGATCACCATCGTCACCGGCGCGACACCTTGATCTCCATCATAGCATCGTTGTCATCTCACCAATCTTATGCTTCTACGACTATCACTACCGCTTAGTGATAAAGTAAAGCATTACAGGGCGATTGCATTGCATACAATAAAGCGACAACCATATGGCTCCTGCCAGTTGCCGATAACTCGGTAACAAAACATGATCATCTCATACAATAAAATATAGCATCACGTCTTGACCATATCACATCACAACATGTCCTGCAAAAACAAGTTAGACGTCCTCTACTTTGTTGTTGCAAATTTTACGTGGCTGCTACGGGCTTAGCAAGAACCATTCTTACCTACGCATCAACACCACAACGATAGTTTGTCAAGTTGGTGCTGTTTTAACCTTCGCAAGGACCGGGCGTAGCCACACTCGGTTCAACTAAAATTGGAGAAACCGACACCCGCCAGCCACCTATGTGCAAAGCACGTCGGTAGAACCAGTCTCGCGTAAGCGTCTGGCTGTAATGTCGGTCCGGCCGCTTCATCCAACAATACCGCCGAACCAAAGTATGACATGCTGGTAAGCAAGATGACTTATATCGCCCACAACTCACTTGTGTTCTACTCGTGCATATGACATCTACGCATAAAACCTGGCTCGGATGCCACCGCTGTTGGGAACGAGTAATTTCAAAAAATCCTACGCACACGCAAGATCATGGTGATGCATAGCAACGAGACGGAGAGTGTTGTCCACGCACTCGTGAGACCGAAAGCGGAAGAGTTAGCACAACGCTGTTGATGTAGTCGACGCCTTCACGATCCGACCGATCAAGTACCGAACGCACGACACCTCCGAGTTCAGCACACGTTCAGCCCGATGACGTCCCTCGAACTCCGATCCAGCCGAGTGTTGAGGGAGAGTTTCGTCAGCACGACGGTGTGGTGACGATGATGATGTTCTACCGACGCAGGGCTTCGCCTAAGCACCGCTACAATATTATCGAGGAGGACTATGGTGGAGGGGGCACCGCATACGGCTAAAAGATCAAACGATCACTTGTTGTGTCTCTAGGGTGCCCTCCTGCCCCCGTATATAAAGGAGCAAGGGGGGAGGTGCGGCCGGCCTAGAGGGGGCGCGCTAGGAGGAGTCCTACTCCCACCGGGAGTAGGACTCCCTACCTTTTCCTTGTTGGATTAGGAGTGGAGGGGGAAAGAGGAGGGAGAGAAGAAGGAAGGGGGGGGGGGCGCCCCCCTCTCCTTGTTCTATTCGGACTAGGGGGGAGGGGCACGTGATACGTCCATTTTGCATCATGCTTTTATATCGATATTTATTGCATTATGGGCTGTTATTATGCATTGTGTCACAATACTTATGGCTATTCTCTCTTATTTTACAAAGTTTACATAAGAAGGGGGAATGCCGGCAGCTGGAATTCTGGGCTGGAAAAGGAGCAAATATTAGAGACCTATTCAGCACAACTCCAAAAGTCCTGAAACTCCACGAAAGTCATTTTTGGAAAATATGAAAAATATCCAGCGGAAGAAGTTCACCAGAGGGGGGCCCACCTGTCCACGAGGGTGGGGGGCGCGCCCTACCCCCTTGGGTGCGCCCTCCTACCTCATGGGCCCCCTGTTGGCTCTCCGATGCCCATCTTCTGCTATATGAGGTCTTTCGATGAGGAAAAAATCAGAAGCAACCTTTCGGGACGAGACTCCGCCGCCACGAGGCGGAACCTTGGCGGAACCAATCTAGGGCTCCGGCAGAGCTGTTCGCCAGGATACTTCCTCTAGGAGGGGAAATCATCGCCATCGTCATCACCAACGCCTCCTCTCATCGGGAGAGGGCAATCTCCATCAACATCTTCACCAGCACCATCTCCTCTCAAAACCCTAGTTCATCTCTTGTATCCAATTCTTGTCTCCAAGTCCGGGATTGGTACTAGTAGGTTGCTAGTAGTGTTGATTACTCCTTGTAGTTGATGCTAGTTGGTTTATTTGGTGGAAGATCATATGTTCAGATCCTATATGCATATTATTACCCCTTTGATTATGAACATGAATATGCTTTGTGAGTAGTTACATTTGTTCCTAAGGACACGGGAGAAGTCTTGCTATTAGTAGTCATGTGAATTTGGTATTCGTTCGATATTTTGATGAGATGTATGTTGTCTAGCCTCTAGTGGTGTTATGTGAACGTCAACTACCTAACACTTCACCATTATTTGGGCCTAGAGGAAGGCATTGGGAAGTAATAAGTAGATGATGGGTTGCTAGAGTGACAGAAGCTTAAACCCTAGTTTATGCGTTGCTTCGTAAGGGGCTGATTTGGATCCACATGTTTCATGCTATGGTTAGGTTTACCTTAATACTTTTGTTGTAGTTGCGGATGCTTGCAATAGAGGTTATTCATAAGTGGGATGCTTGTTCAAGTAAGAACAACACCCAAGCACCGGTCCACCCACATATCAAATTATCAAAGTACCGAATGCGAATCATATGAACGTGATGAAAACTAGCTTGGCGATATTCCCATGTGTCCTCGGGAGCGCTTTTCCTATTATAAGAGTTTGTCCAGGCTTGTCCTTTGCTACAAAAAGGATTGGGCCACCTTGCTGCACTTTATTTACTTTTGTTACTTGTTGCTCGTTACAATTTATCCTATCACAAAGCTATCTGGTACCACTTATTTCAGTACTTGCACAGAATACCTTACTGAAAACCGCTTATCATTTCCTTCTGCTCCTCGTTGGGTTCGACACTCTTACTTATCGAAAGGACTACGATAGATCCCCTATACTTGTGGGTCATCAAGACTCTTTTCTCGCGCCGCTTCCGGGAGTGAAGCGCCTTTGGTAGGTGGAATTTGGTAAGGAAAATTTATATAGTGTGCTGAAATTTATCGTCACTTGTTACTATGGAAAGTAATCCTCTGAGGGGCTTGTTCGGGTATCTTCACCTCTAACAAGAGAGCAAAGAGTTGCTCCTCAACCTCATGAACCTACTGAAAATGAAAATGTTCCCTTTGAATTTCCTTCGGGTATGATAGAAAAACTGCTAGCTAATCCTTTTACAGGAGATGGAACAAAGCATCCTGATTAGCACCTAATATATGTGGATGAAGTTTGTGGATTATTTAAGCTTGCATGTATACCCGATGATGTTGCTAAGAAGAAGGTCTTCCCTTTATCTTTGAAGGGAGATGCATTGACATGGTATAGGCTATGTGATGATACGAGATCATGGAACTATAGAAGATTGAAATTGGAATTTCATCAAAAGTATTATCCTATGCATCTTGTTCATCGTGATCGCAATTATATATATAATTTTTGGCCTTGCGAAGGAGAA